>CM077663.1:343027297-343606916 GCA_039707655.1 Elymus sibiricus
CTCCCCCTTGACGTGACATCCCCCCTAAGAGGGACAAGCTAACCTTGGGATTTTTCATTGAAGACTTCATGTAGGTGTTGTAGTAGTTGAGGGAGTCCGGGACTAAGGGGTCCTCGGGCCGTCGGCCTATCTCTTGCATACTGAACAGGTGGGCCGCACTATGGTCGTCCTATGTGGCCAAACTACAAGCCGGCCTCGTAGTTAGGAAGGAAATCTCCGGTGCCTTGGTGTGTCCTCCAAGGCAAGATGGTAAGGACGGCGTGCTTATCTTCTATGTAAACCGACTATGTGTAACCCTAGGTATCCCCGGTGTCTATATAAACTGAGGGTTTAGTTCGTAGAGGGGCAGAACCACCATCTAGGGTTTAGTTCATCTCGTCTCATGGTAGATCGACTCTGTAATCCGCATATACACGATCAATACAATCAAAGTGGGACGTAGGGTTTTACCTCCTCGAGAGGGCCCGAACTTGGTGAGGGAATCCGGGATTAAGGGGTCCTCGGGCTATTGGCTCATCTTCTGTGGACCAGCCCTGTGGGCCGCCTTGTGGCATCTTCGGGAAAGCCGGACTACAGAATGACCCCATGCTTAGGGGGGAAGGTTCCCAAGACTTGGTGTGTCCTCCAAGTAAGAATGGGTGTATCTATGCCCGGATGGAAACCAAACACGTGTAACCCTAGGTACCCCCGGTGTCTATATAAACCAGTGGCTTAGTTCGTAGAGGGACAAGTCAACTCATCTAGGGTTTAGCTCATTTGAACTCGAGGTAGATCAACTCTGTAACCATCATACTCATGAATATAATCAAGCAGGATGTAGGGTTCTACCTCCTCACGAGGGCCCGAACCTGGGTAAACATCGTCTCCTTCATCCCCTGTTAACCATCGATCCTAGATTCAAAGTTCGGGACCCCCTACCTGAGATCCGCCGGTTTTGACACCGACGTTGGTGCTTTCATTGAGAGTTTCGCTGTGAGATCACCTGTGGATCGATGGCTCGCCTAATCATCAACGAACAGGTCCGTAACGAGGACATCTTCGTCCCTGGACAGGTCTTCGCATTCGGCAGCGTCGTACTGCATGCTGACTCGACCAGCCATCTAGGCCAGATCGAAAATTTCACCCACGGTCCGGAGATCAGGTTCGGGAACCTAGAGTTCACCACCGACTCCCATGGCGATCTGTTCCTTGCGGAGCCCTCGGTTTCGTCCGACGGGCCCGAAAGTCCCGGAGCTTTAACTTTGGGCCCTCAATCCGGCTCAACCCTCAGATCTATCCCCGCCAGAGGACCAGCCTTGAGCTCGGATTCGTTGATAGTACCTGAGTACCAGGGTTCGGTTCTTGCCGAACACGCCCATCCCGAAGACACCCTGGAGTTTAGCTCCAAGGGCCCCCAGGAAACTGATGTGGTCAACCTCTCATGGTTGAACGAGGCCCTAGACCGGATCCAGTCAATGATAATCGAGGATGATTCGACCTCGATCCACGTTCCGATCGACCTAGAGGCCGGTTACGAGGAATTTTACGGCCCACCCGCCACCCATTTAGTAGCCAGTGTCGAAGATTTAACCGACATGTTGGACTACGCCTCCGAGGAGACAGAAGACATGGATGAAGAGATCGGCACCCCCGCCCCTATGACTACTGGGCGGTGGACAACCACCTCCACCTACGATGTCTATATGGTGGACACCCCCAATGACAGGGACAACCACACCCCCAAGAAGAATGGCGAAAAATCCGGCGAAACGTCAAAACGCCGGAAACAACGCAAACGATCCAAGACTAACAAGGGAAGGGAATCCATCGCATGCACCGGGGAAATTGACACCCCGGAGGACCTCGGCAACCTTGAAGCCCCCGAGGAGCCGCTAGAGGACCCGGAAAGGCTCGAGGATCAATAAGACACCGAGGACCTCCATGGTTCCGAGGACGACAACTACCTCCCCCCCCCCCCCCCGCCGAGGAGGAGGAAAGCCTCGAAGCCGAAGAATTCACCATCCCCGAAAACCCTGAGGATCAAGAACGATTCAGGCGACAGTGCATTGCCACTGCTCGGAGCCTCAAAGAAAAGCAGCAGCAGCTCAAAGCCGAACAAGACACCATCAGCAACAGATGGACGAAAGTCCTAGCAGCCAAAGAAGGGTTCGGCATTGAGCGGCTAGATCAAAACAAGAGTTACTCGCGCCGGCGCCTGTTGCCGTAGTTCAACATCGAGGCCTTCCAGCCCGAATTTCCCAGGCGTGCTCAGCACGACCAGCCAGGCCGGTCCCTCGAGGACGGGACAGAGCGGCTGGAGACACCGAATACTAGCCCACGTCACCTCGCGGGAGAGGAAAGAGGCTAGCACAGCCTGAGGATCGATTTGATCTACGGCAGGACTTGGACTATAGGGCAGGTCACACTAGATCAATTTACGGATCTAGGGGATACTCTCCCGCTAGACGGGATGGCTACCAATCGTGGCTCGACCGCAACCACAGAAACCGGGAACAATACCGGGCCCATACAACAGCTGACTTCCGGCACGACGTAGCCCGGATCAGAGGCGCCGCACACCCACTGTGTTTCACAGACGAGGTCATGCAGCACCAGTTCCCCGAAGGGTTTAAACCCGTAAACATAGAACCATATGACGAAACGACGGACCCGGCCATGTGGATCAAGGACTTCCTCCTTCACATTCATATGGCCAGAGGAGATGATCTCCATGCTATCAAATACTGTCGTGGTTTAGTCAACCCAGCAGATGTCCTCGTAACAGGACTTAGGTGTGAGGCCATCGCCGCTTGGTGGCGACTTGAAGGTGTTAAACGAGAGAGAGAGTCGGGTTTACCCAGGTTCGGCCCCTCCTGTGGAGGTAATATCCATGTCCTGCTTTGTGTGTATTCGATGGATGGATCTCAATTACAAGGGTGCGAAATCACTAACCTGGCTATCGAGAGGTTGTACTTGAGAGTTTCTCCCTAGGGACCTGCCTTTATATACAGGTCAAGCCCTAGGGTTTACAACAGAGTCCGGGTCATACTATGACCCGTGATCGACTACATCTCTAACTTATCTTGCACCTTAAGGAAAACTTTAACCGGCGTTCTTAGCTTCATGGGCTTTGAGCCGCCGTCTTCTGGTGTTGGGCCGCCCGGCGTCTTGGTCAGCCGCCATCTCACTTATCTTGTACTCAGAATGCGGCCCACTTTACCTTGGTTGCAGAGTCGTTGATATGTTTAACCCGGCCCGGTATGGTGGGTTACACCGTGAAGTTATATCCCCGACATTAGGCCCCAGATTGATTTGAATTTATTCAGGTCAATAGATCTCTCCTTCCTATGGCGGCTCATCTTTGGATTGGCAACTTCCATGGATAGAGGCCGGCTTGTCCTGCCCCTACACTTGTTATTTTTCTTCGTCACATGCTTGTCGTGACGTCATTCGACGTCAATCTGGAAAAAACAATGATGACATCACGGTGAATCCGGTCATATCCATTTGTCCAAAAATCGAGGCGTTTTCGTTTCCTGAAATTTACTGTGTCTCCTCGATTGTCGCGCCTGTCAGTTGCCCCTTCGAGCTCCTCCCCCTTAAATATTTACCGAAAGGCCCTGGATTCACTTTCCACTTCCCCTCTTTGCTTCTTCTTCTTCCTCGAGTCCAGAAGCTCCTCGCGTCGCCGCCACAACTTCCTCATCTCGCTGATCTTCCTCAAGGTCGTCGCGGCATTCCTCCTTAGTCAGTCAATCCTCGACGCACTTCCCCCGTCACCGGTCGACCGCTTCGAGTAAGTCATCTTTCTTCCGATTAGATCCATTACAACACCTCAAGGTTCTTCGAGTTCTTCGGCAAGTTTTTTCCGGTTCATCGTCATTGCTAGTTTTGTGAGTAGATTCCGCGAACATATTCATCAAGGTAGAGTGGTAGAGATGCCAAACTTCGTTTTGCACATGACATGTCTTAATCTTCCCTTGTATAAGATGAACCATACTGTCATTGCTTCCATGCATTCCTGCTAGGGCTAGCGGATTATTCCCCCCTTTTTGAACCATTTTCAGATCCAAAATTGTTATGATTTCGGGAGAAACTTGTTTGTCTCATACTTAACAAAATTCCCAAGAACCTCTTAGCACAAGCCGCCCTTACTCCTGCCGGCTTGATAATTGTAAACCGTTGTACATATAACTCAGCGTATAGACTAACTCTTTTCCAAATTTGACCTTTCATTGCAAATACTTTAGATCATTTTACTTGAGACGTTTACTTAAGTCGCCCTCTTGTACTTTATTCAGGCAACTCATTATGTCAGAGTCAAAAGTCTGCAATTGGGTGGCGACTCAAGTTTCTGATGTTCACTTGAAGGATTATGAGGAACATGGGTTCCTGCCGCCTCAGAATGTGGTTGGCTGGCGAGTCGTCCTTGGAGAGGAAACCCCACACCCCCAGGAAGGGGAAGTGGTGATATTTTTGGATCGCCTTCAGAGGGTTTTTTCACCTCCCGGGTCAAAATTCTTCCGGGATGTCTTGCACTTCTTTGACCTTCATCCTCAAGACCTTGCCCCTAACTCTATATCGAACCTCTACCAGTTCCAAGTGTTTTGCGAGGTGTATCTCCAAATGGAACCCACCGTCTCCCTCTTCAGGGAGTTCTTCTATTTGAATCGGCAAACAGAGTGTGCTGATGGTCCCGGCTTAGAACTTGGTGGGGTTTCAATTCAAAGGCAGAAAGACGTCCTTTTTCCTGCTGCTATTTTGCCAAGCCACCCTAAAGGGTGGAACAAGATTTGGTTTTATTGTCAAAACACCGCTCCTGCCGAGGAAAATCCCTTGCCGGGTTATAGGCCCAACCGCCTTCCCATGGATCTTGAGCGTCCGGGTTGGGCGCTCCCAACATGCCCATGTTTATCCAAAGTTGAGGGATCTGCTGGCCAATGGGTTCACGGGGGTCGATTTGACCCGGTGTTGTGTATGTTGGAGGGTTCTTCCATTAAGCCTGTGCAGTGGCTTAATGTGTACCTATTTTGGCGACTTGAACGATCCTCAACGGTATAGCAAATTTTCCTTGGAGGCCAATGAAATAAACCGGATGGTGAAGAGACTGCTAGGTGAAAATCAAGAGACTTGCAATAGAGATGGGTTGAAACCTTTCTTCGCTCTTAACCCGGCTCCTCCGGTAAAAAAAACCCTTGAAATCTTAATCTAGCTTTTTTTGAACAAACTATGAACCTTTGCTTTCTTGATCTGAATGTTTAATCTTGCAGGCTACCTCGTCTTTCTGGAATCGGAGACGCCTCAAGGCTACGGCTAATAAGCCCAAAGCCACCCCGAGCAAGAAGAAAAATAGGGCGGCGGCAGAAGGACCGTCTCAAATGGACGAACCAGCCGCCACTGATACTCGATCAGAGGTAAAATTAATTCCCTTGTTTATATCTCATTGAATCTCATCTGACGCCCTTCTTTTTTCTTAGGGTGATGTTGAGACAAGCCGTGCAGACGATGTTGAGTTAATTTCCATCTCTTTCGACTCAGAACCTTTGCCTCCGTTGAAAACAAGACGGGTCATCTGGAAAGTAGGCTTTTCTCACCCAAACGCTCATCTAGATCCTTGCTTTATTTTGAAGAAAACCCAGCACCAGTCTAGGCGTCAAACCCGAAGTGGGAGTGGCAATCTTGTTGAGGGCTTACCCGATAAATCAGTCACCAGGAAGCGATCAGCCAAGGTACTTAATGTTCCAATCTAAGGTAAACTCCAACTTGTTGTGTCAATGTTTTAATTCCTATAACTTGATTAATCGGGAAATGCCACCTTCGTCAGATGACTCGATTGCGTCCAAGCTGGCGCCCTTTGTCATCAATCATGGGTAAATTCCTTATCAACTTTGCGTATTTTTAGTAGACTATCGTATTTTTCCACTTTTCATGTCATACTTTTTGACTTAGCTGGGCCAATGCCAAGAAAAGGAAGACTGATAGGTCTTTTGTTGACCTGGAGGCCTCTGAGCCGGAGCTTCATGATCTGGCGGCTTATGACATTCATGCTGATCATCCTGAAAACTCTCAGGATATCCAAAATGATTTACCTCCTTCATATGAACCAACCAATACTGATGCCGTAACTGTTGAAGCTACTCCAGCAGTTAACCCTGACCTGCCCAATCCTACAGTAACAAACATAGATAATCCTAAAGTTATTATTACTTGGACGGGTTATACTGCTCCTGCGACTTCCAGTGTGTTAACAAAGGTTGTTGCTAAGGATGAAGCGGTACTGCAAGAAAAATGGAAGGCCAAGTTGGAACTTCAAATTATGAGAGCTTTAGTGTCGAAGATCTTCATGCTGCCTGCTTAGACTGCCTGGCTACAAGGTGTGAGATGGAAATCGGCCTCGTCAGCATGATGAAAAATAAATATGAGGTATGTTCTCCTTTTACATGTTCTCATCGTATATCCTTTTGTAGCCCCCAAGGCCCATCTTTATCTTTCTAAGATAAGCTGGGTCTTGAAATGTTTGTCTGACACAACCTATAGCCCTCAAGGGTCGGCTCATCTCCTTGAGATGAGTCGGGTCTTTTTGTAATAACTTTGAAAAGCTTTTGACCTGTAGCCTCCAAGGGCCGGCTCATCTCCTTGAGATAAGTCGGGTCTTTTTGTATTAGTTTTGAAGAACTTTCGACCTGTAGCCCCCAAGGGCCGACTCATCTCCTTGAGATGAGTCGGGTCTTTTTCATATCTTCAATGTAAAAAGAGCTGAGATACATTAGCCCCCAAGTGCCAAATACATTGCTTTGCAATTTTCTTGGGACTTGATATCACCTTCATCTATGATGCAGGAAAACTTGAAGATGGCTGAATCCAGCATGGCCAATTTGAAGAAGGACCTAGAAAGTGGACAAACCTCTCAGGCAGAAGCTGAAGAAAAACTCCGCCTCGCTCTGATCGAGTTGGAAAACACCAACGCAGGCTTCTTAAAAGAAAATAAATCCTTTGAAGATGAAAAGAAGGCTTTGCTTAAGCGTGCAGAGGATGCTGAGGGCCGGCTCAAACCCATTACCGAGGAATTATCCGGGTTAAAACGGCATATTGCCCAGATGGCCCAAGTTATTTTCGGTGAGTATATATATATATCCCTCTGTCTTCTTGAAATATAGATATAATGTGCTTGGCGACTTATGCATTGATTCCATTTTGCAGGCCCCCGGACTAGCAGTTTTTATGATAACAATCTGCTCATGCTCAAGGCTGTTTATTCTCTGACGGAGCAACTTTATGCTGGGAGTCATCTTGCCATCAAGGCGACACTGGGGGATAAGCAACCCTTAAAGTTTATCAAGAATGTGTTGGAACATCTTTCCATCACCCCTCACCATATTCCAAAGCTAAAAAGATCAGCCGCCCGATCTGGTGTGATATATGCATTGAGTCGGGCTTTAGCTTACGGTGAAGAGATTGATCCAGCCGAGTTGGCAAAGGGCTTCCCCGAATTCAAAAACGACGGGTCAGAGTTCTCCCAGGAGGATTACGCAGCTTGTCTCAAGGACACTCAAGTTCTGGTGACTCAGCTGGTCTTTGAGATGAAACTGAAAAGCTATTAGGCGGCTTATGGCACCAATCATACTCGGATTCCACCACCCGTCTTGATAACAAAGAGCCTGGCCCCTCAACGGCGCGAGCATGTCTTTGCCCCTGAAGTTGATCCACCTTCAATTCTAGATGATGAGGATGTGTTCCAGGCTCTGTCTCACTGCAACTGGGACATGGATAATCTTCAGGTACATGAGCAGGAAGACCAATCGGTGGACAACCCGGAGGCATCTCATGCGCAAGATTAGCCGCCACTAGCAGTTTATATTTCCTCACTCGTTACCTTGCCGACTTAAGCCCCCAAGGATGGGTGGAAAAACAATGTGTGGCTTCCTTAAGAATGTAATAGGGATAGCCAAAAACTCCTGTCGTGCCATCGCGCATGTTTTGCATCTCGGATGCAAGATACCTTATTTGTCGCTTCATCACTCTGTCACTGTCTTGCTATTGATGAGCTTTTTGATGGGATAGAACTGGGCAAAATGAGCCGGTCTTTGATCTCTCGGATTTTAACAAATTTTTCTTCTTCTTCAATGTTGAGGATTTATGTTTCTTTGTCAATGGGCTGCTCATGCATACTCAATTTTTCCACCCGGCCCTTGAAACATGAGCCGGTCTTAACCTTTGAAACTGAAGCTTGTTATAAACAATATGATATGCCGGCTCAATGACCCTTGGCCGAAATTGATGTTCAAGCTTGAGGTCCTTTGTTAGCCCCTTGGTGATAACATAATTCCGTGCTGTCATGCAGCTTATAACCTGGTTATGTCATGCACAAACCGGTAATGAAAAATAGGTCATGCCCAAAAGTAATTTTATTCGATGAGCTTCAGCGCATATCACCTGTTTCGGGGACTGTTTCTAAGAAAATAGAAATATCAGGTAACCTCCTTTGAGGGTACTTTTAATGGTTCTAGACTCAACGCAAAGATCATATCACTAAGATAATCTGATGGTTGTTAAGGTTTGATAGGTGAAAACTGGCTTTCGAGGCTCGGGTCTTGCTTCGATGAAGCGGGTATGATAACCCATGGTTTATGCTAGCTTTACGTATGCCGTCTCTCTCATGACTCAAGCCGGTGTTTTAACCTTAACAAGTTCAGGGTCCAAAAGGATTGACTTGTCAAGAGTTCACAGGGTCATCTGATCGGAGTCGCATCAAGCATACAAGCAGGTTTAACCATATATGGCGTTTAATTTTCCTGGGTCAAGAGGGTGAGAAAGCTAAGCCCGATGGGCTGGAAGCCCCCAAATGCCCTTAATAGGGTGGCATTGTTATGCCGGGTCACAAGGGTGAGAGAGCTAGACTCGATGAGTCGGAAGCCCCCAAGTGCCCATTGTTCCAGCAAATAAAGACTCAAACTCATCTTGTAAGTTGAAACGACAAAATACGCCGGCTTTATTCATAACTGAAACATAAAGAAGTATATACAGAATTCTGCAAGGGGGGAAATAAATTACAAAAAAGGAGCCGGCAAAGCTAAGTTTAATAAGGCCACTGGTGTTCCAGGGCAGGCTTATTTCCCTCCTGGAGACATAAGATTTCTTCCTTGATACCCTCCAGAGTGCAAATTTTATTCAGGGATTCGGGTGCTAGTGGTACTGACCGTTATTCAACTATTTGGGATTGCTTTGGAATCCTCCCTGGTTATTATGCTGATTGCCCTGGCCAGAATGTTGCACATTGCCATGATTTCCCTGATGTTGAAAACCAGTCCCTGGGCCACCTTGTGACCCGGCAGGTCCATGTTGACTCGGGTGTCCTCCACCATTGCCTCCTGGGTTATTTTTGGAAAGCATGGCTACGGAACTCTTGCATGATATAACAATTCTCCCAAGAGTGGCTAGCCGGCTTATCTTGGGTGCTATGCTTAGGGCAGGGCGCTTTAAGTGCCTCCTCATAGTTGCGAGGCTTATTCCCATTGTAAGCTCCTCCGGGTTGACCGTTCCGGCGCTGGTTCTTGAAACCTATCTTAGTGTTGGCCACAAAGTATGACCCGCCCTCTGGCTGTTTCCGCTTATTATTCTGAACCCCCTGGTTGCCTCCTGGTGTGTGCTGACCTTTCCCTCCTTCAGCTTTTTTGCCTTTGGAGGTCTTGTCCTCGTCCGAACTGGTATCCTTTGTGCTATCTGACTCTGCATATCTGGTGAGGACATTCATCAAGTCGCCCATGTCTTGCACCTTTCGCTTGAGCCGCCTAAGCTTTTGGACCAAAGGCTGGAAGTGACAATTCTTTTCCAATATTAGGACTGCTTGAGCCGCCGTGATGCTGTCCGACGAGTGGATGATTTCGGCGACCCGACGTGTCCAATGGTGCGCCGACTCATCTACTCGTTGAACGCAATGTTGTAGATCTACTATCTCATAGGCTTCTTGCAGGTCCCTTGGAAATTCTTGATGAATCGTTCTTTCAGCTCGGTCCATGTGTTGATGGAGTTGGGCGGCAAGTTTTTCAACCACGTCCGAGCCGGTCCTTCCAATATCATGGTTAAATATTTAGCACATACATCATCGCTGACATCCAGCATGTCCATTGCCAACTCGTAACTCTCAATCCAAGACGCCGGCTTAAGATCCAACGTGTAGTTTGGTACCTTATGAGGTCCTTTGAAATCTTTGGGCATGCGCTCAGCGCGGGGCGCCGGAGATAAGCATGGTATATCGATCGTCCTGCTGTTAGACCCAGCCCCCAAACTTGCCGGTTGAGGGTGAAGCTGCTGGATTGCCCGTGCTGCTGCTTCTGCTTCTGCTTGTCGTGCACCTCTTGCAGCATCAACAACTGCCTGGGCGTCTGGTGGCATGAGACGGGTTGGAGAAACCTGATGTTGTTGTCTTCGCCCACTACTAGAGACAGCCGGGGACTCCACATGACGACCTTTGCTAGCATAGGGAGTAGAATGCATCCGATCCCGGCTGTACGAGTACTGTGCTTGTTGTACCACAACAGTTTTCAGCATCTCAATGGCGTTCCTAGCTTCAACCTCAACCGGGGAGTTTTCGTTAATACGCAATGCTTCCAGATTCTGGGTTGCAGCCAACATGTTGTCTACCGGGTTGAAGAAGTGGCCCCGTGGCGTCTGAAATCGCCGAGGCGGGGATTGAGTCGGCGGGGCTTGAGCCGGTTCCTCTTGCCGATTCCTGGGTTGCTGAACAGTTCCTGGTGTTTGTTGTGGGGTATTAAAAAGCTGTTGTGGCTCAAGATTCGGAAGAAGCCCACGGTGGCGTCTTCTCTTGTAAACCGCCTCCGATGCCTCTCTTTGAACTCCTAGCCGCCAGGCCTCGGCCTTAAGGCACTCCGTATCTTGATGTATACGAGCCTGCAAATCCGCCATTCGTGTGTTTTCAGCATCAATTTCCTTCTGTACCTCGATCATTTGACTACGCAGCTTGGTTAGCTCCACATTGCGATCTTCTTGATTTTCTGCAGTGATCGGGGTATCCACGAGCTTTGCCATCTCAGCCATGAGTTCCATCATGGCTTGAGCCGGCGTTTTAGTTGACCCGTCAGAACCTCCAGCTGCGGTTGGGTCTGGAACCGCCGTAGCCCCCGCTATGTAGACAGCGACTTGCTGAGGCGACTCGTTGTATTCTTCGGGGGCTTCGATCTCCAGTGAGCCCCCAAGTCCGCCATCATAAAGAGGGCAAATTGACTCTATATCTCCCGTAGATGACGTGCCTTCAGAATTGACGAGGACATCTCCGCTAGAGGCCGGCTCATCTGACAGGCTGATCCCTTGCGTGGAGCCGATGAACACATGGCGAAGACCGCCCTGGTGCTGATGGGACCGGGTACTCCGAGCCGGCTCGTCGACGTAGATGGAGATGTCTGACTCGGAAGTTACTAACCCGATTTTTCTTGCAGGATCTTGAAGCCCATGTCCGATCGGATTGTCTTTGATGCCCCAGGCCGGCTCTCGGATCTTATCATGGCGGCTCTTGATCATCTGGTTCACCGCAAACCTCCCGAATCCTGACTGGATCCCCTTTGAAAACTCAACTCCACCGGGCGAGGGCTCCACGGTGGGCACCAACTGTCATGGTTTTGTCAACCCGGCAGATGTCCTCGTAACAGGACTTAGGTGTGAGGCCATCGCCGCTTGGTGGCGACTCGAAGGGGTTAAACGAGAGAGAGAGAGTCGTGTTTACCCAGGTTCGGCCCCTCCTATGGAGGTAATAGCCTATGTCCTGCTTTGTGTGTATTCGATAGATGGATCTCGATTACAAGGGTGCGGAATCGCTAACCTAGCTATTGAGAGGTTGTAATTTGAGAGTTTCTCCCTAGGGGCCTGTCTTTATATACAGGTCAAGCCCTAGGGTTTACAACAGAGTCCGGGTCATACTATGACCCGTGATCGACTACATCTCTAACTTATCTTGCACCTTAAGGAAAACTTTAACCGGCGTTCTTAGCTTCATGGGCTTTGAGCCGCCGTCTTCTGGTGTTGGGCCGCCCGCGTCTTGGTCAGCCGCCATCTCACTTATCTTGTACTCAGAACGCGGCCCACTTTACCTTGGTTGCAGAGTCATTGATATGTTTAACCCGGCCCGGTATGGCGGGTTACACCGTGAAGTTATATCCCCGACAAATACCAACCACTCAAACTGAAGGGACCAGCTCGGCACTGGTTAAACAGTCTCCCCGAAAAGCACCTATGTCCGGCCCCCGGACTCTTCTGATTTAAGCAACGTCGTCCAGAAAGCCGGCGAATAAGCCAGGCAATTCTGGAATCGGTTCCTGACTAAGAAGAACCATATCGTCGACTGTCCGGACGCCGAGGAAATAGCCTCGTTCAGACACAACATCTGGGACGAATGGCTAGCTCGCCAGCTCGGCCAGGATAAGCCGAGAACAATGTCTGCCCTCACCTCACTTATGACCCGCTTTTGCGCGGGCGAAGACAATTGGCTAGCTCGCCGAAGCCACAATCCCGAAGACCCCGGCACCTCTGAAGTGCGGGATGGTAATGGAAAGCCAAGGCGCAATAAAAACAAACACCGCCATAGCAACGGCGACTCAGAAGACACGGCTGTAAACGTCGGTTTCCGCAATTCCAAATCCGGACAACGGAAGAAGCCCTCTAAAGGGGACAAGGATGGACCTACCGCTCTGGACAAAATCATGGATAGGCCCTGCCAGATCCACGGCACACAAGACAAGCCGGCCACCCACACCAACAGAAACTGTTGGGTATTCAAACAAGCCAGCAAGCTCGCAGCCGAGAAGCAGAGCAAGGGCCCGCGCAGCGAGGACGACGAAGAGCCTCACGGCCGGAGCAATGGCGGGCAGATGCAATTCCCTCCTGAGGTAAAAACTGTGAACATGATATATGTCACACATATACCAAAAAAGGAGAGGAAACGCGCCCTTCGGGAGGTCTAGGCCGTAGAGCCCATAGCCCCGAAGTTTAATCCATGGTCGGTTGCCCGATCACCTTCAATCGTAGGGATCACCCGACCAGTATCCGTCATGGAGGCTCGGCCGCCCTTGTACTAGACCCCATCATCGATGGGTACCACCTCACTAGAGTCCTTATGGTCGGAGGAAATAGCCTTAACCTGATTTACTCAAACACGGTGAAAAAGATGGGTATCGACCCTTCAAGAATTAAACCCAGCAACACTACCTTCAAGGGAGTCATCCCTGGTGTTGAAGCACACTGCTCGGGTACCGTGACGCTAGAAGAAGTGTTCGGCTCGCCCGACAACTTTCGCAGCAAAACTTGATCTTCGATATTGTACCTTTCCGCAGCGGCTATCATGCACTGCTCAGCCGCACAGCGTTCGCTCGCTTTAACGCCATTCCCCACTACGCATACCTTAAGATCAAGATGTCTGGACCCAAGGGGGTCATCACCGTCAACGGCAATACGAAACGCTCACTCCAGACTAAGGAACACACTGCGGCTTTAGCAGCCGAATTCCAGTCCGGCATCGAGGCACCAAGGCCCGAACCAGACGACAAGCTGCGACAGGCGAACAAGCGGGCTCGAGCGCGACCCGATCTCCCGGAGCAATCCCCTGCTCACCAAAAATAGGGATACGCCCCCACAGCACGGCCCCGCTACCCATCAGGTGCGTACCTAGAAGGCACAATTTCACACTTAAAATACCATGGGCAGCTTGGGGGGACACACTATCAAAACCAAGTGGTCGGCTCGACCGAACTACTCTCAACACAGCACGCACCATCCAGGACCTGGCAGGCGTCAAGCTCACGCATGTTACGGTGATCCTACATGTACCTCTCTCAAAGGTCCATTCGCCGATAGAAACTACATTTAAAGGAGCACACAACACCCCAAGGGCAAAGGAGCGGAGGCGCATCGAGACATGTCTCAAGGACCCCGAGTGAACCTTCCCATTGTAGATGTTTGTTTCTAAACAAAGTACCTGTAACAGTTGTGTCCGCAGCATGAATTGTAAAAATTCATCATATATAAAGATCATCTTTTACGATCTATTTATGGCGTTTTATAAAGTGTTTTCCCACCCTCGATTCCGGAAACAAAACTGTTCGGTACACGTTAGA
The DNA here is from genome assembly GCA_039707655.1 of Elymus sibiricus. Taxonomy (NCBI): domain Eukaryota; kingdom Viridiplantae; phylum Streptophyta; class Magnoliopsida; order Poales; family Poaceae; genus Elymus; species Elymus sibiricus. The sequence continues at coordinate 343,041,397 of CM077663.1, forward strand.
TGCAATCGGCTAATAGACCGAGGGCTAGACTACAAAACTTGCCCCAAGCATCGTCCCGGCATTATCCTTTATATGTCTGGCTTCTCGGATCTTGCGTTATATGAATTGGTTCCGAATTATTTCTTAGGTCAAAGGGTGGGTTGCCCGGCTCCTGTGCTTACCCTCTTATGTTCCGCTCGTTCGGCTAAAAGGGTAAAGCGAGAACAACTGCGATTGTATTTGCAGCTCGTCTGGTCAAGTACCTCAGTGGAGAAAGCCAAAAATCAACTGTCATAATAAGCGAGAACCGGTCTGCGATCCGAGCACAAGTGTCAAACTAAAAATCAATAGAGGTTATTCCGTGTCATACTAGGGGTTTGTATCTTCGCAAACGATGTGGTAATGGTTTTTCACCTCGATACACCCGAATACCACAAAACACTGGGGACTAGTAACAAGCCCCCACAGTCAAGCTCCTTCGGCTAAGTGAAGCACTAAAGCCACATAGTCTGATTGCCTTGTTCCCCCTCTCGCACCACCGCCTCTCGGTTTCGATAATTCGGCTGAGGATAAAACTGCGGAGGACGAAACACCTATTGTAATAATTACATAGGGGCTAAAGCCGACGACTGGCAACTTTCAGTTTCAAAACGGCCACACACTAGTAGAGAAATGGCTAGCCACAACTCTTGTTGGTGGCGCGCCGTTTTCGACCGACGCCAGCACTACATTTTTCAAATATCGCTGGCGTCGGCCATTTTGGTACGACATCACTAGTGACTTAGTGCTGGCGCTGGACGTACGTGGAACACCACTTGTATGTGGCCTCCAAGGTTGTGTGCAGGTGTAACTTACTGTCGGCGTACTAGGTTGGTAGTACGTCGGCAGTATTTCACATATCTATGGCGTTGAATTAGTCCGGACGCCAGCAGTTTATTTTGTGGGTCCATTTTTTGGTCAACATTGGGTCCCACATAACACCGGCGTATCATACGACGGTACGCTAGGAATATACATGTTAGTGCTGGCGTGTTGTTTTCTTGAAACGCGAGTAATAAAGTCGCATCACTACTACCACGTGATAACCCTTGTGTATACACTAGATTCCCCTTCTTCTTCCTCTTGCTCTTCCTCTTCCTCCTCTCTCTTCCCTCTCCTCATCTTGAGAAACTCAATTATTTTATCTTGATTCTTAATTAGGTAGTTAGATCTAGCTAGGTGATGCCTTAGTTACGTTTGCTAGCCTCCTCCACACACCCACTTCTCTAAGCTAGCTATATCTAGCTCTCTCCTCCACCCACTTGCATTAAATTTTCCTTCAACCTCCATTAATGGCGCCCACCAACCTACGTACGGTCGACCGGCTTCTCGCGGGATTGATCGAGGACTAGCTCGACTCGTGTTTCTTCTGGTTGAGGTAATTAACACAAAACACTTCCTCGTCATTTAATTATGCATGTTACGTATGTGTGTGATTGCTAAATGACAAAACATGCATGGATGGAGAGAGTTGCCAATATTTTGGCAAAACGTTGATTCATTTCCGTTTCATCAAATTTCTAGTACTCAATATGAACCACTTTTAGCAAAGGTCATGCCGAATTTTTTGTATGCCCTCGCTTGATATATATGTAATTCTTTTTGTATTTCCCTTTACATGCTACTTTGATCTATTGAAAGATTCAATATGGATTGAAGTGTGAAGGCCTTTCTCAATTTCGCGGTGATGAATATGATACAAAAGTGTGAAACGCAGATATTATGTCCATGTAAGGCCTGCAAAAATAGAATTTACCATAACCCATTTGATGGTAGCATCCTCGCGCACTTGCTTCATCGTGGTTTCGTTGAAGGTTATACATGATGGGCAAAGCATGGTGAGGAGAATGATGATGTACGTGATGACGACAATGGAGCGATGAATATGGAAGCGGAGAACCCTTTCAATGATGAATTAGCAGGGCCGCCAGAAGGAGGAAACAATAATGAACATGCGCCTGGAGGACGAAACGATGAAACTGTTGGAAATATGCCCTAGAGGCAATAATAAATTAGTTATTATTATATTTCCTTGTTCATGATAATCGTTTATTATCCATGCTATAATTGTATTGATTGGAAACTCAAATACATGTGTGGATACATAGACAACACTGTGTCCCTAGTAAGCCTCTAGTTGACTAGCTTGTTGATCAAAGATGGTTAAGGTTTCCTAGCCATGGACATGAGATGTCATTTGATAACGGGATCACATCATTAGGAGAATGATGTGATGGACAAGACCCAAACTGTAAACGTAGCATTTGATCGTGTCAGTTTATTGCTATTGTTTTCTGCATGTCAAGTATCTGTTCCTTTGACCATGAGATCATGCAACTCACTGACACCGGAGGAATACCTTGTGTGTATCAAACGTCGCAACGTAACTGGGTGACTATAAAGGTGCTCTACAGGTATCTCCGAGGGTGTCTGTTGGGTTGGCATGGATCAAGACTGGGATTTGTTACTCCGTGTGACGGAGAGGTATCTCAGGGCCCACTCGGTAATACAACATCACAATGAGCCTTGCAAGCAATGTGACTAAAGTGTTAGCCACGAGATCTTGTATTACGGAACGAGTAAAGAGACTTGCCGGTAACGAGATTGAACTAGGTATAGTGATACCGACGATCGAATCTCGGGCAAGTAACATACCGAAGAACAAAGGGAACAGCATACGGGATTAACTGAATCCTTGACATAGAGGTTCGACCGATAAAGATCTTCGTAGAATATGTAGGAGCCAATATGGGCATCCAGGTCCCGCTATTGGTTATTGGCCGTAGAGGTGTCTCGGTCATGTCTACATAGTTCTCGAACCCGCAGGGTCTACACACTTAACGTTTGGTGACGATTAGTATAATTGAGTTATTATGTTGGTGACCGAAAGTTGTTCGGAGTCCCGGATAAGATCCCGGACATGACGAGGATCTCCGGAAGAGTCCGGAGGTAAAGATTGATATATGTGATAATAGTGTTTTGATCTCCGGAAGAGTTCCGAAGTTCACCGGAAGGGGTTCCGGATGTTTACCGAAGTGTTCGGGTGCAGCAACACTTTATATGAGCCAAAGGGATAAAGCCCACAAGGTATTGGAAAGTGCAAAAGTAGTTTTGCTGCCGCGTAAGCGGTACTACCGCTTGGTGAAGCGGTACTACCGCCGGAGCGGTACTACCGCTTGTGTGAAGCGGTACTACCGCCCAAGCGGTACTACCGCTTGTGTGAAGCGGTACTACCGCTTGTGCGCGGCTGTGCACGATTCGGCAGGGTCCGAATTGGACTCTTTTCCTGCGGGCCAAACCGACCTTGTGCGGGCAAAACCGACCCGGAGGAGGCTTTTACTCCAAGTTTAGACCCCAAGGCTCAACATATAAATAGAGGGGCAGGGCTAGCACACGGGACACATCAGGATTTCCCAAGCCGTGTGCCGGCAACCCTAGCCCTCTAGTTCCTCCGTCATAATCTCCGTAGTGCTTGGCGAAGCCCTGCAGAGATCGTTCCTCACCACCATCACCACGCCGTCGTGCTGCTGGAACTCAACCACTACTTCATCATCGCTCGCTGGATCGAGGAGGTGAAGGCGTCATCAAGCCGTACGTGTGTTGAACGCGGAGGTGCCGTCCGTTCGGCACTAGATCGGAAGGATCGTGATTGGATCGCGGGACGCTCGGCGATTTGGATCGCGAAGACGTTCGACTACATCAACCGCGTTTATTAACGCTTCCGCTTAGCGATCTACAAGGGTATGTAGATTCACTCTCCCTCTCGTAGATGCTCATCACCATGGATAGATCTTGCGTGTGCGTAGGAAAATTTTTGTTTCCCATGCAACGTTCCCCAACAGTGGCATCATGAGCTAGGTCTATGCGTAGATGAGATCTCGAGTAGAACACAAACGAGTTGTGGGCGTGGGTGTATACATATTGCTTGCCGTTACTAGTTGATACTTGATTCCGCGGTATTGTGAGATGAAGCGGCCCGGACCGACATTACGCGTACGCTTACGCGAGACTGGTTTCACCGCTGCGTGCACTTGTTGCATAAAGGTGACTGGCGGGTGTCTGTCTCTCTCACTTTAGTTGAATCGGTTCAATGAAGAGGGTTCTTTTAGAAGATCAAAAAGCAATCACTACACCACGTTGTGGTTTTGCGTAGGTAAGAATCGTTCTTGCTAGATACCCGTAGCAGCCACGTAAAATTTGCAACAACAATTAGAGGACGTCTAACTTGTTTTTGCAGGGTATGTTGTGATGTGATGTGGCCAATTACATGATGAGATATATGTGATGTATGAGATGATCATGTATTGTATAGAATATCACGATTTGCATGTCGATGAGTACGGCAACTGGCAGGAGCCATAGAGTTGTCTTTAATTATTGTATGACCTGCGTGTCAATCATTAAGCGCTATGTAATGCTTTACTTTATCGCTAAACGTTAGCTATAGTCGTGGAAGCAACAGTCGGCGCGACAACCTTATGGCGACACGTTGATGGAGATCAAGATGATGGAGATCATGGTGTCATGCCGGTGACGATGGAGATCATGCCGGTGCTTTGGAGATGGAGATCAAAAGCACAAGTTCATGGCCATATCATGTCACTTATGATTTGCATGTGATGTTAATCCTTTTATGCATCTTATTTTGCTTAGGACGACGGTAGCATTATAAGGTGATCCCTCACTTAAATTTCAAGATAAATTGTGTTCTCCCCAAGTGTGCACCGTTGCGAAAGTTCGTCGTTTCGAGACACGCCGTGATGATCGGGTGTGATAGACTCTACGTTCGCATACAACGGGTGTAAGCCATGTTACACGTGCGGAACACTCGGGTTAAACTTGACGAGCCTAGCATGTACAGACATGGCCTCGGAACACAAGAGACCGAAAGGTCGAACATGAGTCATATAGTAGATATGATCAACATGAAGATGTTCACCATTGAAACCACCTCAACTCACGTGATGATCGGACTTGAGTTGGTGGATTTGGATCATGTTACACTCGAATGATCGGAGGGATGTCAATTTGAGTGGGAGTTTTTTAAATATGATTAACTAAACTCATTATCTAAGAACAATAGTCTAAGTTGTCTTTGCAATATTTATGTTGTAGATCATGGCTCGCGCAGTAGCACCCCTGAATTTTAATGCGTTCCTAGAGAAAGCTAAGTTGAAAGATGATGGAAGTAACTTTGTGGACTGGGCCCGTAATCTAAGGATTATCCTTACGGCTTCCCAGAAGGCTTATGTCCTTGATGCACCGCTTGGTGATCCACCCGCTCCAGTTGAGTCTCTAGACGTTGTGAACGCCTGGCAGGCTCGTTCTGATGATTACTCAATAGTTCAATGTGCAATGTTGTATGGCTTAGAACCGGGACTTCAAAGACGTTTTGAACGTCATGGAGCATACGAGATGTTCCAGGAGTTGAAGTTTATCTTTCAGAAGAATGCCCGGATCGAGAGATATGAGATCTCCGACAAATTCTATGCTTGCAAGATGGAGGAGAACGGGTCTATCAGTGATCACGTGCTCAGAATGTCTGGGTACTCCACCCGTCTGGCTGAGTTAGGGATGCCCCTTCCGCCAGAGGCTATCACTGACAGAGTTCTTCAATCATTGCCACCTAGCTACAAGAGCTTCGTGTTGAACTATAACATGCACGGGATGAACAAGTCAGTCGCCGAGCTGTTTGCGATGCTGAAAGCCGCTGAGTCTGAAATTCAGAAGGAGCATCAAGTGTTGATGGTCAATAAAACCACTAGTTTCAAGAAAAATGGCAAGGGTAAGAAGGGTAACTCCAAGAAGAGTGGCAAAGCAGTTGCTCCTCTCGTGAAGAAACCCAAGGCTGGACCCAAACCAGAAACTGTGTGTTTTCATTGCAAGGGAACTGGACACTGGAAGCGGAATTGCCCCAAGTATTTGGCTGACAAGAAGGCGGCCAACAACAAACAAGGTATATATGATATACATGTTATTGATGTGTACCTTACCAACCCTCGTTGTAGTGCCTGGGTATTTGATACCGGTGCGGTTGCTCATATTTGCAACTCAAAACAGGAACTGCGGAATAGACGGAGGCTGGCAAAGGACGAAGTGACGATGCGCGTGGGAAATGGTTCCAAGGTTGATGTGATCGCCGTCGGCACGCTCGCTCTTCGATTACCGTCGGGATTAGTGATGAACCTAAATAAGTGTTATTTGGTGCCTGCGTTAAGCATGAACATTATATCTGGATCTTGTTTATTGCGAGACGGTTACTCATTTAAATCAGAGAATAATGGTTGTTCTATTTATATGAGTAATATCTTTTATGGTCATGCACCCGATGTGAGGGGTTTATTCTTATTGAATCTCGATAGTAATGATACACATGTTCATAACATTGATGCCAAAAGATGTAGAATTGATAATGATAATACCACTTTCTTGTGGCACTGCCGTTTAGGTCATATTGGCGTAAAACGCATGAGGAAGCTCCATGCTGATGGACTTTTGGAGTCACTTGATTTTGAATCACTTGACACATGTGAGCCATGCCTCATGGGCAAGATGACTAAAACGCCGTTCTCTGGAACAATGGAACGGGCAAGTGACTTATTGGAAATCATACATACTGATGTGTGTGGTCCGATGAGTATTGAGGCGCGCGGTGGTTATCGTTACTTTCTCACCTTCACTGATGACTTAAGTAGATATGGGTATATTTACTTAATGAAACACAAGTCTGAAACATTTGAAAAGTTCAAACAATTTCAGAGTGAAGTTGAGAATCATCGTAACAAGAAGATTAAATTCCTACGATCTGATCGAGGAGGAGAATATCTGAGTTATGAGTTTGGCAGTCACTTAAGACAGTGTGGAATTGTTTCACAATTGACACCGCCTGGAACACCACAGCGTAATGGTGTGTCCGAACGTCGTAATCGAACCTTATTGGATATGGTGCGATCTATGATGTCTCTTGCCGATTTGCCACTATCGTTTTGGGGTTATGCATTAGAGACAGCTGCATTCACTTTAAATAGGGCACCATCGAAATCCGTTGAGACGACGCCATATGAACTTTGGTTTGGCAAGAAGCCAAAGCTGTCGTTTCTTAAAGTTTGGGGATGTGATGCTTATGTCAAAAAGCTTCAGCCTGAAAAGCTGGAACCCAAAGCGGAGAAATGCGTCTTCATAGGATACCCAAAAGAGACAGTTGGGTATACCTTCTACCTCAGATCCGAAGGCAAAGTGTTTGTCGCTAAAAACGGAACATTTCTTGAGAAAGAGTTTCTCTCGAAAGAATTGAGTGGGAGGAAGATAGAACTTGATGAGGTTGTTGAACCTTTACTTCAACCTGAGAGTAGCGCAGCGCAGAAAGTTGTTTCTGTGGAGCCTACATTAGCTGAAGAGGAAGTTAATGATGATGATCATGAAGCTTTGGATCAAGTTGCTATCGAACCTCGTAGGTCGACAAGGACGCGTACTGCTCCTGAGTGGTACGGCAACCCTGTCTTAGAGGTCATGTTGTTAGACAACGATGAACCTACGAGCTATGGAGAAGCGATGATGGGCCCGGATTCCGAGAAGTGGTTAGAGGCCATGAAATCCGAGATGGGATCCATGTATGAAAACAAAGTATGGACTTTGGAAGTATTACCTGAAGGGCGTAAGGCCATTCAGAACAAATGGATCTTTAAGAGGAAGACGGACGCGGACGGTAATGTCACCGTCTATAAAGCTCGACTTGTGGCAAAGGGTTTTTCACAAGTTCAAGGAGTTGACTACGATGAGACCTTCTCACCCGTAGCGATGCTTAAGTCCGTCAGAATCATGTTAGCAATAGCTGCCTTTTTCGATTATGAAATTTGGCAGATGGATGTCAAAACAGCGTTCCTTAATGGTTACCTTAAGGAAGAGTTGTATATGATACAACCAGAAGGTTTTGTCGATCCAGAAAATGCTGACAAAGTTTGCAAACTCCAGCGATCCATTTATGGACTGGTGCAAGCATCTCGGAGTTGGAATCTTCGTTTTGATGAGGTGATCAAAGCGTTCGAGTTTATACAAGTTTACGGAGAAGCTTGTATTTACAAGAAAGTGAGTGGGAGCTCTATAGCGTTTCTAATATTATATGTGGATGACATATTGCTGATTGGAAACAATATAGAAATGCTGGAAAGCGTAAAGGAATATTTGAACAAGAGTTTTTCAATGAAGGACCTAGGAGAAGCTGCTTTCATATTAGGCATCAAGATCTATAGAGATAGATCGAGACGCTTAATAGGACTTTCACAAAGCACATACCTTGATAAGATTTTGAAGAAGTTCAAAATGGATCAGTCCAAGAAGGGGTTCTTGCCTGTTTTGCAAGGTGTGAAGTTGAGTAAGACTCAATGCCCAGTGACTGCAGAAGATAGAGAAAAGATGAGTGTCATCCCCTATGCTTCGGCCATAGGCTCTATCATGTATGCAATGCTGTGCACAAGACCCGATGTCAGCCTTGCCATAAGTATGGTCGGAAGGTTTCAAAGTGATCCAGGAATGGAACACTGGACGGCGGTCAAGAATATCCTGAAGTACCTGAAAAGGACTAAGGACATGTTTCTCGTTTATGGAGGTGATCAAGAGCTCGTCGTAAAGGGTTACGTCGATGCAAGCTTTGACACTGATCCGGATGACTCTAAGTCGCAAACCGGATACGTATTTATTCTTAATGGGGGTGCGGTTAGCTGGTGCAGTTCCAAGCAAAGCGTGGTAGCTGATTCTACATGCGAAGCGGAGTACATCGCAGCCTCGGAGGCGGCGAAGGAAGGTGTCTGGATGAAGGAGTTCATGACAGATCTTGGAGTAGTGCCTAGTGCACTTAACCCAATGACTCTGTTTTGTGATAATACTGGTGCCATTGCTCTAGCCAAGGAACCAAGATTTCACAAGAGGACCAGACACATAAAACGACGTTTCAATTCCATCCGCGATTACATCAAGGAGGACGACATAAATATTTGCAAAGTACACACGGATCTAAATGTTTCAGATCCGTTGACTAAACCTCTTCCAAGGGCTAAACATGAACAACACCAGAACTGCATGGGTGTTCGATTCATTACAATGTAAATCACATAGTGATGTGAACTAGATTATTGACTCTAGTGCAAGTGGGAGACTGTTGGAAATATGCCCTAGAGGCAATAATAAATTAGTTATTATTATATTTCCTTGTTCATGATAATCGTTTATTATCCATGCTATAATTGTATTGATTGGAAACTCAAATACATGTGTGGATACATAGACAACACTGTGTCCCTAGTAAGCCTCTAGTTGACTAGCTTGTTGATCAAAGATGGTTAAGGTTTCCTAGCCATGGACATGAGATGTCATTTGATAACGGGATCACATCATTAGGAGAATGATGTGATGGACAAGACCCAAACTGTAAACGTAGCATTTGATCGTGTCAGTTTATTGCTATTGTTTTCTGCATGTCAAGTATCTGTTCCTTTGACCATGAGATCATGCAACTCACTGACACCGGAGGAATACCTTGTGTGTATCAAACGTCGCAACGTAACTGGGTGACTATAAAGGTGCTCTACAGGTATCTCCGAGGGTGTCTGTTGGGTTGGCATGGATCAAGACTGGGATTTGTTACTCCGTGTGACGGAGAGGTATCTCAGGGCCCACTCGGTAATACAACATCACAATGAGCCTTGCAAGCAATGTGACTAAAGTGTTAGCCACGAGATCTTGTATTACGGAACGAGTAAAGAGACTTGCCGGTAACGAGATTGAACTAGGTATAGTGATACCGACGATCGAATCTCGGGCAAGTAACATACCGAAGAACAAAGGGAACAGCATACGGGATTAACTGAATCCTTGACATAGAGGTTCGACCGATAAAGATCTTCGTAGAATATGTAGGAGCCAATATGGGCATCCAGGTCCCGCTATTGGTTATTGGCCGTAGAGGTGTCTCGGTCATGTCTACATAGTTCTCGAACCCGCAGGGTCTACACACTTAACGTTTGGTGACGATTAGTATAATTGAGTTATTATGTTGGTGACCGAAAGTTGTTCGGAGTCCCGGATAAGATCCCGGACATGACGAGGATCTCCGGAAGAGTCCGGAGGTAAAGATTGATATATGTGATAATAGTGTTTTGATCTCCGGAAGAGTTCCGAAGTTCACCGGAAGGGGTTCCGGATGTTTACCGAAGTGTTCGGGTGCAGCAACACTTTATATGAGCCAAAGGGATAAAGCCCACAAGGTATTGGAAAGTGCAAAAGTAGTTTTGCTGCCGCGTAAGCGGTACTACCGCTTGGTGAAGCGGTACTACCGCCGGAGCGGTACTACCGCTTGTGTGAAGCGGTACTACCGCCCAAGCGGTACTACCGCTTGTGTGAAGCGGTACTACCGCTTGTGCGCGGCTGTGCACGATTCGGCAGGGTCCGAATTGGACTCTTTTCCTGCGGGCCAAACCGACCTTGTGCGGGCAAAACCGACCCGGAGGAGGCTTTTACTCCAAGTTTAGACCCCAAGGCTCAACATATAAATAGAGGGGCAGGGCTAGCACACGGGACACATCAGGATTTCCCAAGCCGTGTGCCGGCAACCCTAGCCCTCTAGTTCCTCCGTCATAATCTCCGTAGTGCTTGGCGAAGCCCTGCAGAGATCGTTCCTCACCACCATCACCACGCCGTCGTGCTGCTGGAACTCAACCACTACTTCATCATCGCTCGCTGGATCGAGGAGGTGAAGGCGTCATCAAGCCGTACGTGTGTTGAACGCGGAGGTGCCGTCCGTTCGGCACTAGATCGGAAGGATCGTGATTGGATCGCGGGACGCTCGGCGATTTGGATCGCGAAGACGTTCGACTACATCAACCGCGTTTATTAACGCTTCCGCTTAGCGATCTACAAGGGTATGTAGATTCACTCTCCCTCTCGTAGATGCTCATCACCATGGATAGATCTTGCGTGTGCGTAGGAAAATTTTTGTTTCCCATGCAACGTTCCCCAACAGAAACGCCACCCGAACATGAAGAGGACCTTGTCACCCAGGATATGTCATTGGCTGAAATGCTGCAGGATCCCCATGTTAAAGAACTGCTTCAGAAGAAGACGACAAATGAGAGAGGTGCTATTAAGGAGGCTCTCACGTTGGCGCAATGGGAGTTAGACGTGAATGCTCCACTGTATGAAGGTTGTGATCCTGATCACACCCGCTTGCACGTCACCCTCAAACTTCTAGACATAAAGGCAAGATTCAAGAGCATAGACACAAGTCTGGACGCTACATTGGAATATTTACATACAGTTTTGCCCAAGGGGAATTTGTTGCCTAAGAGTGTTGATGAGGCAAAAAAAGATCGTGTGCCCTCTTGATTTGCCGCATGTAAGATATCATGCATGCATAAATGATTGCATCTTATATCGTAACGAGCATGAGCACAAAACAGAGTGCCCAACTTGCAAGGAACCCCGATACAAGCCTGGAAAGAAGGATCCTCAAAAGGTTGTATGGTACCTTCCATTGATTCCACGCCTGTAATGTTATTTCGCTAACGTGAAGGAAGCAAAGAACATGACTTGGCACAAGACCAGGAAATCCAAAAATGATGGCATTCTGAGACATATTGCGGATGGTTGTCAGTGGAAAGCACTCGACTGCATTGGACCAGAATTCGCAGTTGAACCAAGAAAGCACAGGTTGGGTGTCAGTAGCGATGGACTAAATCCGTTTGGCAAGCAGAGTAGCACACATAGTACATGGCCCGTGTTTGTTTGGATGTACAACCTCCCGCCTTGGCTCTGCATGAAACAAAAGTACATACACATGGTAATGCTCATTCAAGGACCGCTCCAACCAGGCAACGATATTGAAGGAGTTAGACATATTATGGAAGGATGAAGGGGTCAAAACGTGGGACGCCAGCACTGGAAACTATTTTCCAATGAGAGCAGCATTGCTCACGACCATTCATGACTATCTAGGTTATGGATATATTTCCGGACAAGCGTGTCACGGACATTGTGGATGTGTTAAATGTATGGATGACACATCTTTTCTCCAGCTACCAAAAAAGCGCAGGTGCAAAACATTGTTCATGGACCATCGAAGGTGGCTTGACAAAGATGATGAGTGGAGAAGTCGTGGCGACCTGTTCGACAACACGGATGAGGCCTGAGGGCCACCACATAAGAGGAGTGGAGAAGAAATCAATGAGATGTTAAAGAATTGGACAGCTTGGCCGAAGCCAGGAAAGAAGAAAAAGAATGCTGAGAAAATGCTGCTAAAAGTCTGGAAAAGAAAGTCTGTTTTCTGGGGCTTGAAGTATTGGGAACTACTCAGTTCGCCACATTCTCTTGATATGATGCATATCACAAAAAATATCTGTAAGAGTTTGCTTGGCACACTGTTTGACATGCCAGAAAAAAGTAAAGATGGTACGAGGGCAAGACAAGACTTGAAAGATATAGGTATTAGGGAAGAGCTCCAACCCGCATTCCTTAAAAGAACCAAGGAGATGGCCAGGGGCAAAAACATCGCCATAGCCGACGAGACAATGAAGGGCAAAACCGTGACAAAAAACAAAGAAGATTATTGCCCCCCGGCTTGCTTCACGCTCGACGAGGATGAGCTTCATAAACTTTTCAATTACCTTGACGGCATCAAAGTTCCTTCTAGTTACTCAGGGCTCATACGCAGATATCTTGACACAAAAAAGCAAAGGTTTAGCAACATGAAGTCCCATGATTGTCATGTGATGATGACACAATTACTTCCGGTAGCCCTCAAAGGGATAATGGATGATCACGTTCGCAACACACTTCTTGACTTCTGCAACATTTTCGACGTTCTCTCTCGAAAGTCGATCAGCGTGCGACATCTCACTCGACTACAAGAGGAGATCATCACAATACTATGTGAGCTTGAGATATATTTTCCCCCGTCATTCTTTGATGTGATGGTGCATCTCCTAGTTCGTGTTGTTTCTGAGGTTAAAGACCTTGGACCAACATTCTTGCATACCATGTTCCCGTTTGAAAGGATGAATGGAACTGTGAAGGGTTACGTTCGTAATAGGGCCCGTCCGGATGGAAGCATCGTCCAGGCCTATCTGACCGAAGAGTGCATATCATTCTGCAATAATTATATAGATGATGATCAATCTCTTGGTTTACCCACGAGGAAGCATGTCGATAGGCTTGTTGGAGTAGGTCACTCACAGTTGAAGCGTGATTTAAATGTGGATATACAGAACCGCCGAGACGACTTCGACAGAGGGCACACAGTGATGTTACAACAAGCAGTTATAATCACTCCTTGGTAGCAGACTCACAAGGACACCTTAAAGAGAGAGCATGCAATGGCAGGGAGACAGAGGACCGAAGCCCAAATCATTAGAGAGCACAACTCCAAATTTGCAGCATAATTAAAAGAGCGAATTCAGGAGAAACCACTGCCAACGGGTATTGCCAATGCAAATTTCATCTATGCATTAGCAGTAGGCCCCGCATGCACCATCGCCAGCTACCAATCATATGATATCAATGGATACACCTTCTATACTGAGGCAAAAGACAAAATTTCTAATTACCAGAACTCAGGCACCACGTTAATTGCCTCCACCGAGAATCAAACTAACAGATACTACGGAAGGATCGAAGAGATATGGGAACTTGAGTACGCCGAAGATCACACAGTGCCACTGTTCCAGGTCAGATGGGCGAAGAATGTCGAGAAGGAAGAACGTGGTGCCGTTACCATGTGCCTGCCCGAAGCACAAGCTGCTGGTGCAAAGGGTGTAAAAGGAATTACCACCAAATATGAGCCTTGAGTATTCGCTAAGGACGTGTCACAATGCTTCTATATAACTGGCCCGGCAAAGCCAAGTCGTGTTGTCGTCAGGAGATCCAAGAGATCCATCATCGGGATGGACGGAGTGGCCAACGAGGATGAGTATGATCAGTTCGACGTCGACCCAAAAGAAGAGGAGAACTATTTTGACGATGAAAATTACACCACCAGAAGGAGCAGAACTACCTTGCCTGAGACAGGACGTCCCTTCTTACGAAAGAGTCATAACATGGGATGGAAGTATTCAAGCAAGATTAAAAAGACCCAAACCATCGTTGAGAGGATTGTCAAACGACGTCGAACTAGTTGATTAATTTGTGTGCTTCATTATTCGTGTACTACACTTTTGTGTACTTCTCATTGCGTAATACTTCGCACGATATTGTACTTCATTTGTGTGTACCTCCTAATTTGCATTATTATATACTTTGATCCACATTCATGTATGCATTTTCACACGGCATTTGTCAAGTATTATTAGAATAGCCCAAGCTAACACTACACCAATTACTGCTGGCGTTGGCCACGTCATTGGCGCCACCACTAATGACTAACCGACACTTTTATCTACACTATTGTTGTGAGAACAACTCAGATTCCCCTTCTTCCCCCCGCCGCCGGACACTGTTCTCTGCCGTTCCCCTGCCCAGCCGCGCCCGCACCCTGCGCTAGACGTGCCACCACGCTGCCCAGCCCTTCCCCAAGCCCACCCGCACATCCAAGAGTCTCTTCCTCCGTGGTCCTGTCCGGCCACTCTCTCCCTCCGCGGTGGTCCTGTCCGGCCACTCTCTCCCTCCGTCGTCCTGTTCGGCCGCCCCGTTCGCCACGCACCACCACCCCATCGCGCAGTCTTCGCGGGCGCCCCCACCGTGCCCTCCTGACAGCCGACCCCCACTCGATCCGGACGGTAAAAATCTATCTCTAACCATTTGATGAAATGCGAATTGATGAAGTATGTTATATGTTGCATCATCGTGTGTTCTTGCGAATTGTCTCGCGCTAGCTATGTTTCTTTTTGCAGGGAAAGGTCGAGAGAGTGGCCAATGTTTTGGCAAAACGTGGATTCATTTCCATTTCATCAAAATTTCTTGCACTCAGTATGTCCATTTTTACCTACGTTCATGTCCAAATTTTGTTGCTAACAGTGTGGTTTATATGAAGATTATATGCCTCAAGATGAAATATGATTACTACATTGCTTACTATGTTACTATTTTGTTCAAAGACAGAAGCTCCCAAGATGTGTTGTGCCTCCATTGATGGGTGACCACCAGATATGGACATTTCGAGTTAAAAGAATGGAGGCAACAACCCGAGTGATTGCAACTTGGAAGATTGGAGATCGGTGAATCTCTATGCTCCACCATGCATGGAGATGCAGGGGGTTTCCCTCTTCTTCAAGAAACGTGATGAGTACCGTACTAGTAGCTACGACGATGGTTAATGTATGCATATATATAAATGATGTGTACCATAATATAAATTATGTTGTACGTGCATTTTCATTTCTTATCGGAATCAATGTGGAACACAAACATCATTATCTATATACTGATACAAAATTGTGCTGCCGCCGCAACATTTCTCGCGGCGGTGGCAGCGTTTTTTTGTTGCGTTTGGTCATTTAGTACTGGCATGAGAAACATCCGATACGCTCGTAATGACCTCTCCAGTGTATGGCGTTGGAAAAGTTAACACGACATAGATATATATGATATTGCCGTCATGGTGATAATGCCAATGCCATAGGTATATGAAATACTACTGGCGTAGGCTCCAACACCACCACTATTTTTTAACTGTGGCGCCATATTGCTGGCGTCGGGTGTCTATGCCAGGAAGGCCCTTTTTGCCACGTCATAGCTAGGCTTTTCTGCACTAGTGGCACAGGAGTCAAAATAATCCCAATATCAAAAGCATGATAAACTGTGCATACGCATTATAAAATGAAGTGTTCATCAGACATACAATAATGTGTTCATTCGAAAAGTGCATCCTTGGGGCATTGGGTCTCTACCGACCGAGCACCCTCCATCACAGCGGCGAAGTATAGCTCGGGGCGTTGTAACCATCTCGAGCGGCTTCATCCCTGGCCAGTGCATCATAGTCCTTGCAAAAGCCATCCGCGCTCCCTGAATGCATACAGAGCGCTTCAAGACCTCAATGCGGGAGGAGGCGTCACAAAGCTTCTGCACCAGGCCGAAATAACTACTTGGTAGTGGCTTTGCAGGCCACAACCGAATGCAGAGGTCCTTTAAGGCCGGCTCCGCCATTCTATGCAGCTCCATTAGCTGCTTCATTTGATAACTGAGAAGGGGACGGGGCTCGGGGGTCTGAAATTGCGCCTAGAACAGTCTCTGTTCGGCATCCCCGTCCCGAGTCGCAAAGTGCTTGCCGCGTCCGCCGCACTCCTAGGAAGAACCATAAAGGCGCCTAAGGAACACCACAGCCGTGTAAGATGAGCAAACCTGTTACCACCAAAGGCACATTGCAGTAAGTACGGCTTACCATCCGCAATCATCCTGACTTGGCGAAGTTATCTACATGCTCCGATTTAAGCTCGGAAGACAACGTGGACAGCTCGGCCGCTTGGTCCTTGGTCTTCTACTAAAGAGCCTCGCACTTAGTGCTTGCATCTTGGAGCTCTTGCTGCACCTCGGCCACCCGAGCTTCGTGCTTGTCGCTGGCAACCTTCAGGGAGCTCAATTCGGCAGCCGCTTGTTCGGCCGCCATCCTATGGTCGGCGGCCTCTTGCTTGGCCCTCTCCAGCTCAGCCTTGAGGTTCTCGACCTCGGAAGTTACGCCTGCAAATACAATGGGAAGCCAAATTTTAGGAAATGAAAACTCGAAAACCTCAATTAATGAGGATGATAAAGGGTCTTCGCGATATAATTCCAACTTACTTTGCATTTCATTAAACCGTTAGTTCAGGCGGTCAAGCTCCTTGTCGGAACTCTTGAGCTTCCGGTTCAGCTCGGCCAATTCCACGTCATTGACAGCCGCCGCCGAAGTCGAGGCATGCAAAGCAAACTTATGTGAGACACACCTCCAAGATGTTGGTCCTAGACCCTTTTTGCCAGATCATCTCTGGAACCAATCAATTTTCAAGAGACTCGGATTGTTTTGCTCGAGACCTTAGGTTTTTTGATCCCCGGGTAAATTCTTCAAACTCACTGACGGCTCGGGGGCTGCTATACCTATACGGGATATATAAACCTTAAAAATAAATTTCCCCTAGACAAAAGAACATTACATGGCTTACCTTGAAGCCCGCCAATAGACCGCCGAAGGCCTCCTTCAGTCCGCTATCAATGGACTGAATGCCTTGCAGAACCGCACCCATAAGGGTGCGGTGATCTTCGGCGATGGAGGAGCTACGCAAGGCTTCCTCCATCATAGCTGGCCACTCGGTTGCGGCCTGCCTCGTCATGGGCGGTACCGGTGGTGGCACTTCAGCTTCCCCTTCCTGAGGAGGTAGAGTCGTTGACGTCGCAGTCTTGGAGGTCTCCGGAGCCATCTTTGGAAGGAGCTCCGATGAGTCACGGCCTCCCTCTTTGCTTGCCAGGAGGGGGTCGACCTCCTGGTCTTCGGTCACTGAGGTATGAGCCTCGGCCATGACCTCCTCACCCCCAGTATTCAGCCGGGGAGGGGTCTGTCGGGATATCACCTCCGCGACTTCTTCAGCGGCCTAAGGGGGAGAGGTGCAGGACGCAGTTCCGCTCTCCGCCAGCTCGTCTGGCGGGGGATCTACCTCTGAGACCTGTTCGGTCAGGAGATCGCTGGCCGGGCTACAATATGAAAGACATTTGTCTGGTCAGTAACAGAAACTTTGTATAAGTATAACATGAAGTGTTCGGACTCAGTACCTCTGGGCCGGGGGCTTGGCCCTGGGGGTCCTCCGAGGGATCCTCTCGAAGGCCTCGGATTCCTCATCGGAATCCGGGCTAACATCGGGCAGGACCACTTTGGCCCTGCAGGGTCTCTTTGGGGAGGGAGGAGTTGGATCCTCCTCGACATGCACAGATGCTGCCCTCTTCCTTGTCTGGCGGGAATCGACTTCCCCCCTTCCTCTGCCCTCCTCGTGAGCAGAGGAGGCCTGGGTCTCCCTGGACCTAGCATCCAGAGGGCCTCTTGAGGAAAGACCTTCTTGGGTCTCCTTCTTCTCGCCCTTCTTCTTTTTCTCCTTCTTCTCTGGCGCCGAATACGGTGCCACGACCAGCATCGCCGTCAGAAAGGTCGATCTGGGGGCTTCGGGCAGTGGGGTAGGACCATTAATCCGCAGGGCCTTAGCCAGCTAGCCCTATGGAGAAAAAAGAGGGAGAGGTTAAAATCCTTGCTAAGAGATTAAACCTAAAGATAAAAATAGAAACTTTTCCTTGAGCGGAGGATTTTAGGCATCCAGGCTGGTGTCTTCCTCCTTGGCCAGCCACTCCTCCTGACGCTTGAACAATGCCTTCCATAGCTTCTCTCGGGTAGTGCGGAAAAGCTTGCGCACGATGGGAGGGTCATCAGACTTGTAGGCCCACATTGGCGTAGCCCGGAGATGGCAAGGGAGGAGACGGCGGCGGAGGATGACCTGGATCATGTTGGTCAGTCCGACGTTCGCTTCTAGTATCTGCGCAATGCGATCCTGCAGCGCTTTCACTTCTGTGGCCGGCCCCCAGTCCAGGCCTTTCTATATCCACGAGGTCAGCCTCGCGGGGTGTCCAGATCTGAACTCGGGAGATGCCACCTAGTCTGCGGCATGTGGTTCGGTAATGTAGAACCACTCCTTTTGTCAGGCCTTGACGGTGTCGATGAAGGTGCCTTCTAGCCACTGGACCCGCGGGAGCTTGCTGATCACCGCCCCTCCGCAATCCGCGTGCTGGCCGCTTACGATCTTCGGCTTGATGTTGAAGACCTTCAGTCATAAGCCGAAATGCGGTTGGACCCGAAAAAAGGCCTCACAGACGATGATGAAAGCCGATATGTGCATGATGGAGTTTGGGGGAAGATCGTGGAAGTCTAACCCATAGAATAAAATCAAGCCCCTTACAAAGGGGTGCAGCGGGAAGCTCAGTCCCCGGATGAAATGGGGAATGAACACCACTCGCTCCCCGGGCTTTGGCATGGGTACTACTTGACCCTCTTCGGGGGCGCGGTGGGCGACATCGACTGTGAGGTAGCCGGTGCGCTTCAGCTCCTGGATGTCGTCCTCGGTGACACACGAAACCTCCCACTTGCCCTGCGAGCCTGAGCCAGCCATGGCCGCGCTTGGGGAAGGGGAAGGGGGGTCTTGGATGGAGCTGGAAGAGGATTAGATCTGTGCGCTCGGAGTGAAGGAGGCTTGAGAGAACGAATCTGAGGAGCGTGGAAAGGCTTTGGGGATTTTTCTCCCTTTTATGAAAGGCCGTAATACCAAGCGCCCTCTTACTGCGCCGTGAGCTGCGCCGTTTCCTGAAGCAACCGCTCCATTATGAGCGCGTGGGATAACCCAAATCATTGATCATATCCCGTAAAAAATGGAGCACGATCTTCATGTCGATTAGACGCGCCAAAAAAAGGGTGGCCTCGAACCGCGAATTGAGTTTTTGTAACTAGCTAAGTGGCTGCGGCCTGTCTTAGCCTTTCGTCAGGAAAGTTGTCAGGAAGGGCACTATTCATACTCATGCGTTTGGCCTTCGAGGCTAAGCAAGGTATGTTCGGAAAGCAGGGTGTCATCGGTGGCCGAGCTAAGGGTGACCGAGCATGAAGGGAGGAAAGGAACTCACCCCGCAAGCCGAACACTCTGGACGTACAGAGCAGCTAAATGTCATGAAGACCGGCGTTGGAGGCTAGTTCGGGGGAAACTGAGGGAATCTGGGATTAAGGGGTCCTCGGGCTGTTGGCTTATCTTTTCTATGGACCAGCCCGATGGGCCGCCTTGTGGCATCTTCGGGAAGGCCGAACTACAGAATGACCCCATGCTTAGGGGGGAAGGTTCCGAAGACTTGGTGTGTCCTCCAAGTAAGAATGGGCCTATCTATGCCCGGATGGAAACCAACCATGTGTAACCCTAGGTACCCCCGGTGTCTATATAAACCAGGGGGCTTAGTTCGTAGAGGGACAAGTCAACTCATCTAGGGTTTATCTCATTTAATCTCGAGGTAGATCAACTCTATAACCATCATACTCATCATTATAATCAAGCAGGACATAGGGTTTTACCTCCTCACGAGGGCCCGAACCTGGGGAAATATCGTCTCCTTCGTCCCCTGTTAACCATCGATCCTAGATTCATAGTTCGGGACCCCCTACCCGAGATCCGCCGGTTTTGACACCGACACCTGGGTAAACATCGTCTCCCTGTTTCCTGTTTCCTATCGATCCAAGATCCATAGCTCAGGACTCCCTACCCGAGATCCGCCGGTTTTGACACCGACATTGGTGCTTTCATTGAGAGTTCTCCTGTCGGATCGCCGAAAGGATTGATGGCACGCTTATTCATCAGCAACGACATCTATAACAGGGACGTCTTCGTCCCTAGACAGCTCTTCGCATTCGGCAGCATCGTGCTGCACACCGGCTCGACCGGCCATCTTGGTCGGATTGGAAGCCTACTCCTGATAATAAGATCTGGTTCGGAAGCCTTGAGTTCGTTGCCGACTCCCGAGAAGATCTCTTTCTGGAAAAGTCCATGGCTCCCCACGAGGAGCCCGCGAGCCCTAACACCTCGACGTCAAAAGCTGCGAACCCCACTGTCAAGGCGGCTTTCGCACCAGATCCGGCCTCAACCGAACTTTGCTCGGACGCGGTTTCAAACGCCCTCGAAGCAGCAACACTGCGGATCGACCCTATGTACTCCAGGAGCATGGACCTCACAGACGTCTCGACATTAGACGAGTTTCTCGGTAGGATCCAAGGAATGGGTATAGCTAGCAGTCAACCCTCGATCTATGATCGAATCGGGCTTAAACCCGACGACAGGGAAATTCGTATCCCACCTATCAGACACCTAGTCGCAACCGTCGAAGATTCAATCGATGGTTCACCCTCACAGCCGCCGGAGCTAAGTACGGTCTATGTCCGGGTTACCGATCATCAAGATCAATCTGCTAGCTCGTAGTCTGGGCCTCTCCCCTAGGAGAGTTCAGGCCCAAATCCTGATTCAACACCCGCTCTGAAGTTTACCCGGCTAAGTCCGGTTGATAGCCCAGACCCTGAACCCGTCGTGCCAGATCTTACTATGGTACAAGGTACGACCGCCAGTGCTCCACGGGGACGCAAAAAATTTCCCTGCCCACCCCCATGTTGAGTACTCTCCAAGTAATCCGGGAATACCTGACATATGGGACCTATTATACATTAAACAACAACCAGGGGAAACGGTCCACCACTTCTGGGCTAGATTCCTCCTTGTCAAGGCTAGGATGGCAGAATGTAGCGATCAGGACATTATATCAGCCTTCTGGTATAATTGCCGTGATGAAGGAGTCATGAACGCTCTCATTCGTCGCCACGTCCAAAACTTCGCCGAATTATCGGACCTGGTGCACAAATACTACGCCATGGAAAGTACCTGGCAAGCTCAACAGATGTGCACAGAGTCAATCCATGCTGAGGAACCCAGAAGGATTCGACGGAGGCACATACCCTCAGGACGACCGACCCAGTACAAGCCCGCCGAGAAAAAGAACAAGCTATCAACATGATCTAAAACTGTCCTGGATGACCTATTGGATAAGCCATGCCCAATACACTCTGTCCTACTAAACACGAACCCAACGCACAACCTTCGGGCTTGCTGGGTCGTTAGGCAGGTTGCAAAGAGTGGAGAGAGTATCCTCGGGACCTCACCCTCAATAAGACTATCGCCAACACCAGCGGACTACAATGCCGAGATCCTAACGATCTACGAGACGTTTCCTTCAAACAATCAGACGAAAAGAGCCCTTCGGGAGCTCGACCAAATACACCAAGTCACAGTGATGAACTCATGGACAAACACTCCCATCACCTTCGATGAGTAGGACCAGCCACGAACATGCCTCGACCGAACACCCGCAGCCTTGGTCCTTGACCCCATCATTGACAACTTCACACTCCACAAGGTGCTGATGGATGGCAGCAGTGGCCTAAACCTCATTTACGAGGATACCTTAGACAAAATGCAATTTGATAGATCTCCCATCGAACAAAGCAATACCACATTTCGGGGAATTATCCCCAGAAGAGAAGCACGCTGCACCGGACAAGTTAATCTCGATGTGGTCTTCGGCACTCCTGAAAACTTCAGGTCCGAAGAACTTACCTGTCACATTGTACCCTTTCACAGCGGTTACCACACCCTATTGGGGCGTGATGCTTTTACAAGATTTCAGGCCATACCGCACTATGGGTATATGAAGCTCAAAATGCCAGGGCCCAACGGCGTGATCACGGTTATAAGTGACCCAAATAGAGCCCTTCCGGCCGAGGACAAAACAGCTTCGCTGCCCTTGAGGCATCGTCCGAGACTCTAGCGGTAGAAGAGTTAACCACGCTCCGATCCACAGTGGATAGGGACGACGTAACCCTTAGCAAAAAAGTCCAAATCCACGTCCTTCAAACCAGCAGACGAGATTGTCAAGTTCCAAATATTTCCAACTGACCCTAATAAGACGGCGTCCATCGGAGCTTAGCTGGACCCCGTGGTCGACGAAGCATTGCGTAGTTTTCTATGCGAAAATTGGGACATATTTTCCTGGCATCCTTCAGACATACTGGGAGTCCCACGAAGACGGGCAGAGCATAGCGTGAACATAATACCAAGCTTCAAGCCAGTCAAGCAGACAGTGCACTGATTTTCCGAACCCAAGCGTTAGGCTATGGGCGAAGAACTAGCAAAACTGCTAGAAGCAGGATTCATCAAAGAAATCAAACACCCTGAGTGGTTGGCAAACCTGTTCATGGTGCCGATGAAGGACAAATCTTGGCGGCTATGCGTCGATGTCAAAGACCTGAATAAAGCCTGCCCCAAGGATCCTTTCCCCTTACCCCGCATTGACCAGATTATTGATGCCACCGCTGGGCACGACTCACTTTGCTTCCTCGATGCCTACTCCGGATATCATCAGATCAAAATGAAAGAGTTTGACAAAGCCACAACAGCGTTTATCACCCCCTACGATCCATTCTGCTTCAACACAAGGCCCTTCGGGTTAAAAAAAATGCAGGCGCCACATACCAGCGCATGATTCAGACGTGCCTGCAAAAGCATATCGGCAAAATGGTCAAGGCATACATGGACGACGTGGTTATCAAGACCAAGCACGTCAGCCAGCTGGTGGATGACCTCCGACAAACCTTTGAAAATTTATGGACCTATGATATATGGCTCAATCCGGAAAAATGCGTGTTCGGAGTTCCCGCCAGAAAACTGCTCGTATTCATCGTCTCCCATAGATGAATAGACGCCAATCCGGCAAAAATCCAAGCTCTATCCCAATTAGCAATCCCTACAGAGTTGAAGCACGTTCAAAAACTGGCAGGCTGCGTGGCGGCTTTGAGCCGCTTTATATCTCGCCTTGGTGAAAAAGCACTACCGCTCTATAGACTGCTGAAACGGACCAAAAACTTTGAGTGGACTGATGAAGCAATGACAATGTTGGAGAAAATCAAAACATTATTGGCCAGCAACCCCATACTAACGGCACCGGGCATGGGTGAACCAATGTTGTGATACATCTCAGCCACAAACCAGGTGGTCAGCGCAGTTCTTGTTGTGGAACGAGAGGCTGAGGGTCACAAACTCTGGGTACAGAAGCCAGGTTACTATGTTTCAGAGGTACTCACGTTGTGCAAATCAAGGTATCCACACTACCAAAAGATATCCTACACAGTTTTCATGGCATCCCAAAAGCTTCCGCACTACTTTCAAGAGTGTTATGTTATAGTAGCATCGGAGGTCCCATTGAACAATATAATCAACAATAGGGACGCTACTAGCCGCATAGCCAAGTGGGCAATCAAGCTCCTTCCTTTCTAAATCACGTACAAACCACGCCGAGCTATTAAATCTTAGGTGCTAGCCAATTTCCTCGCCGAATGGACGAAAACCGAGCTACCAAGGGAGTATAGTGCATACTCCCACTGGACGATGTACTTTGACGGATCCAAAACACTAGCCGGATTGGGAGCTGGAGTCATACTTATATCCCCAACCGGCGACAGTGTCCGGTGCGTCTTGCAGACCATGTACACTGACTCTAACAATGCGGCCGAATACGAGGCCCTACTGCACGGGCTTCGGATGGCGGCATCCATGGGTGTACAACATCTTGAGGTAAGGGGGTACCCTAACCTCGCCATCTCTCAAATCAATGGCTAATTTGATGCCAAAAACCCGAAGATGGCGGCATATAGAAATGTCGTCCTCAAGATATCCGCATAGTTCGAAGGACTAGAATTCCACTATGTTGCCAGAGACAGCAATCAAGCTGCTGATGTCCTTGCTCGCATGGGCGCCAAGCACGACCCCGTTCCCACCAATACCTTCCTGGAAAGGCTTTTCAAGCCATCCGTGGTATGGCAGGATAAACACAACAACACTGGAATCAATGGTTCGGAGCAGATCGCTCCTCCTGTCATCGAACCAGATGAACAAATCATCGGCGGCTCGACGCTCGAAGAAACACCTTCGGCCCATGAAGTCATGGCAGTAATCGCGCCATGGACCAAACCATACCTCGCCTACCTACTCCGCCAAGAACCACCCGATGACCAAACCGAGGCAAGGCGCATAGTGCGGCACTCCAAGGCCTACAAGGTCCATGAGGGAGAGCTATACAAGAAAAGCACCACCGGAGTCCTCCAACGGTGAATATCTGAAGAAGAAGGAAAGCATCTCTTGGCGGAAATACATGCACGCATGGGTGGCCACCATGCAGAAGCTCGGGCTATAGTAAGCAAGGCTTTTCGAACCAGATTCTTCTGGCCCAGTGCTCGTGAAGACGCCCACACACTTGTTCAACACTGTGTTGGCTGTCAACTCTTTGCAAATCAAAGCCACATGCCCCCAACGGCTCTTCGGACGATTCCGATCACATGGCCTTTCGCGGTCTAGGGGCTGGACATGGTCGGACCTCTTAAAGGTGGGTCAAAGAAAAAGAAATACTTCCTGGTTATGGTCGACAAGTTCACAAAGTGGATTGAAGCAAAACCGGTAACATCAGCTAAGTCCGGACCGGCGATTGAGTTTATATCCGGAGTGGTCCACCGGTACGGTGTCCCTTGCGGTATAATAACAGACAATGGATCCAATTTCATAGCCCAGGAGGTACAAGATTGGTGCGCTAACATGGGTATCAAGCTTGATTATGCCTCAGTTTACCACCCACAAACCAACGGACAGGTCGAACGGGCCAACGGTCTCATTATGAGTGGTATTAAACCCCGCTTGGTCCGTTCTTTGACATAATCTGACTGCCATTGGGTTGAGGAGCTCGACTCCGTCCTATGGGGCTTGCGCACCACCCCAAACCGGTAACGGGATACCCACCGTTCTTCATGGTGTACGGGGCAGAAGTAGTACTCCCCTGTGATCATATCCATGATGCACCTAGAGTGCGCATGTATGAAGAAAAGGAGGCCGAGTTAGATCGGCAGGACGACCTAGACGCCTTGGAAGAAGAACAAGACATAGCTTGGGCTCGCTCTACTTTTTATCAGCAGCAGGCCCGACACTACCAGAGCAGGGAAGTTCGAGCGAAGGCCTATAACGTGGGCGAACTTGTTCTCCGCCTACTGATAACCCACAAGCATAGGGGATCGCAACAGTTTTCGAGGGTAGAGTATTCAACCCAAATTTATTGATTCGACACAAGGGGAGCCAAAGAATATTCTCGAGTATTAGCAGCTGAGTTGTCAATTCAACCACACCTGAAATACTTAATATCTGTAGCAAAGTATTTAGTAGCAAAGTAGTATGGAAGTAACGGTAACGATGGCAAACGTGGCAGTAGCAGTTTTGTAGTGATTGTAACAGTAGCAACGGAAAAGTAACTTAGCAAGGATCAATATGTGAAAAGCTCGTAGGCAATGGATCAGTGATGGATAATTATGTCGGATGGCATTCATCATGCAATAGTTATAACATAGGGTGACACAGAACTAGCTCCAATTCATCAATGTAATGTAGGCATGTATTCCATATATAGTCATACGTGCTTATGGAAAAAACTTGCATGACATCTTTTGTCCTACCCTCCCATGGCAGCGGGGTCCTAATGGAAACTAAGGGATATTAAGGCCTCCTTTTAATAGAGAACCGGACCAAAGCATTAGCACTTAGTGAATACATGAAGTCCTCAAACTACGGTAATCACCGGAAAGAATCCCAGTTATTGTCACCCTGGGGGATGCGGATCATAACTCGTAATAGGTGTCTACAACTTGCAAGATAGGATCACGAACACATATATATTCATGAAAACATAATAGGTTCAGATCTGAAATCATGGCACTCGGGCCCTAGTGACAAGCATTAAGCATAGCAAAGTCATAGCAACATCAATCTCAGAACATAGTGGATACTAGGGATCAAACCCTAACAAAACTAACTCGATTACATGGTAAATCTCATCCAACCCATCAGCGTCTAGCAAGCCTACGATGGAATTACTCACGAACGGTGGAGAGCATCATGAAATTGGTGATGAAGGATGGTTGGTGATGACGACGTCGTCGATTTCCCCTCTCCGGAGCCCAAAACAGACTCCAGATTTGCCCTCCCGAGGAAGAACAGGAGGTGGCGGCGGCTCCGTATTGTGAAACACGATGAACTCTTCTCCTTGATTTTTTTCTCCCCGAATAGGAATATATAGAGTTGGAATTGAGGTCGGAGGAGCTCCAGGGGGCCCACAAGCCTGCAGGGCGCGCCCTAGGGGGGTGCGCCCCCCTGGCTTGTGGCCAATGGGTGGCCCCCCTCCGGTTGATTCTTTCGCCAGTATTTTTTATTAATTCCAAAAATATTCTCCGTAAATTTTCAGGTCAATCCGAGAACTTTTATTTCTGCACAAAAATAACACCAAGGCAATTCTGCTGAAAACAGCGACAGTCCGGGTTAGTTCCATTCTAATCATGCAAATTGAGTTTGAAAAAGTAGATACGATGGAGACGTATCAACTCCCCCAAGCTTAACCCATTGCTTGTCCTCAAGCAATTCAATTGACAAACTGAAAGTGACAAATAAAAACTTTTGCAAACTCTGTTTGATCTTGTTGTTGTAAATATGTCTAACTGATGTTCAGGTTTTCAGCAAAGATTATAGACTAACCACATTCACAATAACATTTAGGACTCACATTTACTCATATCAATGGCATAATCAACTAGCGAGCAATAATAATAAATCTCTGATGACAACAATTTTATCAAAACAATCATGATACAATATGATATAATGGTATCTCGCTAGCCCTTTCTGAGACCGCAAAACATAAATGCAGAGCACCTCTAAAGAACAAGGACTGACTAAACATTGTAATTCATGGTAAAAGAGATCCAGTCACACTCATACTCAATATCAATTAATAACAAAGCATACAAATGATGGTGGTGCTCTCTAACTGGTGCTTTTTATAAGAGGAGGATGACTCAACAGTAAAGTAAAATAGATAGGCCCTTCGTAGAGGGAAGCATTGATTTGTAGAGGTGCCAGAGCTCGAGCTTTTAAAACAGGGATGAATAATAATTTTTGAGCGGTATGCTTTCATTGCCAACATAACAACCAAGAGAACTCGGTATCTTCCATGCTAAATACATTATAGGCGGTTCCCAAACAGAATGGTAAAGTTTTTACACCCCCTCCACCAATCAAACACACCCCACGGCGAGCCGAATCCACGGGTACCGTCCATACAAACAACAATCCTGGGGGAGTTTTGTTTCATTATATTTTGATTTGGTTTTTGAGCATGGAACTGGGCATCCCGAATACCAGCCACTTTCTCGTGAATGATAGTGAATCAACACATATCGTGAGAATAACCCACCTAGCATGGAAGATACTAACCGCCCCTAGTCGCTACATGAGCGATTTGGGCATACAAAATAGAATATTATTTGAAGGTTTAGAGTATGGCACATGCAAATTTACTTGGAACGGCAGGTAAATACCGCATATAAGTAGGTATGGTGGACTCATATGGGACAACTTTGGGTTTATGGAAGTGGATGCACAAGCAGTATTCCCGCTTAGTACAGGTGAAGGCTAGCAAAAGACTGGGAAGCGACCAACTAGAGAGCGACAACAGTCATAAACATGCACTGAGATTAACCAACATTGAATACAAGCATGAGTAGGATATAAATCACCATGAACATAAATATCGTGGAGGCTATGTTGATTTTGTTTCAACTACATGCGTGAACATGTGCCAAGTCAAGCCACTTGAATCATTCAGAGGAGGATACCATCCTATCATACTACATCACAACTATTTTAAAATGCATGTTGGCACTCAAGACAAACCATTATACACTCTTAGCTAATTAAGCATGGCATGAGTAACTATAATCTCTAATTGTCATTGCAAACATGTTTCATCCATAATGGGCTGAATTCAGAACGATGAGCTAATCATATTTACAAAAAAATAGGTCGAGTTCATACCAGCTTTTCTCCATCTCAGTCACTTCATCATATATCGTCATTATTGCCTTTCACTTGCACAACCGAACGGTGTGAATAATAATAAGAGTGCACGTGCATTGGACTAAGCTGGAATCTGCAAACAATAACTCAAAGGAGAAGACAAGGTAATATGGGTTCTCTGATAGATAAACAATAATGCATATGTGAGCCACTCAACAATTTCATTGTGGTCTTCTCCTTACGACCCAAAGAAGAGAAAATTTCAAAACAAGAACGAGAAAAAACTATTTACACGGGAAAGCTCCCAACAAGCAAAAGAAGAACAATAAATCTTTTTGGGTTTTCTTTTAATGGTACAACTAACAAAACTTAATTAAGCACACAAGAAGAAAGCGGAAAGAAGAAATAAAATACCATGGATGATTCGATGAAAAAGTATAAGCACCGACTACTAAGATGAGTGTGTGAACATGAATGTAATGTCGGTGAGAAATACGTACTCCCCCAAGCTTAGGCTTTTGGCCTAAGTTGGTCTAGGGCCATGGCTGAAAATAATCATCTCCTGGATACTTCGGAGGATACTGAGGGTTCCACTGGTTGGCGAGCTCCTGTGGCTCCCACTGAAAAATTGGATCCTGATACGGATCAAGGGCTGGTGCCGGCTCAGGTGCTGGGGGTTGCGACAGACCCCAATATCTGTAAATTTCCTTGGGCATAATAGTGTACCTGCCTGAGTGGATATCGAACAAAGAAGAAGCAGGCAGAGCAATAATCTCACAAGTACCCTGACTAAATACTTAGTTATAAAGCAGCCTCCTATCATTATCCTTCCTAATAAAATCATGTGCTACCATACTATCATAGTCTAAATATCTTGTAGGTAGCAGCATTTCCTCTTCCTCGTCAAGCCTAATGGGTATATTAAAGTGTTTGGCTAGACGAGATGCATAGATACCTCTGAATATGGGGCCCTTCGAACGGTTTAAGTTCAACCGTTGGGCCACCATAGTGCCCAGACTAAAAGTTCTATCAGCAAGTAAAGCGTGGCGCAGAATGGCGAGGTCGGGAGCACTAAGGCTTCCACTCTCCCCACGACCAACTAAACATCTCCCCGCAAATAATGAATAATAGAGTAGAACAGGAAAAATGTAAACTAGCTGCTCTTGCCTTTGAAACCCCTCTCTCTTCCCCCACAGTGGTTGCGGCAATAAAGTCCTCCATGTCTCTAGGACGTGGTTCACTGATGCTGCCCTCATAAGGTATTTTGCAAACATTGCAAAAATCTTAAAGTTTCATCTCCTTAGGCACATCATATAAGTAAAACTCTACCATGGGAGGATTCTTCCTAGGATAAAAGTGAAAGCTTTGCACGGAGATATTAGTGAGAAGGAGGTACTGGTCACACTTATCGTTGAGGAAGTCGGTGATGCCTGCATTCTCTGCCAAATAATAGAAATCTTCATAAATTCTGGCCGCCCTCAAGAATGCATCACTTGGCCATTCACATGGCCGAACCTCCGCGACGTGAGGAAGATTGTATTTGGACTTCTTCTTCACCTCATCTTCATCTTCTTTAGAGCCCCAACTTGAAGAGCCTCTTAACAATCTCCTCATCATTTCTTTCTCTGAAAAATTCTGAAATTTTTAGTGACTCACAATAAAGGTGAACAAAACTCAACAAAACTTATAGCAACTACTCCCACAAGTGCATAGAGGTTATATCATACATCAAAACTACTTGGGACCATACAAATTTGACATGCAAGCTCAAGAACAAGGTCACCACAGCAGCAAAAATTTGCAATATATAAGGCACTAGAACAAAAACTAATTGGACCATTGGAGGAGTCACATACCGAAGATCAATCCCCCAAAACAGTTTTGCAAATGGAGCTTTGCACAAGGAGATCGAAAATGGCAGCAAAATGAGCTAGAACACGGGTTTGAGCAATGGTGGGATTTTTTCTGGAGGAAGACGAAGTGGATGGGTGCTGGAATAAGTGAGGGCGGCCTACGTGGGACCCACCAGCCAGGGGGGCGCGCCCAGGGGGGGTGGGCGCGCCCTGTAGGCTTGTGGCCCACTGGTACAGCCCCCTGATGTGTTCTCAGTGCCAGAAATTCTTAAATATTCCAGAAAAAATCATACTACATTTTCAGCGCATTTGGGGAACTTTTATTTTCAGGTCATTTTTTTATTGCATGAAAAAATTCAGAAAACAGAAAAATAATAACATTTTTACTTTATTTAATCTAAACAACAGAAAGTAAAAGTTGGGTGCAGAAGGTTGTGCCTCCTCAATTCATCCATCTCATGCTCATCAAAAAGAATCCATCAATAAGGTTGATCAAGTCTTATTGACAAACTTTTTTCGAATGACACGGAACCGGAGAATTTTCGAATAACACTAGGTTACCTCAATGGGGATATGCATGTACCCAACAATAAGTATATCATATTTGTTTTTGACTGTAGGGAGAGGGAATTCAAAGTCTCCAATAATAATCGTTGAAAGTTTTTCAATGGAGTTGATACTATGAACTTGAGGTTGTTTCTTCGGAAAGTGTACCGTATGCTCATTACCATTAACATGAAAAGTGACATTGCCCTTGTTGCAATCAATAACAGCCCCTGCAGTATTCAAAAAAGGTCTACCAAGGATGATCGACATACTGTCGTCCTCGGGAATATCAAGAATAACAAAGTCTGTTAGGATAGTAACATTTGCAACTACGACAGGCACATCCTCACAAATACCGATGGGTAAAGCAGTTGATTTATCAGCCATTTGCAAAGAGATTTCAGTAGGTGTCAACTTATTCAAATCAAGTCTACGATATAAAGAGAAAGGCATAACACTAACACCAGCTCCAAGGTCACATAAAGTAGTTTTAACATAGTTTCTTTTAATAGAGCATGGTATAGTAGGTACTCCGGGATCTCCTAGTTTCTTTGGTACTCCACCCTCAAAGGTATAATTAGCAAGCATAGTGGAAATCTCAGCTTCCGGTATCTTTCTTTTATTTGTCACAATATCTTTCATATACTTAGCATAAGGAGACATTTTCAGAATATCAGTCAAGCGCATACGCAAAAAGACAGGTCTAAGCATTTTAACAAAGCGCTCAAAATCCTCATCATCCTTTTTCTTGGATGGTTTAGGAGGAAAGGGCATGGGTTTCTGAACCCATGGTTCTCTTTCTTTACCATGCTTCCTAGCAAGAAAGTCTCTTTTGTCATATCTTTTATTCTTAGGTTGTGGGTTATCAAGATCAACAGCAGGTTCAATCTCCACATCATTATCATTACTAGGTTGAGCATCAACATGAACATCGTCATTAATATTATCACTAGGCTCATGTTCATCACCAGATAGTGTCTCAGCATCAAAAATAGAAATATCATTTGGGTTTTCATGTGTATCCATAATAGGTTCACTAGAAGCATGCAAAGTCCTATCGTCATTCTTTTTCCTTTTATTGCTAGGACGACTAGGTGCATCAGTATTAATTCTCTGAGAATCTTGCTCAATTCTCTTAGGATGGCCCTCAGGATACAAAGGTTCCTGAGGCATTTTACCACCTCTAGTCACCACTCTTACAGAATGATCATTGTTCTTACCATTCATCTCATTAAGTAGATCATTTTGTGCCTTAAGTACTTGTTCTACTTGAGTAGTTACCATGGAAGCATGTTTACTAATAAGCTTAAGATCATTGATAGTTCTACTCATATAATCACCTAAGCGATCAAGCATGTAAGCATTATGTTTCAATTGTCTACTAACGTAAGCATTAAAATTTTCTTGCTTAACAATAAAGTTATCAAACTCATCCAAGCATTGGCTAGCAGACTTATTATAAGGAATATCACCTTCATCAAATCTACGGAGAGAATTTACCTCTACTACCTGTGTCGGGTTATCAAGACCATGTATTTCTTCAATAGGTGGTAGATTCTTAACATCTTCAGCTCTAATACCTTTTTCTTTCATAGATTTCTTTGCCTCTTGCATATCTTCAGGACTGAGAAATAGAATACCTCTTTTCTTCGGAGTTGGCTTTGGAGGGGGTTCGGGAATGGTACAATCATTATCATTGCTCAATATATTATTCAATAGTAGTTCAGCTTGTTCGACAGTTCGTTCCCTGAAAACACAACCAGCACAACTGTCTAGGTGGTCCCTAGAAGCATCGGTTAGTCCATTATAAAAGATATCAAGTATTTCATTTTTCTTGTGAGGATGATCAGGCAAAGCATTAAGTAATTGGAGAAGCCTCCCCCAAGCTTGTGGGAGACTCTCTTCTTCAATTTGCACAAAGTTAAATATTTCCTGCAAGGCAGCTTGTTTCTTATGGGCAGGAAAATATTTTTCAGAAAAGTAATATATCATATCCTGGGGACTACGCACACAACCAGGAGCAAGAGAATTAAACCATACCTTAGCATCACCCTTTAATGAGAAAGGAAACAACTTAAGAATATAGTAATATGAATTTTTTCCTCATGAGCAAATAGGGTGGCTATATCATTCTATTTAGTAAGATGTGCCACAACAGTTTTAGATTCATAACCATGAAAAGGATCAGATTCAACCAAAGTAATTAACTTAGGATCGACAGATAATTCATAATCCTTATCAGTAACAAAGATAGGTGAAGTAGCAAACTTAGGATCATATAGCATTCTAGCGTTCAAAGATTTTTCCTTCCACTTGCATAGTAATTTCTTAAGATCATCTCTATCCTTACAAGCAAGAAAGTCCCTAGCTACCTCTCCCTCCATAACATAACCCTCAGGTATATCAGGCAATTCATATCTAGGAGAGCTAGGTCTAGCAGGTGTCTCATAGTGTTCAGTTTCAATAATATCATCAGTTTCAGAGGTATCATCAGTTTCAGCATTGACTCTAGCAATTTGTTCATCAAGAAATTCACCCAGTGGCACAGTATTATCAAGCAAAGTATCATCATAAGCATCATGCATAGCAGAAGTGGCATCATCAATTACTTGCGACATATCACAATCAATAGCAGGTGGTGGTGTCGCAAATTTACTCATAACAGAAGGTGAATCAAGTGCAGAGCTAGATGGCAGTTCCTCACCTCCCCTCGTAGTAGAGGGATAGATCTTGGTTTTTGGGTCTTTTAGATTCTTCATAGTGATCTACAGATATAAATCCCAAGTGACTCAGAGAATAGAGCTATGCTCCCCGGCAACGGCGCCAGAAAAAGGTCTTGATAACCCACAAGTATAGGGGATCGCAACAGTTTTCGAGGGTAGAGTATTCAACCCAAATTTATTGATTCGACACAAGGGGAGCCAAAGAATATTCTCGAGTATTAGCAGCTGAGTTGTCAATTCAACCACACCTGAAAGACTTAATATCTGCAGCAAAGTATTTAGTAGCAAAGTAGTATGGAAGTCACGGTAACGATGGCAAACGTGACAGTAGCAGTTCTGTAGTGATTGTAACAGTAGCAACGGAAAAGTAACTTAGCAAGGATCAATATGTGAAAAGCTCGTAGGCAATGGATCAGTGATGGATAATTATGTCGGATGGCATTCATCATGCAATAGTTATAACATAGGGTGACACAGAACTAGCTCCAGTTCATCAATGTAATGTAGGCATGTATTCCATATATAGTCATACGTGCTTATGGAAAAGAACTTGCATGACATCTTT
Organism: Elymus sibiricus; assembly: GCA_039707655.1. Lineage (NCBI taxonomy): Eukaryota > Viridiplantae > Streptophyta > Magnoliopsida > Poales > Poaceae > Elymus > Elymus sibiricus. The sequence continues at coordinate 343,075,547 of CM077663.1, forward strand.
TGTCCTACCCTCCCGTGGCAGCGGGGTCCTAATGGAAACTAAGGGATATTAAGGCCTCCTTTTAATAGAGAACTGGACCAAAGCATTAGCACTTAGTGAATACATGAACTCCACAAACTACGGTAATCATCAGAAAGAATCCCAGTTATTGTCACCCTGGGGGATGCGGATCATAACTCGTAATAGGTGTCTACAACTTGCAAGATAGGATCAAGAACACATATATATTCATGAAAACATAATAGGTTCAGATCTGAAATCATGGCACTCGGGCCCTAGTGACAAGCATTAAGCATAGCAAAGTCTTAGCAACATCAATCTAAGAACATAGTGGATACTAGGGATCAAACCCTAACAAAACTAACTCGATTACATCGTAAATATCATCCAACCCATCATCGTCCAGAAAGCCTACGATGGAATTACTCACGAACGGTGGAGAGCATCATGAAATTGATGATGATGGATGGTTGGTGATGACGACGGCGTCGATTTCCCCTCTCCGGAGCCCAAAACAGACTCCAGATCTGCCCTCCCGAGGAAGAACAGGAGGTGGCGGCGGCTCCGTATCGTGAAACACGATGAACTCTTCTCCTTGATTTTTTTCTCCCCGAATAGGAATATATAGAGTTGGAATTGAGGTCAAAGGAGCTCCAGGGGGCCCACAAGCCTGCAGGGCGCGCCCCCTGGCTTGTGGCCAATGGGTGGGCCCCCTCTGGTTGATTCTTTCGCTAGTATTTTTTATTAATTCCAAAAATATTCTCCGTAAATTTTTAGGTCAATCCGAGAACTTTTATTTCTGCACAAAAATAACACCAAGGCAATTCTGCTGAAAACAGCGTCAGTCCGGGTTAGTTCCATTCAAATCATGCAAATTAGAGTCCAAAACAAGGGCAAAAGAGTTTGGAAAAGTAGATACGATGGAGATGTATCACCTACCAGAGAAGCAAAAGCATAAACTCACGCCCAAGTGGGACGGCCCTTTTATAATCGACGAAGTGCTTGCAGGAGGAGCATACCGCGTTCTCAACCCACCAAACAATCGCCTCGAACCGAACCCATGGAACGTAGCTCGTCTTCGGCGCTTCTACGGCTAGACCGGTGTCATCACCCTCACTAGTCCTTTTGCCTTTTTTATTTTTTCTCTTTTGCCTTCTTTCAGAAGGGTTAGCTTCAACCAGGACGTGTTTGGATAAACCGAGCTACGTTAGGTTTCTTTTGGTATTCATCTTCAAATGCATTTCCCGACCTCACCTGGGGGCTTCTTTAACAATGTTGACCAATCTACTTGTGCATCTATCCGTCTTTATCGTGTATACACCCTTCCAATGTCATTTTTTACGCCACTATATTCACCAATTCGACTTAAGATTTGGCCAAGCTAGGTTGCCTTGCTCCTATGCTTACCCTCTATGTTCCCGATTGTTTGGCTAGAGGGTAAAGAGAGCACCTCTGTGATTGTTGCGACCGGGTCACTCGGGCACGCACCTCAGATGGGTAAAGCCGAAAGCTAGCATCTTAAGAATACAATTGGTCGGCCACGAGGGAAGCAAAAATAATCGGTAGTCATTACCAAGACCCGGGGTCATTTTTCACCCGGAGTAATACACACCCACATACCATGGGTATTCGGATTATAACGTATATGGTTAACGTAGCAACCCGAAGATAGGAATCTGTAGAAGAACTATTTTCTTTGGAAGATGCTTCTTACGTTAAGTGGTAATATAGCATAACTTTCCACGTACGTTCTGTCTGTTCACACCGCATGGCCGGATTGCTTGGTTCCTTCAAGTGATTTCTTAACACATCATATCACTTAGTACGGAACACTCCCCAGCTACTGGCAGGGGAGGCGGAAGCCGATGGCCGGTTTAGACAACGTTTACAACGCGGATAGAGTATTCTTTATGTAAAGTACATAGTTACATAGAATCAACACAAAAATCTACTTGTCAAGGTTATCAATTATGGTATCTAAGGCACAATCTTCCTGGGAAATACGAGCGGCTGGCATCACTTGGTCATATACAAAATGCAATGGCACTTCTTGTCCATCTGGCCCTACCGTCCCAACCCGAGCTAAATGCTCTGGGTCAAGTTTGGTAAAAATGGGTCTTCACCATCGCCCATGCCTCCTGCGCTCCCTCTTGACAAGCTGATGTCTTCCATAGCCCGAATTAGCATCGAGCTCCCTTGAATCGATCCGCTAGCTCGGCCATCCCTTCCGGAGGCGTCTCGGTTAGCCATAACGCCTTGACCATGTTCTTCATGGCCTTCCGAGCCCGCTCGTGCATGATGAAGAGTTCCTTAATCAGGTTCCCTCCAAATGAGGCACTCTCTTCTTCGGGGCACCCGGTGAGAAGAACTAACAAAGAAAAGCAGGATACATTTATGTTAGCACACTATGTGCACCACAAGGAATTTTAAACTGAAACTTCACTCACCGAACATGCCACCTTTCAATCTTTGATTCTCCTCTTGGGCTTGTGCCAGTTGGGTTTTCAAGCCCTCGATCTCTTCGGCATGTCGCTGGTTTGCCTCTTTGAGCTCGTTCTTTTCTTCATGATTATGCCTCGGTACCCGACACCCAGCCAGGTGCTACGACTCGGCGTACCTCTGAGCTTCTCTGGCCTCATCAAGGTCCCTCTGCAGCTGACCTATAGACTCGGCTGCTATAAGGCAGTCTTTCGTTAGAAGGGGTGCCATATGCGTTTCTGCATAATTACAAATAATTTTCTTTTTACTCACAATGTGCCTCCCTGATGAACTTCTTAACACCTTCTAGCTCTGCCTTTACCGCTGCTAGTTCGGTTTCGCTCAACTCCAGGTCATTAGACAACTTCTGGTTTTGTTCCCTCGAGGCATGCATCGTGTTAGGACAAATTTCAGACCCTTAACCCGTCCGTCCCGACCAATTTACGGATCGGGGGCTACCAGACTAGGATTTATGTTCGGATATTGAAACCAATTACTCACCTGTAGGCTGGCCGACAAAACACTAGCAGCTCCTTCAAGACTAGTTCAGGCTGCTCCAAGATACGCGTCCACCGAATTGAGAGTGTTAAACTCCTGTTCGGAAAAAGCGGGGTGACGTAGTGCCTTCTTTCGCCGTCGGCGACTCATTACGCTTTCAAATTCGGAATTGGTACAGGAGACCACCTCGGGAGGCTGTTTCGCCGTGGGTACCTGCGCACCAATACCAGCATCTGTCGGAGACCTCGGATCGGGGCAGCCGCCGAACACTCCTCAGATGTCTTCGGATTAAGACGGCTGCACCGGACTCCTGCAGGGTTTGGCAATTATCAAAGGTGCTCTCTAGGAAAACAATAAAAGCCGACCTATGGATTTAAAATGTTACGTCTTGGTCGGAGGTGCTGATGAGTTGGTTCCCATGGCCCCCGTACGCTTGGAAGCACCACCGCCCGCTGATTTGGGTATGGTTGGGGCCGCCCTCGTTCAACATGTGGTGCGACGGCCCTTGGGAGAAGAGGTCAACATACTTGGAAGGGTGGAAGACGAACGCTTCTTTCGGGAAGAGGTCTTCTTGTTACTTACCTTGGAGGAGGGGAGTGTCCCAGGATTATCGTCCACAAGAGCCACCTTAGAGCGATCAAGGCTCTCCTGTTAGAAGACCTCGTCCTCAAAACCAAGTGACGTCTCCGGATCGTCATGAAACCCCGGCTCGTCGACACGGGAATAATTTTCCGGCTGGGGGGAAGGGCAGTTGCCTGTCTCGATCCAACGCCTCCAGTCCTGAGCGGAAGACTAAGGAAATCGGTCAGCGAAACAAGATAGGACATCTGGGTTATGAGAATATAGTCGGACTTACCCATTAATTGGATTGTAGCTCGAGTAATCGTCCTTGGTGACCCGACGGGCAAACTCTTCTTCTTCTCCTCTAAAGAGATCCGCTAATGCGGCCGCAAGGCTGTGGGATTGGCAGGCCCCTGTCGTTGGTAGCGGGTTGTGTCGTTTGTCCCATTGTATTGCCATAAAGGATGTATCCTCTGCTGAAGGGGTTAGACGCATCGAGTAATGGCGACAGCCATCACGTCAATGATGGGTAGCCCATTGTGGGTTAACACCGTCACTCGAGCAACCAGGCGCTTCACTTCTTTGCTTTCCTCTTGGGAAGGACTCTTCGGTCGCCAGTTGAACCTTTTCTTCAAAGGAGCTTCCGAATACTGGGGCAGACCCCTCCGAGCTAGGTCGAATAAAGGGATGTCCTCGATATAAAACCATTCCGAACTCCAAAAATCGGGATCCTTCTTCAGAGTTCTTATTGGGTACCCCGTTTCGGCTATCCACCACACTTCATCCCCACCCACTTCAAACAGGGTCTCTCCTTGGGTGCAGGGGATGAGGCAGAAATATTTCCTCCCCAATTCAAAGTGGGCCTCACAGCCCAGGAACATCTCACAAAGGGCAACAAAGCCCGAAATGTGTAGAATGGATCCAGGTGTGAGATGATGAAGTTGAAGCCCATAGAATTCCAATAGACCCGTCAGGAAGGGGTGGATAGGGAAGCCTAATCCTCGTAAGAGGAAAAGCACGAAGCATACCCTTTCTTCCTTGTGCGGAGATGGGAAATTCTCATCGAATGCCTCGCCGTTCGTAGAAGTCAATCCGGAATGAGTAGGTGCCAGATCTAAAGCAAGGAGATATCCTTGCGACTCAAGCTTGCGCAATCGAAGACGAGAAACTGCGCAACTTGCCCAGTTGCCTGGGAGGTGGCCGTGAGAGCGTGAGGAGGAACCTAGAGCGCTCGCCATGTCTTGGACTCTAAGATTTTTTTTGGTCTCTCAAGCGGTTGCGGAACGAGGTGTGTTGTTCATGGCACGTTCGGCCCGTTTAAGTAGATGGTTCTTCCCAGCCCGCAAAGGGTGTTTCTATAAAAGACTACTGGGTCATTAACCTTCCAGCGATGCTCGGAAGCTGAGGCGTGTTGTTACCTTTACGCAGGAAAATCAATGTTGTGGGCCCGGTGACGTTTTGAAGTTCGGGAAATTCATCGGCAGGCCGAACTAATAGCATCCGAACATATGAGGAGGGAAGAACTCGCCTCGCAAGCCGGACTGCTGAAGATTATGGACCCTGGCGTTGGAGGCTAGTTCGGGGGCTACTAAGGGAGTCAGGGAGTAAGGGGTCCTCGGGCCGTCGACCTATCTCTTGCATACCAAATAGGTGGGCCGCACTATGGTCGTCCTATGTGGACAAACTACAAGCCGGCCTCGTAGTTAGGAAGGAAATCTCCGGTGCCTTGGTGTGTCCTCCAAGGCAAGATGGTAAGGGCGGCGTGTTTATCTTTGATGTAAACCGACTATGTGTAACCCTAGGTACCCCCGGTGTCTATATAAACTGGAGGTTTTAGTACGTAGAGGGACATAACCACCATCTAGGGTTTAGTTCATCTGATCTCGTGGTAGATCGACTCTGTAATCCGCATATACACAATCAATACAATCAAAGTAGGACATTGGGTTTTACCTCCTCAAAAGGGCCCGAACCTGGGTAAACATCGTCTCCCTGTTTCCTGTTCCCTATCGATCCAAGATCCACAGCTTAGGACCCCCTACCCGAGATCCACCGGTTTTGACACCGACAGTAGTGGATTCTCATAGTTGATGAAGATCATCTTGGGTTGGGAGCAATCCTAGTGGATTCGTACTCTTTTCGCCTACATGGGTTAGTCCCACACAAGGAACAAATACAAGGATATCTATGGACATGGAGTGAAATGCATACATGATGATGTCCATTGATTCATTAATTACCTTGCTCCTTGCTTACCTATGAGGGAATGTGTGACTCCATGACTATTACATAAAGTTGGAGTTGATTGCAAATAGTCCTTGCCAAAATGAATGTGAGTGAATTTTGTTGGCGGAGTCACCCCTCAAGAACTTTTCTAGTTCTTCTTCTTTGGGACCCACGTCAACTTGATGGGGATCCTTGGAGTTGAAGTAGAGCTTGTAGTAGCCTTGGGAACCCACTTGACCATGGCTTGGGATTCGTTTTCAAATGTGTCAATCTCCTCTTGAAGCTTGTCCTTGCCGTTGAGCTTGTGGTCTTGTGGTGGAAGGTCATCTTGATCTTTTGTTCCCTTGGGGAGAGTAGGTTTGTACATATCCCTTCGAGGAACAAACTTCGGCTTGGGGTATTGACTTTCTTCCCATTCAACTCCATTGGCGTTGAAGTAGCCAATGCCTTGGTTCTTCCGGTGTCCTCCATGCTTGCATACAATCTCCTCAAATTGCTTACTTCCGGCAAGACTTTTGTAGACACCTTTTTTTATAATTCCTTTCAATAAATTGTTTTCTTCCTCAAGTGTAACTTGGCTGAGAGAATCATTAGTGGAATCAATAGAACTACTAGAAGCAACATCATTTGATTTAACATTTTTATTGTTGCTACTAGATGAAGAACCTTTCTTGCCTTTGTTACTAGTTTGCTTAGGTTCAACTTGTGGAACAAAAGTAGAAAAGAGTAATTGTTTGGCTAGATAAGAAGAACTCTTCTTTCGAATATCGTCATTGATAGCTTTAAGAAACTCATGTTCTTGCTCTAAATTTAGCTTCTCGGAGCGTAACTTCTCATGAGTTCTCACAAGCTCTCTATGATCTTCTAGAGTAGATTCATGAGCTAACTTAAGAGTGTTTAATTCTTTAGTTAGATGCTCAATCTCCTTCTTATCATCATCACATGACTTATCTTGACTAGCATGGTTATTATCAAGTTCAATTTGACTAACATCACTAGTTTTATCAAAGAGCAAGTCATCATCTCCTAGTAAGTCATCCTCATCACTATTAAAGTGAATGTATTCGGGGTGTGATACCTTGGGGCCTTTAGACATGTAGCAACTTCCACTTCCTTCATTTGGTGAATCAAATATGTCATAGGAATTGGAGGATACGAGTGCAAGTCCGACAACACCTTCATCTTGACTATAGTCAGAGTCGGAGTGATAGCTTCTCTCGGATTGGTTGTTGGATTCAGAGCCGGAAACCCATTCACCAACATGAGCTTGATGTCTTCTTCTTGTGTAGCTCTTGGTGTACTTGTCCTTCTTCTCCGAGTCCTTGCTTCTCCGGGAGGGTCTTCGTTCATAACGATCATCTCTACTACTTCTCTCTTTGCGACGTGACTCATCTCTTGAGCCTTTTCTTCTAGGTGACTCTTCTCTTCTTTTGTGGGGGGGCGTGCACTCATTGCAGTAGTGTCCGGGCCTTCCACAATGGTAACAATTCCGGTCACGACTAGATGAACGCTTCTCTTCATATCTTGAGTTGGAGCTTCTCTCTTTGCCTCTACTCTTGTAGAACTTGTTGAATTTCTTAACCATGAGGCTTATCTCTTCATTGCTAACAAGGTTATGTCTTGATGTAGCGAGTGTGTCACTTGAAGCTTTGTATGCACCGCTTGACTTGTTGAGGAGATCTTCTTTGTCTTTGAGTGACATCTCATGAGCAACAATCCTACCAATGACTTCCGTTGGCTTGAGATCTTTGTAGTTAGGCATCATTTGGATCAATGTGCACACGGTGTCGTACTTTCCATCCAAGGCTTTAAGGATCTTATTGATGATGAATTTGTCGGTCATCTCTTCACTTCCTAAGCCAGCAATCTCATTTGTTTTTAAGAGCAAACCTAGAGTACATTTCCGTGACCCCTTCACCATCCTTCATCTTGAACTTGTCAAGTTGACACTCTTCGAGGCATAGTGACGGGGGATGGCCCCCGGGTACCCCAAAGATGGCGAGTCGGACGGGGTGCCCGCCCAGGTCGACTACTCCGACTCACACCCGCAGCCGGCTGCCCGGAGCCAACTACGACGTCCCATCGGACACGCGCGGACGACACGGCCATACCCCGCGGCGGTGCACCATTGACGAGTAGTAGTGCGCTATACACGCGTCATGCGGTATCATCTATAGTGTAACCTGTCCCCTAGGCATTGACTTATAAAGTGCCTGAGGGGACAACCATAGCCTAGCTCACAAGCTACATACAGCTTGGCATGTAAGCTACCCACTGTAGCTTACATCTCAAGCCACACATCCATGCCACTCATGCCTATATAAAAGGCACCATGCCCACTCACTCTGAGGGATTGACACTCATGGGATGGAGCCAGAGGCACCACACCTCACTCACACTCTCTCATGTACACACACTTACGAAGAGGAAAAGCGGGCTCCCAAGCCCCTTCTTCCTCCTCCAGCCAACAGCTCAAGGAGCAACCATTGTAGCCCTCTTGGATCATCAACTAGGCAAGTAGGACTAGGGGTGTTACCTCCCATGGAGGGCCCCGAACCTGGGTACATCGGTGTCTCGCTCCGCTTGTCCCCAATCACATTTCCGGTGCCCATCGACGCCCTTTCAGCCCCAACCACGTTCGATAAGCCACCCCATGGCATCTGTCGTGAGAAAACGACGACAGTTGGCGCCCATCGTGGGGCAGGCTGCTGCTGGAACCGCGGTCTGGGCGGGATCATCTTCATCATCACCATCGCGGCGCCGGCCGCCCGCCGTCGCTCTCGCGTTCCTTCGCCCGCGCCCAGCCTCGGCGCGCTCGCCTCGCAGACCACTTTCCCAACCCCGCGCAGGCCGCCACCAGCGGGTCGCGGCCATGACGGGCTGCCGCCGCATCCTCCTCGCGCTGGCGCTGCTCCTGGCCGTCGCGCTCGCGCCGGCGCCGGCCGCGTCCCTGCGACTACCGCCGCCGCCGCTCGACTAGCCGCCACCCGGGTCGTTCCCAATCCAACGTCTGCGGCTTCTTCTGCGCGCCAGCTTCCCCAAGACCTTTCCGTCCAGCCCGTCGGGTGTCGCGTTAGTGGGCGCTGGCTCGCTGGTAGTCGCCATCGCTGATGATCGAGCCGCCACGACCAATGTCCGAGCTGCCGTCCTCGCACCAGCAAATGAGCCGTCACCCCGCCTCATCTCCAGCGTCTGTAGGGCGTCGCCGTGGTCGCCGCACCTGTGCGCACCACCCAAGGCCCAGCCAGTTTTTGCTTCGTCAGCAACAAAGAATCCCCAAGCACACCACAGCCAGGGCCATGGCGTGCCTCCCCTGCTGGTGCTGCTTGGTCGCTAGGCCTCGCCGCCGGGCTCCACGGGCGGCGCGATGCCACCGTGGCTGAGGGCCCTGCCGCGGGCGCCGGTGCTCCACCCCACGGCAGACGCGTTCGCGGACCCCCCGGTCCGGCTTCCTCCTGGTTAAGCCCCGCCATCCCATCATCTTCCACGGGCGCCGACAAGGAGCAACCTCTCCTCCTGCGCTCGAGCCGCAAAATCGCTGGCGCGTGGCGCGGCCTCCTTGCCAGCTCCTACAGCGAGCACGGCCGGCCTCGCATCCGTCCACGTCCAGGCTCCCCGTAGCTCCGCCCCGGTCGCACCCCGTGCGCCCGCGTCGGTCCATGCACCTGCGCCCCGCGCGTCCGCACTGGCTGCCCGCTGGCTGCCAGCGTCGGCGTCCCACTCGCGGCGCCTGTCGGCTCCCACGCTGTCCGGTCCCGCTCGCCCCGTCGCCGGTTCGTCGGCTCCGCCTCGCCACCAGCTTCGCGTCCACACGCCCGCATCGGATCCTCCAGCCGGCAGGGCTCGACCACCTGTTGCTACGCCTCCGCGCGCCTGCTGCCGCACAGTGCTTTTGGCTCGCCGCTACAGCCGGCTCGCCGCTATAGCCGGCCACTGCCGCTTCCACGCTAGCCGGTTCGGCCGCTCCTCGCCGCCTCGCCCCGCCCGAGCGCCTCCACACCAACGCGCGCCTCCCCCGTTCCATCCGTGCACACGCCTCCTTGGCCTCGTCAGCGGCGCCCGCGCGCCTCGCCTCCGCTCTGGTCCGTCGCCCCGCCGGTTCAGCCCAAGCGGCCGCGTGGCCCCATGCCGCCCCGCCCGCACGGCCGCGCGCCGGCTCCCGTGCCTGGACGGTTTGCCGCCCCCCATGCCGGTCGCCTCCCGGCTCCCACTGTCGCGCCCCGGCGGCGGTTGCCGCCCCCGCGCGCCGGCCGGCTTCGGCTACTGTCCAGCGCAGCCGGCTCCCGAGAGAAACAGGAAAAAGAGAAGATGGGGTCCGGCTAGAGAAAAAGGCAGTGGCAGCCAGCTAGGAAAGAAACAGAGTGACCGACTCCACAGCATGGGTAAAAAAAGAGGACCGGTTAATCTGCCTATCAACGCGCTGGCCTGTCCACCCGCGTTACCGCTCGGCCGACTCGGTCCGCTTACCATCATCGCCTGGCCGGCTGGCCTGCCCGCCTGCTTCGACAACGGGCCGGCTGGAGAGCCGGCTGGCCTGCCCGCCTACATCGACAACGGGCCAGCTACCTGGCTGCCCATCCGCTTCGACGCCGGGCCCGGTCGGCCCGGCCGGCTGGCACACCCATCGATCATCGAAGGATCGACGACCACACCCAGTGGGTGCGCGGGTGCGCTGGCACGCCAGCGCGCTCCGCCCGGAGAAAGTCGCGTCGGTTGTCATCAACAACAACCACCTTGCCGGCGGCAAAAGGCAATGTGAGCTCTTCACCTGCACAACTTTGCACCGTGCACACAAACGGATAACCCCGAGCGACCCTCGGGGGGCCATCTCTGCATTTATTCAATTGCTTTACTGTTCGCCTCGGTGCCAGCTAGTCTCGACCCAGGGCTGGCCGTTTGACCCGATATGTTCATACACATAGATGGCTTAGTAGCGTGCACGGCACCGAAGGCCCACTCTTTGTCTCAGCTACAGACCGCACCGCGGCTGTCCGGCTAGCGAGAGCAAAACCTGGAGGTCACTCCATGCGAAAAACGTTCGGGGAAAAAATGGCTCGGGCGACACGGTCGTTTCATTCATGAGTATCTGCTCGGCCGAGTCTGCTCCCAGAGTCCAAGTACTGTACGCTCCATTCCGTGGCCCACTCTTCGCCTCAGCTATAGACCGGCTCTCGGCTGTCCGGATGGCAAGAGCAAAAACCCAAGAGCGGAGAGAACATGAAAAAGACTGAAGGGGGCTCGGACGAAACCGAGTCGGCACCCTTTGCATAAAGCTTGCACTTTGAGAACCAAACATTTGATATATCTACGCCAACTAATTATGTCTTTTTCACGTTCATTTCCATGGGGACCCCCCCCCTCACCCGGAGACTCGGAGGCTACTCCCAGCAGGGTGCGCTGCCGCACCCCCGCTAGAAACAGCCGGCGGACTCCACGTCCGCGCCCGGCAGGGCCCCGCGCCCACCAGCTGGCGGACTCCGTGTCGGCGCTCGGCATGCTCGACGTCGCCGTCTTCTTCAGCAACATCAAAGACGCTCCGCCCGACTCTTTGAGTCGCCTGAAGGCTCGGAGGCTACACCCAGCGGGAGCGCTGGCGCACCCCCGCTGGAAACAGCCAGCCAGCGAACTCCGTGTCCTCCCCCGGCAGGGCTCCACGCCCATCAGCCGGTGATACGTCTCCATCGTATCTATAATTTATGAAGTATTCATGCCATGATTACAATAATTTTATATGATTTTGGTATGATTTTATTAGAACTAACCCGGACTGACGCTGTTTTCAGCAGAACTACCATGGTGTCATTTTTTGTGCAGAAATAAAAGTTCTCGGAATGGGCTGAAAATTTACGGTGATTTTTTATGGACCAGAAGAAGCCCAGGGAGCACTGGAGTTGGGCCAGGAAGTGACCGAGGAGGCCACAAGCCTAGGGGCGCGCCCCCTGGCTTGTTGCCACCTCGAGCACCCCCTTGACGTGATTCCAACGCCAAATATTCTTATAAATACATAAACTTCCGAAAAGAAACCTAGACCGGGAGTTCCACCGCCGCAAGACTCTGTAGCCACCAAAAACCAATCGGGAGCCCGTCCCGGCACCCTGCCGGAGGGGGAAAGCATCACCGGAGGCCATCTTCATCATCCCGGCGGTCTCCATGACGAGGAGGGAGTAGTTCACCCTCGGGGCTGAGGGTATGTACCGGTAGCTATGTGTTTGATCTCTCTCTCTCGTGTTCTTGAGATGGCACGATCTTGATGTACCATGAGCTTTATTAATATAGATGAATCATATGGAGTTTTCCCCTCTCTATCTTCTTGTGATGAATTGAGTTTTCCCTTTGAAGTTTTGTTATCGGATTGAGTCTTTAAGGATTTGAGAACACTTGATGTATGTCTTGCGATGGGATATCCGTGGTGACAATGGGATGTTCTATTGATCCACTTGATGTATGTTTTGGTGATCAACTTGCGGGTTCCGTGACCTTGGGAATCTATGCATAGGGGTTGGCACATGTTTTCGTCTTGACTCTCCGGTAGAAACTTTGGGGCACTCTTTGAAGTTCTTTGTGTTGGATTGAACATGATGAATCTGAAATTGTGTGATGCATATCGTATAATCAAGCCCATGGGTACTCGTGGTGACATTGGAGTATCTAGGTGACATTAGGGTTTTGGTTGATGTGTATCTTAAGGTGTTATTTTAGTACGAACTCTAGGGCTGTTCGTGACACTTATAGGGATAGCTCATAAGATTGATCGGAAAAGATAACTTTGAGGTGGTTTCGTACCCTACAATAATTTCTTCGTTTGTTCTCCGCTATTTGTGACTTTGGAGTGAACTCTTTGTCGCACGAGAGGGATTTACATATGATTCAACTATGGCAGTACTGTTGAGAGAACTTGCACTAGTGAAAGTATGAACCCTAGGCCTTGTTTCTAAGCATTGCAATACCGTTTGTGCTCACTTTTATCATTAGTTACCTTGCTATTTTTATATTTTCAGATTACAAAAACCTATATCTACCATCCATATTACACTTGTATCACCATCTCTTCGCCGAACTAGTGCACCTATACAATTTACCATTGTATTGGGTGTGTTGGGGACACAAGAGACTCTTTGTTATTTGGTTGCAGGGTTGCTTGAGAGAGACCATCTTCATCCTATGCCTCCCACGGATTGATAAACCTTAGGTCATCCACTTGAGGGAAATTTGCTACTGTCCTACAAAACTTTGCGCTTGGAGGGCCAACACGAGTCTACAAGAAGAAGGTTGGGTAGTAGACATCAAGCTCTTTTCTGGCGCCGTTGCTGGGGAGGTGAGTGCTTTAAGGTATATCTTTAGATCTTGCAATCAAATCTTTTAGTTTTTTGTTTTATCACTAGTTTAGTCTATAAAAGAAAACTACAAAAAAATATGGAATTGAGGTTGCCTCATATGCTTCATCGTTTTAATGTCTTTCGTGAAAATGATGGAAAGGAAAATTGTGCTCAAGTGTTAGAAGAAGAAGTTATTAAAATGTTTGGCACTAAATCTTTGCATGATGAGCATGATTGCAATGTTGTTAGTATGAATTCCTTGAATATTCATGATGCTAATGATATGCAAAGCTACAAGCTTGGGGATGCTATGTTTGGTGAAGATGATATGTTTAGTCCCCCAAGTTTTGATGAGCAAATTTATTATGATGAAAGCATGCCTCCTATTTATGATGATTATTGTGATGACATGTATTCTACAAAGAGTGATGATAACCATGAAACTTGTCATCATGATTTTAATATTCAAAGTGGTTATGTCAATCAAGTATCTCATGATAGTTATTTTGTTGAGTTTGCTCCCACTATTATGAATGAGAAGAAAATTGCTTATGTGGAGAGTGACAAATTTTTTATGCTTGTGGATCATGAAGATAATGCTTTATGTGATAGTTATGTTGTGAAATTCCTTCATGATGCTACTGAAAATTATTATGAGGGAGGAACATATGCTTGTAGGAATTGCAATAATATCAAGTTTCCTCTCTATGTGTTCAAAGTTTTGAAGTTATGCTTGTTTTGCCTTCCTATGCTAGTTGATTCTTGCTCCCATAAATTGTTTGCTCACAAAATCCCTATGCATAGGAAGTGGGTTAGACTTAAATGTGCTTGTCATGAGATTCATGATGCTCTTTTGCATGTTATAATTATTATTCCTATGAGAGCATCATTGAAATCATCATGCCTAGCTAAAAGGCTTTAAAGAAAAGCGCTTGTTGGGAGGCAACCCAACACTTTTACTTTCTGTTTTTGTGTGTTCACATGATTAATATACTGTAGTAATCATGTTTTGTATCTTTTATTTCAATAAAGTTCCAAGTAAAGCCTTTGGGATGACTCACAAGATGAGTAGAATTGATGCTGAACCAAAACAGAAACTTTTGACTCCAGTACAGGAATTTTAATTTTTTACTGGAGCGTGATAATGATATGAAATTTTTACACAGTCTTAATATACAAATACTTCAGGTTGTCCTAATTTTTCAGAATTTTTAGAGACAGGAAAGTATGGCTATACTACAGATCTTCATAGACTGTTCTGTTTCAGACAGATTCTGTTTTGCATGCATAGTTTGCTTGTTTTAGTGTTTCCATAGCTTATATTTAGTGGTATAAATTATGGGAATGATAGAATACAGTATTTATCATGTGGGAACAATTATGAATCTTGTCTTGACAGTACCTAAGTGAATGGTTTATCTTTATTTATTATACTAACCCATCTCACGAAGTTCCGTTAAGTTTTGTGTGATTGAAGTTTTCAAGTTTTGGGTGAGACACCGATATGAGGAGAATAAGGAGTGACAAGAATCTAAGCTTGGGGATGCCCAAGGCAACCCCAAGGTAATATCCAAGGAATACTCAAGCGCTTAAGCTTGGGGATGCCCCGGAAGGCATCCCCTCTTTCGTCTTCAACATTATCGGTATATCTTACTTAGAGCTATATTTTTATTCTTCACATAATATGTGTTTTTCTTGGAGAGTCATTTTATTTTGTTATTTTCTGTTAGGTGCTATTTATAATCTTGTTTTTCAATAAAAAGTTCCAAGAATTGCATTAGGATGCTTGAATTGCATGTTTGATGTGTGTTGTGTAAAAAAACAGAAACTTTTTCTGTAGTGTTTGAATTTTCATATTTTACTGGAACGGGGAAAGTTTCTGAAATTTTGCACAGTGTTTTCATATAAATTATTTAGCATGTACTAAATTTTCATAATTGTTTGAGTTACATAAGTACACTGGTTTAATAAATTGCTACAGACTGTTTTGATTAGACAGATTGTTGTCATAGTTTTGTTATCTACTTCTCCTATAGTTTTCATGACTTATATTAGTAGATATAAATTGTGAAAATGATAGTATACAGTACCTAATGTTTGAAAATTATTGTGCAACTTGTCTTGGCAGTACATAAAGAGTTGATTTATTATTATGTGCACTAACCTATCTCACGAGTTCTTTTCAAGTTTTGTGTGGATGATGTTTTTGAGAATAGGTGAAACCATGATATGAGAGGATTGAACGAGATACAAAAGCTCAAGCTTGGGGATGCCCAAGGCACCCCAAGTAAATATTTCAAGAAGTCTCAAGCATCTAAGCTTGGGGATGCTACGCATCCCACCTCTCTTCATCAACAATTATCGGTTAGCCTATGTTGAGCCTAAATTTTTATTCATTCACATGATGCGTGCTATTCTTGGAGTGCTATTTTTCTTTTGCTTGCTATTTAATAAAATACTTAGATCTGAAAATATTTATTGAGAGAGAGAGTCCTCACATAGCTACTTAATTGTTTGACTACTCATTGATCTTCACTTATATCTTTTGAGAGTAGCTTGTCAAATCCTCCCATGTTTCACTTATATCTTTTTGAGAGATGAAATCTTTATGCTCTTGTACTTCACTTAAATTTGTTTGAGCTTTCCAAAAAGCAATGGCAATATATGAAACTAGTCCCAAAGTGATAGATATCCAAGGAGGATATAATAAAAATCTCATGAAGATCATTGGACAAATTAAACTTGATTCCTTGTAATAGTTTAGAAACATGATGATAGTAATATGTGAGTCATGTTAGTGAGTAATTATGCTTAGTAGGAATATTGGTGTTAAGGTTTGTGATTCCCTATGCATGCATGAAAGTCAATAGTTATGCAATGAAGTTACATCCTACTTGTGGTGCATTATTCGGTGTCAGTTATGTTCAATGCTCGCTTATGTGATTTTTCGTTTCTTGGTTTGGTTGCTTCCCAATCTATTTGCTAGCCTTCATTTGTGCTAAGTAGAAATACTACTTGTGCCTCCAAAATCCTTAAACCAAGTTTTGCCTTATGAGTCCACCATACCTACCTATATGCGGTATTTCCATGCCGTTCCAAGCAAATTTGTATGTGCCATCTCTAAATCTTCAAAATAAATTTTCTCTTTTGTGTGCCCGTACCGCTCATGAAACGGTGGGGAGTATCCAATATTTTTCCATGCTAGGTGGGTTATTCTCACGATATGTGTTGATTCACTATCATTCATGAGAAAGTGGCTGGTATTGGGATGCCCAGTTCCATGCTCAAAAATCAAATCAAAACATAATGAAACAAAACTCCCCCAGGATTGTTGTTTGTATGGACGGTACCCGTGGATTCGGCTCACCGTGGAGTGTGATTGATTGGTGGAGGGGGAGTAAAAACTTTACCATTCTATTTGGGAACCGCCTATAATGTATCTAGCATGGAAAGTATTGTGAGCTACTTTGTCGTTTTCGTTGACAGGAAAAGCATGCCACTCAAAATATTTTTCTCTCTCAATTTAAACCTTGAGCTCTGGCACCTCTACAAATCCCTACTTCCCTCTGCGAAGGGCCTATCTATTTACTTTATGCAATTTTTATTTTTGCTTTGAGTCTCCATCTTCTCTTATAAGCACCAACTAGGGGGCACTATGAGCGTACTTGAGAATTGGGCATCGCTAATATTTGAGTGTGTTTCATGAATGGATCAATGATTGAGCATGATGGGCTAGGGATAACTTTCTTTAGTGTTGATATTTTGAAAGACATGGTTGCTTGTTGACATGTTTGAGTATTGAAGTCATTATGTTAAAACTAGACTATTGCTTTGAATCATTTACAAGTCCAAATGTCCATGCTATACAAAGAAGAAAAGAATATGATGAATATGTTAGGTAGCATTCACACTTCAAAAATTATTTCTTTTATCATTTACCTACTCGAGGACGAGCAGGAATTAAGCTTGGGGATGTTGATACGTCTCCAACGTATCTATAATTTATGAAGTATTCATGCCATGATTACAATAATTTTATATGATTTTGGTATGATTTTATTAGAACTAACCCGGACTAACGCTGTTTTCAGCAGAACTACCATGGTGTCATTTTTTGTGCAGAAATATAAGTTCTCGGAATGGGCTGAAAATTTACGGTGATTTTTTATGGACCAAAAGAGACCCCCGAAGCACCAGAGCTGGGCTAGGAAGTGACCGAGGAGGCCACCAGCCTGGGGGGTGCCCCCCCCCCTAGGGCGCGCCCCCCTGGCTTGTCGCCGCCTCGAGCACCCACTTGACGTGATTCCAACGCCAAATATTCTTATAAATACAGAAACTTCCGAAAAGAAACCTAGATCGGGAGTTCCGCCCCCGCAAGCCTCTGTAGCCATGAAAAACCAATCGGGAGCCCGTCCCGGCACCCTGCCGGAGGGGGAAACCATCACCGGAGGCCATCTTCATCATCCCGGCGGTCTCCATGACGAGGAGGGAGTAGTTCACCCTCGGGGCTGAGGGTATGTACCAGTAGCTATGTGTTTGATCTCTCTCTCTCATGTTCTTGAGATGGCATGATCTTGATGTACCGCGAGCTTTATTAATATAGATGAATCATATGGTGTTTTCCCCTCTCTATATTCTTGTGATGAATTGAGTTTTCCCTTTGAAGTTTTCTTATCGGATTGAGTCTTTAAGAATTTGAGAACACTTGATGTATGTCTTGCGATGGGATATCCGTGGTGACAATGGGATGTTCTATTGATCCACTTGATGTATGTTTTGGTGATCAACTTGCGGGTTCCATGACCTTGAGTATCTATGCATAGGGGTTGGCACATGTTTTCGTCTTGACTCTCCGGTAGAAACTTTGGGGCACTCTTTGAAATTCTTTGTGTTGGATTGAACATGATGAATCTGAAATTGTGTGATGCATATCGTATAATCAAGCCCATGGGTACTCGTGGTGACATTGGAGTATCTAGGTGACATTAGGGTTTGGGTTGATGTGTATCTTAAGGTGTTATTTTAGTACGAACTCTAGGGATATTCGTGACACTTATAGGGATAGCTCATAAGATTGATCGGAAAAGATAACTTTGAGGTGGTTTCGTACCCTACAATAATTTCTTCGTTTGTTCTCCGCTATTTGTGACTTTGGAGTGAAATCTTTGTCGCACGAGAGGGATTTACATATGATTCAACTATGTCAGTATTGTTGAGAGAACTTGCACTAGTGAAAGTATGAACCCTAGGCCTTGTTTCTAAGCATTGCAATACCATTTGTGCTCACTTTTATCATTAGTTACCTTGCTGTTTTTATATTTTCAGATTACAAAAACCTATATCTACCATCCATATTACACTTGTATCACCATCTCTTCGCCGAACTAGTGCACCTATACAATTTACCATTGTATTGGGTGTGTTGGGGACACAAGAGACTCTTTGTTATTTGGTTGCAGGGTTGCTTGAGAGAGACCATCTTCATCCTATGCCTCCCACGGATTGATAAACCTTAGGTCATCCACTTGAGGGAAATTTGCTACTGTCCTACAAAACTCTGCGCTTGGAGGCCCAACACGAGTCTACAAGAAGAAGGTTGCGTAGTAGACATCAGCAGGCGGACGCCGCGTCTGCCCCCGACAGGGCCCCGCACCCATCAGTCGGCGGACTCCGCGTCCGCACCCAACATCCTCGACGCCACCGTCTGCTTCAGCAATAGCAAAGACCCTCCGCCTGAATCTTCGAGTCGACCGGAGGCTCGGAGGCTACACCCAGCGTGTGCGCTAGTGCGCCCCCGCTGGAAACAGTCAGCCGGCGGACTCTGCATCCGTGCCCGATAGGGCTCCGCGCCCATCAGCCGGCATACTCCGCATCCGCGCACGGCAGGGCTCTGCGCCCATCAGCTGGCGGACTCCGCGTCCGTGCATGGCGGCGCCTCTCGCCTATCAACCGGCGGACTCCGCGTTCGTGCATGGCGGCGCCTCACGCCCATCAGCCGACAGACTCGGTGTCTGCGCCCGGCAGCGCCTCGCGCCCATCAGCTGGCGGACTCAGCGTCCTTGCCCGGCAGGGCCCCCACTGGAAGCAAGCCATGCGTGCTACGGCCCGCAGCCGACCATCATCAACAACTTCTGCAACAACAACAACGACTGCGAAAACCCTCCGCCTGACTCTTCGAGTCGCCCGGAGGCTCGGAGGCTACTGACGGGGGGGATGACCCCCGTGTTCCCCAAAGATGGCGAGTCAGACGGGTTTGTTGGAAATATGCCCTAGAGGCAATAATAAATTAGTTATTATTATATTTCCTTGTTCATGATAATCGTTTATTATCCATGCTATAATTGTATTGATTGGAAACTCAAATACATGTGTGGGTACATAGACAACACTGTGTCCCTAGTAAGCCTCTAGTTAACTAGCTCGTTGATCAAAAGATGGTGAAGGTTTCCTAGCCATGGACATGAGATGTCATTTGATAACGGGATCACATCATTAGGAGAATGATGTGATGGACAAGACCCAAACTACGAACGTAGCATATGATCGTGTCAGTTTATTGCTATTGTTTTCTGCATGTCAAGTATCTATTCCTATGACCATGAGATCATGCAACTCCCTGACATCGGAGGAGTACCTTGTGTGTATCAAACGTCGCAATGTAACTGGGTGACTATAAAGGTGCTCTACAGGTATCTCCGAGGGTGTCTGTTGGGTTGGCATGGATCAAGACTGGGATTTGTTACTCCGTGTGACGGAGAGGTATCTCAGGGCCCACTCGGTAATACAACATCACAATGAGCCTTGCAAGCAATGTGACTAAAGTGTTAGCCACGAGATCTTGTATTACGGAACGAGTAAAGAGACTTGCCGGTAACGAGATTGAACTAGGTATAGAGATACCGACGATCGAATCTCGGGCAAGTAACATACCGAAGAACAAAGGGAACAGCATACGGGATTAATTGAATCCTTGACATAGAGGTTCGACCGATAAAGATCTTCGTAGAATATGTAGGAGCCAATATGGGCATCCAGGTCCCGCTATTGGTTATTGATCGTAGAGGTGTCTCGGTCATGTCTACATAGTTCTCGAACCCGCAGGGTCTACACACTTAACGTTTGGTGACGATTAGTATAGTTGAGTTATTTTGTTGGTGACCGAAGGTTGTTCGGAGTCCCGGATAAGATCCCAGACATGACGAGGATCTCCGAAATAGTCCGGAGGTAAAGATTGATATATGGGATAATAGTGTTTGGTCTCCGGAAGGGTTCCGGAATTCACCGGAAGGGGTTCCGAATGTTTCCCGAAATGTTCGGGTACGAGAACACTTTATTTGGGCCAAGGGGTAAAGCCCACGAGGCTTAGGCAAGGTGCAAAAGGAAGTTTTGCTGGCGTCTGGGGTGGGACTACCGCTTATCGTAAGCGGTACTACCGCTACAGGCGGTACTACCGCTTATTGTAAGCGGTACTACCGCTACAGGCGGTAATACCGCTTATCGTAAGCGGTACTACCGCTTGTACGCGATACTGCTGGAATCCGAGTTGGACTCTTTCTGTGCGGGCCAAACCGACCTTGTGCGGGCAAAACCGACCTTGTGGAGGTTTTCTCTCCAAGTTTAGACCCCAGGGCTCAACATATAAATAGAGGGGCAGGGCTAGCACACGGGATACATCAAGATTTCCCAAGCCGTGTGTCGGCAACCCTAACCCTCTAGTTCTCCCGTCATAATCTCCGTAGTGTTTGGTGAAGCCCTGCAGAGATTGTTCCTCACCACCATCACCACGCCGTCGTGCTGCCGGAACTCATCTACTACTTCACCATCGCTCGCTGGATCGAGGAGGTGAAGGCGTCATCAAGCCGTACGTGTGTTGAACGCGGAGGTGCCGTCCGTTCGGTACTAGTTCGTGATCGGATCGAGGGACAACTTGCGATTTGGATCGCGGAGACGTTCGACTACATCAACCGCGTTTCTTAACGCTTCCGCTTAGCGATCTACAAGGGTATGTAGATTCACTCTCCCTCTCGTAGATGCTCATCACCATGGATAGATCTTGTGTGTGCGTAGGAAAATTTTTGTTTCCCATGCAACGTTCCCCAACAGGGTTGCCCTCCCAGGTCGACTGCTCCGACTCACACCCGCAGCCGGCTTCCTAGAGCCAACTATGACGCCCCATCGGACACGCGCGGACGCAACGGCCATACCCCGCGGCAGTGCACTATTGACGAGTAGTAGTGCGCTATACACGCGTCATGCGGTATCATTTATAGTGTAACTTGTCCCCTAGGCATTGACTTATAAAGTGCCCCAGGGGACAAGCATAGCCTAGCTCACAAGCTACATACAGCTTGGCATGTAAGCTACCCACTATAGCTTACATCTCAAGCCACACATCCATGCCACTCATGCCTATATAAAAGGCACCATGCCCACTCACTCTGAGGGATTGACACTCACGGGATGGAGCCTGAGGCACCACGCCTAACTCACACTCTCTCATGTACACACACATATGGGACAAAGCGACAGGGAGCTCAGGCTACTTCTTGAGCTTGCGTTGGTTTTCCCTTGAAGAGGAAAGGGTGATGCAGCAAAGTAGATAAGTATTTCCCTCAGTTGTTGAGAACCAAGGTATCAATCCAATAGGAGGTACAAGCAAGGCCCCAATCTTTGCACCTACACAAACAATCAAACACTTGCACCCAACGCTATAAAGGGGTTGTCAATCCCTTCACGGTTACTTGCAAGGATGAGATCTGATAGAGATAGATATAAAAGATTGCTAAAAGTAAAACTAAATAAAAACTAAATAAAATTGCATCAAGGTATTTTTGGTATTTTTGGTTTATAGATCTGACAATATAATATGGAAAATAGACCCGTGGGCCATAGGTTTCACTAGAGGCATCTCTCTTGAAGGAAAATAATACGGTGGGTGAACAAATTACTGTCGAGCAATTGATAGAAAAGCGCATAGTTATGACGATATCCAAGGCAATGATTATGCATATAGGCATCACGTCCGTGTCAAGTAGACCGAAACGATTCTGCATATACTACTATTACTCCACACATCGACCGACTCCTGCCTGCATCTAGAGTATTAAGTTCATGAAGAACAGAGTAACGCATTAGGTAAGATGACATGATGTAGAGGGATAAACTCAAGCAATATGATGAAAACCCCATCTTTTTATCCTTGATGGCAACAATACAAATACGTGCCTCGCTACCCCTACTTTGTCACTGGGTGAGGACACCACAAGATTGAACCCAAAACTAAACACTTCTCCCATTGCAAGAATTACCAATCTAGTTGGCCAAACCAAACCAATAACTCGAAGAGACTTGCAAAGATATGAAATCATGCATATAAGAATTCAGAAAAGATTCAAATAATATTCAGAGATAATCTGATCATAAACCCACAATTCATCGGATCTCGACAAACACACCGCAAAAGAGTATTACATCGGATAGATCTCCACGAAGATCATGGAGAACATGGCATTGAAGAACATAGAGAGAGAAGAAGCCATCTAGCTACTAGCTATGGACCTGAAGGTCTGAGGTGAACTACTCACGCATCATCGGAGGGGCAATGGAGTTGATGTAGATGCCCACCGTGATCGAATCCCCCTCCGGCAGATTACCGGAAAAGGCTCCAAGATGGGATCTCGCGGGAACAGAGGCTTCCGGCGGCGGAAAAGTATTATCGCTCCTCTTTTCGGTATTGGGGGAATATTTGGGAATTTATAGGATGAAGATTAGGGTTAGGAGGCCTGCAGGGGGGCCACAAGCCAGGGGGCACCCCCCCCCCAAGGGCGCGCCCTGCAGGCTTGTCGTCTCCCGGCAGGTGTTTTGCCCCCCTCTCCAAGTCTGGTAGGTTTCTTCTGGTCCAAGAAAAATCATCGCGAAGATTTTATTCCGTTTGGACTCCGTTTGATATTCCTTATCTGCAATACTCAAAAACAAGGAAAAAACAGAAACTGGCACTGGGCTCTAGGTTAATAGGTTAGTCCCAAAAATAATATAAAATAGCATATTAATGCATATAAAACATCCAAAACAGATAATATAATAGCATGGAACAATCAAAAATTGTAGATACGTTGGAGACGTATCAAGCATACCCAAGCTTAATTCCTGATCGTCCTCGAGTAGGTAAATGATAAAAATAGAATTTTTGATGTGGAATGCTACCTAACATATTTATCCATGTAATATTCTTTATTGTGGCATGAATGTTCAGATCCATAAGATTCAAAACAAAAGCTTAATATTGACATAAAAACAATAATACTTCAAGCATACTAACAAGGCAATTGTGTCCTTTCAAAATAACATGGCCTAAGAAAGTTATCCCTACAAAATCATATGGTCTGGCTATGCTCCATCTTCCCCACACAAAGTATTTAAATCATGCACAACCCCGATGACAAGTCAAGCAATTGTTTCACACCTTTTATGTTCTCAAACCTTTTCAACTTTCGCGCAATACATGAGCATGAGCCATGGATATAGCACTATAGGTGGAATAGAATATGGTGGATATTCATGATAAATATTTGAGTCTTCTCTGAAATCTAATATGATTCTTATGTGCATGATTATTATAGCTTAGTAATTCTCTCCGATCTATGAAAATAGTTTGCCCAACTAGATTGTTATTTCTTCGGTGAGAGAGGTGTGTTGTAGTAGGTTCAACATTGCGAGTTTCCATATCCCAGTGACAAAGTAGGGTACAAGATACGTCTTTGTGTTGCTGCTACTAAGGGTAAAACGATGGGGTTTATTCATATTGCTTGAGTTTACTTGGTCTACATCATGTCATCGTTCTCCAAGCATTACTCTGTTTTACTTAATACTCTAGATGCATGCTGGATAGCAGTCGATGAGTGGAGTAATAGTAATAGGTGCAGGCTGGAGTCCACCTACTTGCTTATGGAAATGATGCCTATATACACATGATCGTTGTCGTGAAGATCGCATAACTGTCCGCTTTTCTATCAATTGCCCAACAGTAATTTGTTTACCCGCCGTATGCTGTTTTTATGAGAGATGCCACTAGAGAACACTACGGCCCCCGGGTCTATTCACTTATATATTTACAAACGCTACTATTACCTTGCTGCCATTTATTTTCTTTTATTTTATTTTGCAATTTACAATTATCTACAAAACTCGCTTGCTTGCAAATAACGAGACCAAGGGGATTGACAACCCTCTTGCCAGCGTTGGGTGCAAGTTGTTTGCTCTTTTGTGTGCAACCGCTGAAGACGGTTGAGGATTAATATTCCTATTGGTTCGATAAACCTTGGTTTCATAACTGAGGAAAATACTTGCCCACATTGTGCTGTGATAACCCATTCCTCTTCACGAAAAACCCAATGCAGATCACAAGTATCAGGAAGGATTTCTGGCGCTGTTGCCGGGGAATATCATCATCAACTATCAAGTTACTTCACACAAATTATCATTCACTTGTTCTTCTTTTTATTTGCTATTATATTTAGTTTGTCTCATAAAAGTCAAAAATATAAAAATATTTATCTTTGCTTGTTACTAGTTTTCTTGTTTGGAGTCATGGCTAGTTCTTCTTTTGTTCGCGTTACTCCCAATAATGATATTGTCAACTTTAAACAAAGGTGTCGGTGTCAAAACCGGCGGATCTCGGGTAGGGGGTCCCGAGCTGTGAGACTAGAATCGATGGTAACAAGAGAAGAGGGAGACGATGTTTACCCAGGTTCGGGCCCTCCTATGGAGGTAATACCCTACGTCCTGCTTGATTATATTGATGGTGTAGGAGTTACAGAGTTGATCTACCACGAGATCGTATGACTAAAACCCTAGATGAGTTCCGTTGGCCTATAACCTAAAACCCTTCGGCTTATATAGACGCCGAGGGTACCTAAGATTTACACATGGTCGGTTACACGTCGAAGGGATAAACATGCCTATTCGCTACTCCAAACGTGGAGAGTACGCCACAATTATCGAAGCTTCCTTCCTGGAAACAGGGCCTTCAATTAATCCAGTGCTCGGTATGCGGCCCATACAGTCCGGCCCATAAGAAATAGGTCGGCCTCCCGAGGACCCCGTAAGCCAGGACTCCCTCAGTAGCCCCCGAACTAGCCTCCAACGCCAAGGGTCTAAGCTCCAGCTGCTTCAAATGATCAGAGTCTTCGGCTTGCGAGGCGAGTTCCTCTCCAGATAGTGATCGGCCGAGTTTAGTTCGGCCCCCGACGACGTGTAGCTTCCCGATCATTGACCGTCCGAACACCAAGAATAACTCGGTCCTGAAGGCCAAACATCAAGGAGTAAATAGTGCTCCCTGACAGCCTTTCAGATAAAAGGTCACGGCCCACCATGACCACTGAACCAGTCGTAGAGACTCGATTCGTGGTTCGAGGCCGTTTTCATCAGCACAATCCATCAATGCACAGATCGTGCCCCGTCTTACACGGGATCTGTTTAATCATGCGCGTATAACGTCACGCACGTCTTGGGAAGCGGAGGGATTCACGGCGCAATGAAGGGAGGCTAACCGACGATAAGCCCAATAAAAGGGAAAGAAAAGCCCCAAGGCTCAACAGTGCTTCCCATTCGCATCCCCGCTTTCCCAATCTTCTGAGCCTCCAGAGCCCAGATCTAGGTTTTCCACCCTTCCCCCTCCGAGCTCAGCCATGGCCGGCTCAGGTTCCAACGGCAAGTGGGAGGCTTCCACGGTCACAGACCAGGATATTCGGGACCTCAAGGACGCCGGCTATCTCCCCGCCAATATCTTCCACCGAGCTGCGGAGGAGGGCCAGGTGATCCCCACCCCCAAACCAGGCGAGAGGGTGGTTTTCATTCCTCATTTTATCCGAGGATTGAGCTTCCCGCTCCACCCCTTTGTTAGGGGCCTCATGTTCTTTTACGGGCTCGACTTCCACGACCTCCCGCCGAACTCTTTCATGCATATATCAGCCTTTATCATCGTCTGCGAGGCCTTCTTGTGGGTCGAGCCACACTTCGGACTATGGCTCAAGATCTTCAACATCAAGCCGAAGTGTGTCGCAGGCGCACACGCAGACTGCGGAGGGGCGTTCATCAGCAAGCTTCCCCGCGCAGTGTGGCCATCCGGCACCTACATCGACACCATCAAGACTTGGCAAAAAGAGTGGTTTTATATCACCGAGCCAAGGGAGGAGGGCGGAACTGTTCCTGCTGAATTCAGATCTGGCCCCCCGACCAGATTGACCGCATGGGTCCGAAAGGGCCTCGACTGGGGGTCGGATACTGAGGTGGATGACCTGTAGAGGGGCATCGCCTCCATGATCAAGGACAACATCGAGCTGACCAACGTGGTCCAGATTATGCTCCGGCGGCGCATCCTCCCCTGCCAGCGCCGGGACTCTCCTATGTGGACTTACCGGACTGACGATGATCGTGCGATCCGTCAGCTCTTTTGCACCACTCGGGAGAAGCTGTGGAAAGTGATGTTCAAGGCGCAGGAGAAGTGGCCAGCCAAGAAGGAGGACCAGGGCCTGCGCGCGGATAAGCTCCCTTCCAAGGTATAACACAGTTTCGCCTAATCGGCTTTGTTTTCCTGAAGAAAATCTAAGTACTTTCCAATTGCTTCCGCAGGAATGGTTGAGCAAGGCCACGGGCATCAAATGCCCGACTCCACAGCCCGAAGACCCTAGGTCTCAGCTGCTATCGGAGATGCTCGTCGTGGCGCCTTACAAGGCGCCAGAGAAGAAGGAGCAGAAGAAGAAGCCAGGCCGAGCAGGCCTGCGCATCAGGGACCAGCCAGGGGCTATGTCCGAGGAAACCCATGCCTCCTCGAATCAAGAGGAGGAGCACGAGGATGAGGACGAAGGGGAAGGTGATTCCCCCCTCACAAGAAAGAGGGCGGTGTCATCGGAAGCCCCACAGGATGTACCTCCTCCCGCCCCGAAGAAAACGCGCCGGACACAGGTAGTTCTGTCCGACGACAGTGCGGACTCGGATACCAAGTCCGAGGACTTCGAGAGGGTTCCACGAAGGAACCTCAGGGTCAAGCCCCCAGCTCGAAGGTAAAGATCCGAAGACCTCTTGAGCTATTAGTGCTGAGTTTTGAACGTTACTAACATGTGAACGCCTATTGTCTTGCAGCCCACCGCGTTTTCTCCCCACCGATCAGGTTTTGGACGGGGAGACCCCGCCCGCCGAGCTAGCGGAGAGCGGGACCGCGTCGCACCCCTCTCCTCTGGGCGTCGTGAAGGATGCCGCGGAGGTGTCATCCCAACAGGCTCCTTTGGAGCCGGACACTGGAGGTGGGGGGCGATGACGTCATGGTCGAGGCTAACACCTCGGCCGCCGAAGACCCGGGGGAGAAGCCCCTCCCGGATACTGAGGAGACCGGACGAGGAGATGTCCAGTCACCTCCAAGGCTGTCTCCGGAGCGCACCATGCCTCCGGAGGCACCGGTTCAATCCCCGGTCGGAGATCGGGTCAACCGATCCCCACCGGTGTCGCCGGCCAATGGGTGGCCGGCTATGGGGGAGGCTCTGTCAAGTGCCTCCATCTCCGGGGAGCACCGCACCCTTATGGGTGCGGTATTGCAGAGCATTCAGTCCGTAGACAGCGAACTAAAGGAGGCCTTCAACGGTCTCCTGACGGGCTTTCAGGTGAGCCACGCCGGAGCAGATAGCGGAGGGGACGGCACCGTACTTGGCCGCAGTGGGAGGGGACGGGCGCATGTCCGTTCGGAGGTCAGTGGAAGAGCCGGCCGCAGGGCAGCCGGCCGCGGGGCGGCTGGCTCCTGACTAGCCGGCCTTGGATCAGCCGGCCAGCAGGCCCGATGGCAGCCCGCCAGCCGGCCATGGTCCTGCCGGCCGTGGGCCAGCCGGCCCTGAGCCAACCGGTGGCGCGCTAGCCGGCCCCGAGCCAACCGGCCGCGTGGTTTTTTCAGAAGGGGTCGGAACCCCTCGATCTTGGCCTACCCAGGGGTAATAACCCCGTCACCAATACCAAAAGTCACATCCATTCTACACAACAAAAAAATTAATAAGTTAGCACAACTAGTCAAATCCGAGAGCACAACCGATCCTAAAGTAGGACATACCTCCCCATTGTTTGGGCACTTGATGAACACCCATCCGGGATGTTCCGGCGTTTTAGACATGCGGCGCAAGACCTTCCTTGGGCAGTCGTCGCACTTAATGAGTGGCAACGGTGCGCCAACGAGCCTTTGGGCCAGCACCGAGCCCGGCCTTCGGCCGTTCGTGTATCTGTCGGCGAACCGCCGACGGTGTAGATCCGAACGGCTGGAGGAGGAGTCAATACCTGCATGCGGCATTGCGGCCTTGCCGGGACCTCTCGGCCGGGTGCCCGGCAATCCATGACACGGCGCGGCCTCCCGCAGCCGGGCGAGCCCAAGTCCGGTCGGATCCGCTCCAAATCCGACCGCCGGGAGCGCAAATCAGGTGGTCGTGGTTGGGTAGCTCGGGGCGTCGAGGGGAGCGGGGCCTGCGACAAGGTTTGGGGCAAGCGTGCGACCGAGCTGCACAGCGGCAATGGTAGCGGCGGCGGTGGCAGCGTGGGACGAGAGTGGGGGGTGCGACTGGAGCGCTCGGTGGAGGGGGGGGTAGAAAAAGGGAGGCATGTGCCACCGACGGGCGGGCCAGGGCAGGACAAGCGTGCGCGTCCGGCCCGTCCGCGCGCTGTCCGTTTCACCTCAAAGGCAGCCCAAACTTGGGTTGGGGATGGGTCGAAAGCGGACAGAAAACGGACAAAAGTCCGTTTGCGCCCGCGCGCTGGGCCGTCCGGTATGTCCGTTTTGCCCCAAACAGACGCACCCGGACAGGATGGGGTCGCGCGCTGGAGTTGGCCTTAGCGCCGTCCAGAAAGATCACCAATAGCATCGCTTGGTTATCTGTTTTCTCTTAATAATTCCGAATCTTGATGTGGGCTATGAACTACACAGGACATAAAACATTTTCAGGCTCCAGGCAGTTTAAGGCCATTTCAAACCGATCCCTTATAACCGATTAGTGGAGTAAAAATTCATTTTTATTTCACTAACCGGGACCTAGCTAATCCTTATCCCTCGTAAGGGAGTAAATTTTTTACTCCGGCCCCAACTTTCTCACTAAATATACTTCATCGCTCGGTGCGTGAGTAAAAACCACGCCTCTCCTGCACTCGCTCCCCCTCCACTCCCGTGTCGCATCTGCGCCGGCTAAGCCCCTCACGGCCCGCGTCGGCACCTGCTCGCCGCCGTGGACACTCCCTAGGCTTCGTCGGCACTTGGATTTGTGCCTCCTCGTACCGTTGCCGGTGAAGAACCGGTGGATCTGCGGCTGCTTCCGTCGCCGTCGGATTTGATGTTTCCGCCCGTCAGCGCCTGCGCCTTGTCATGGATTGGCCGGGAACCGGACCGCCCAGCCCTGGCAACACCTTCGGGCCGCATGCATGTACCGGTTCCTCCTCTAGCCACTCGAATCTCTCCCGTCGGCGACTAGCCGGAAAGGCACGCCCGGTCGTCGCCCGGGCTCGGCGCCAGCCCAACGGCTCGTCTGCTCGCCGTTGCCCGTCGTAAAGTGCGACCACTGTCCATTGCAGGTGGTGCGCCGAGTGTAGACCACACTGGAACATCCGAGATGGGGTGTTCTTCAAGTGCTTAAAAGATGGGGTATGTGTTTGTTTTGATTCGGTTGCTCACTGGATTCACCGCAATTTCGATAGCTCATTGTTTGTTCAAATTTGTGTATAAAAAGGATGCAAGTTTTGGTATTGGGAAGAAAAATACATTGAATTATTGATAGCAAGAAATTTGATAGATGTTCGTGCACTCATTGCTAGAACTGAGCCTAGAGATGAGACTAGAGAAGAGATTAAAGGGGAAGCAACGTCTACTTCTTTAGAATCGAAGAAAAAAGAAGTATGCAAACTCGAGAATCCACAAATCAACAATGAAGACATTAAAAGATATTAATTCAACTAGTAGGAGCAGTTATAAAAGTTGAATATCTTTTAAAATGTCTAATTGTGGGTCTTGTTTTTTCTGATCTTGCTCTCGTAGCGAAGAATTGATGAATTAAGTACTCCAATGTATCAAAATGTCGTTGAATGAAATGAAGTGGAAGAAGAAATATGTTTCAGTGGCCGAATATGAAATGCAAATGATATTTTTATTTTTAGTCCGTTAAATATAGAGGATCGGCTAGAAACGCTCAAAACTTAATGAAGTAATTATACTTAACTAAGCTTTTACTCCATCGAATACTCCATTACTTTTAAGAATCGGTTAGAAATGGCCTAACATACGAGTAAGAGCTTAAACTTCTCCCTCAGAGTAACATATCCGGAGTTCAGGCTCCCCAAAAAATAATCCGGAGTTCAGGACCACACCAGAGTTATGCATATCTCAGCCTTCTGCTACAGTTTTAACATATCTGGATCATAAACAAAAGCTAAAACCCAAACTTCAGACCGTTTTGTCACGAGGGCACAAAAGGAAATCCAACTGCTACTTAAATTCAACTCCCAAAACACAAACATTATGGCACATCACTTGTTTTCAGCGGATTATGGTACGTTTGACTTAGCCCGTCGATGGGTAAAAACACACACCCACATCAAACTGGCCATACTTCAACATCGAGTCATCAGGGGAGCTAAGAGGTCCGGCATTTCCACCCTGAAAAGTCCACTGGAAAAGTGATTTCTCCACTTCTAACTGAACCTTCAGTTCTCTCTCTGCCTTCACAGCAACAACATGCTTGAAAACCTTCTCCCCAGTGAATTTTCCGTCGCAGAGCACAATCTCATCGTCATAGCCACTGCTGAAAGCAACGAATCTCACATGGCAAGGACGGCTAGCCTCTGCAGAGACCTCGATCACTGCCTCAACACTCTTTGTAAGGTACGCACAGTCTATTTCCAAGCTGACAGTGTCCCCAGGGATACAACCATATATAAACCCGTCGCCTTCTGTGCGGACATCCAGCTCAAGGTATGCCGAAAGTAATTTTTGGTCGGCTGAACCACCCCCTTCCTTTTTTATCCACAGATCAACTTCTAGCAATACTTGGTCATATGGTATGTACATTCCTCGACAAGGACTACAGAGTGGCAAGGTAAAAGGATCCTGCAATTTAACATGTTACAACTCAACGGGCAAAATCGACTTTCAAGTAAGTAAATTGGTATGTGCATCAACGGAATAAACTCAACAAAACATGCATGCTCATGTTTACATTAAAAAAAGCATTTTGTTTGAAATATATATTATCATTTATTTCAAAATACAAGGCATGCTCATGACGAGCTTTATCTGCATCATCTCTCCCTTTTGCCATTGGTTATCTTGCCAACGGCTTTGAAATATACTTACGGGTAAAGATTCACATATATTACTATCTCTCTTATTCCTGAGATTCATATATATTACTATCTCTCTTATTCCTGAGATTCACATATATTACTATCTCTCTTATTCCTGAGATATTAACAGTAGGGAAACCAAATCATCTTCCCCTACCACACTATTGGATGTATAGCCTTTGCATAGTAAAATATATGCCTTACAAAAAGAAGCAGAAAAATGCACATTATACTTGCATATTGATAAAAGTCCACTTTGTATTTTGTTAATGGTACAGTCAGATAAATTTTTGAGGATCTAATAGCATGTTCATCTGATCAAGGAATGCCTAACAACATATGAATATAACGGGGTGACCCTTGAAACACAGGACTGAATGCATGGACCTGACCATAGACAAAACTTTTAATGGGTCCTAGCATGCACATGAGCCTACTTGGTTCATAGGAATCATCTATTCTTAAGAGCCACATCAGTTTGAGTTTCCAAACAAAACCAATCGGTCTCTCTGTCTCTCTCTGACCAGCTCTCTCGAGATCTTTCTCCCAGTGCTATCCCCCCCAAGGCGTTATCAGCTCTCCGACACGCATGCTTGGTCTGTTCGTCTACTCCATTATATCCCCCCCTCTTCGTCACCTCGGCCCACTCAAGCAAACACATCCAGAGGCGTTGGTGGATTTTTATTGCCCCAAAGTCCAAAGTCAGCCTCCAATGGTTCCGTTCATCTCCCCTCAATCAATAAAATCTTCACCGCAACAGCAACCAGCCACCAACAAATCGGCAGCGGCGACGGTGCTGTATAGCGGTGGAAGATGGCCGTGTTCCCAGCGCGCCATTCTTGTCTCCTTGCCTCTATCTTCCTCTCTCCATATTGCGCTGCCGCCAGCCAAGCCTTCACGGGCAGTCCCCACCGAAGACCCGCGTGCTGCTGCTGACTCGGAGCGCCATGATCGTCGCCGTTGCGAGATCCGCTGGCCCATGCCCTGCGCCCCGGTGTTGAATCAGCCTCCCGGCGAGCCACACTTTCCAGCCCTTGCGTCCTCCTCCAACATCAAAACCATGAGAGGTAGGGGCTCTCCTCCTTTTATATGTCCTTATGTCTGTGTAGAGAGCCTTTTGTTACTAGGAAGCTCTGGTCCGTCTCCAGCCGCCTCCTCAAAACCTCAATGGCAGCAAGTCAGGTTAGCCTCTCTATCTCTCGTCTTTGTTTAGTACAAACAACTACAATCATGTTCCATATCATTATGCCCAACTGCAATCCTGCATATCTTTATATCTCTCCCATGTTACTTTAGTACAGATTTTATTGGTATTTGTATGGCTTTTCTATGGTTATTTTGTAGAAACAGAGCATATTCAAGTTCATTTTCAGGTATGTTGTTCCCTGGTAGTATTGTTCCATCGTTAATGGCATGGGATTCGTCAAGACCTGATTGATACAATGGTGGTGATTGACATCAATGTAATTCCCCTACTGCCGGGTTTTATTATTTTCACACATAATCATCTACTTACATAAATGAAATGGAATATGAAGTGACTCTTATGGACATACTTGCATTGATTCAAGATAACTAAATGGTTCCTATAGCCCTATACTGCATGCTTGCTAACAAATATTCGGTTGAAACAGAAGGCCTGCATGATGTTGGATAAAAAATATATAAAGGAACATACATACCCTTTAGATATGTGGTAGTACATCCCATAGTCAGAAAATGTACCTCCTGGTTTTTTGTGGTCTTTTTTTATCCCTTAATTTCCTGGTATGCATTGCAATTGCAGGTGCCTTCTAGCATTAGTGTTTGTTCACCTGAATGTGCTCTGCCAGACTACACCTTGAGTTACATTTATGTCATATTGCATAGGAGAATGCAGTTTCTCCAACATACTCCTCCCTTGGATGTACTAATGTGTTTCTGGCTTGGGGGTAGATGCTATCATTTTGTTGTTTATCTATGCTAGAATGAAAACTGATGTTCAGTTTTCAAGCATGCATGTGTAATTACAGTTCTCTAAGGCTAAGCACTTGGATATTAATTATCTGTTCAAACATATAGCTTCACTTGATAAATATAAGATTCTGATTAAATAATGCCTTGCCAAATATTCAAGCAAAGTACTGAATTTTGTTCTTACTAATGAAAAATACTTTTCTATGGTTTGAATATCACTATTTTATTGTTCTGATGTTAACGGCAATTTGAGCTTAAAAATGTATGTCCTCACAGAGAGGATCAAACACGGCCCGTTCTAATGTCCTTCTGTTTAATTGTTCTAGGTTGGCATGCAGACTGTTAAATAAGATGTAATGAAAATGGAGTTTGTATGTTGTCATACTATGAAACAATGCCATTTTGCATATCTTTGGTTATTCTTCCGGTCAAATACGGATCAAGGTGGGCAATACCAGCTAATTCCCATTTAGTTGCATTAATACAAAAGGATCTCAAATTAGCTTGAAGTCTCTTTGTTTCTTGCTCAAATTATATTATATAGAATTAAATGATAAAAATCTGATCTCACTAAATGTTTTTTGGATTGTTAGATGCATTCTGCTTACGCAAGGTACTCTACAATATAATATTTCTTACTTTTAAAATCATTCC
Source organism: Elymus sibiricus (assembly GCA_039707655.1). Classification (NCBI taxonomy): domain Eukaryota; kingdom Viridiplantae; phylum Streptophyta; class Magnoliopsida; order Poales; family Poaceae; genus Elymus; species Elymus sibiricus. The sequence goes on from CM077663.1 coordinate 343,109,590, forward strand.
ACCAAAAGCTCAAAGAAACACACTTTTTATGGTTACATTATCTCTTGCTGCATAAATCCTCCAACCACATGAAAAATTCCTGTGTTTTTCATGTGGCGCAACCAAACAGCTTCTATCTCTTGCTGCATAAATCCTCCTCCTACCTAGTGCTATAAATCCCCACAGCAACGCGTGGGGTATCATCTAGTTTCATAGAAATTTTGAAGGATTCCATTCCTTATGAACTTTTTCCTGTGTGGCATGTTTGGTTTGTGGGAATAGAAATCATAGGAATTTTTCCTATGCCCTATTTTGCATGCAATAATATGGGAAAATTTACATTGACTCCAACCACACGAAAAATTCCCGTGTTTTTCATGTGGCGCAACCAAACAGCTTCTATTACAGATTCTTTGTTTTCGATTCAATATGCCATGACATATTGATGGTATGTTTTTCCTATTCCCGTGTTTTTAGAATCATGCAAACCAAATAGGCTCTAAGACCCTTGAACATAATTGTTCCATTTTGAAGAAAAACAAGCCTTGATTACCTGGTCAACGGTGACAGGGTCATCTCTGGAACGGTTGAAGACATGGTTCCGCAGAGGCTCCAGTACATCCCGAACAGCGAATACTCCATAGACACTGATGGGGTAAGAATAGGATGCAGAGAAGCTTGATAAACGCAGAGAAAATATCTGTAGCATCAGTTCTGGTCCGCTATATCCGAGATCTGAATTAGCTGCAAACATAGAGAACAAGAGTAAGTTGGTAAACGAAATAGATACATCAAGTGTAGATAAATACAAGCTTGGACTCAGCCTTACTGGTGGAAGTGTCATGGGTCATGTATTCAATGTGGTGGCAGCAACCCCTTTCCACGCATAAACCTGTTGCCTCAGGGAACACATCTAGTGGAACAGGAGGGAGATCGGCATTCTCGTTCTGGCGCAGAATCTCCTGGCAGCGTGCCGTGTATTTCTCGTTCTGTTCCGCGATACTCCTTAACCATGCGTTGTCTATTTTCTTTGCTTGCTGCCTGGGAATGTTTCTCCCTGAAGAATTTGTAGCATCGATGGGCAGTCAATTAACTGTACTACTAATTTGTTTATGTTATGTTTTTGGTAGTAGTGGGAAGAAACAGAATCACCTGGGCAATTTGTCTCCACGTCTGCAAACCTATCACATTCATCGGATTCAGGGACGACGTAATCGTCGCTATTCTCTGAGCAGATGTCATCCCACAGAATTGGATCGCCCGTGAGCGGCCAGTCCCCGAAGATATCAATTTCAGATTCATAGTGGGAGCTGACGGCACAATGATCATGGAACATGTCGTCTAGATAGACGTCGTCACGCCCAATTGCACACGGATGTGAATCTGCGCAGTAAGTACTAATTGGTACGTAATCTTGGCTAGTTGGCGCAAATAGATTAATAAGTAGCAATAACGAACACACGATACACGTACCGCCGATCTTGACAAGGGACTCCGTCTTCTCCTCCTCGCGCGGATGGCCCAGGTCTGATGGGAATCCCAAGTCCAACAGATCCGTGGAAACGCTGTCGAGGTAGCCGGCGTCGGGATGGGAAAGGCGGTTCCCGTCTGCTCCAAGCCAGAGTTTCTCCGATGATATCATCGCCACGCGAGAGTCTGGCAGCGGCGGGGGCGGGGGCGGCGGCGGCGGCGGATGCGCGTGGGGAACGAGGTCAGAGGACGTGGGGATTCGGTTCGTGATTGGGGAATGGCCAAGAGAGACGAGATGGTGGCTTGTCGTGACGGTGCGGCTACGGAGTCAGGCCGGTATTGGGCCGTATACCTCGCTTGACGCGACGCATACGGCCCTGATCACCAGTGATCAAGCCATTTTTTCTTCTTGTTCTTGTTTTTGTTTATTTTTCTTTTTTTATTTTCCACTTTATTTTTTTCGTTTATTTTATATTTTCTGTTTTCTCTCTTTTCTTCTTTAATTTTTTCTATTTTTTATAAATTGCTTCCAAAATTGTTTTAAAACCCATGAAAGTTATTTTTTAGCGAATTAAAAAAATATTCAAAAATTTAAAAAAAAACAGCGAATTCAAAAAAGTTCATCAAATTCATAAAAAATCAAAGAATAAAAAATGTTCATCAAATTAAAGTATCTTCATTGAATTCAAAAAAGTTATTCAAATTTATAAAAATCATTAAATTCAAAAAATGTTAATTGAGTTAAGAGTATGTTCATTGAATTTAAAAAAAAATCATGATAGTAAAAATAGTCATGAATTTAAAAAAAAATGCTCATCAAATTACAAAAATCTTCATGAATTCAAATTTTCTTCATCAAATTCAAAAACATTTATTTATATTCTCTGATCATGAATATAATTATGATTTGTGAGTAGTTCTATTTGTTCTTGAGGACATGGGAGAAGTATTGTTATTAGTAATCATGTGAAGTTGATTACCGTTCAGTGTTTTGATGATATGTTATGTTGTTCTTCCTCTAGTGCTAAGTGTCGTGTGAACTTCGACGAGATGACACTTCACCATGTATGGGCCTAGGGAAAGGCATTGTGGAATTAGTTTGTAGATCATGGGTTGCGGGAGTGACAGAAGCCTAAACCCTAGTTTATCTATCCTTCCATAAGGGGTTGTTTTGGATCCCTATGTTTATGTTATGGTTAGTTTTATCTTAATTACTTCTCTTGTATTTGCGGATGCTTGCATAGAGGGTGTAATCGTAAGTAGGTGTTTATTCAAGTAAGAACAACACCTTAGCTCCGTTTCACCCACATAACAACTTATCAAAGCACTGAACGTAAGTTAATGAATCGCGGTGAACGTAACTAGAAAAAATTCTTGTGTGTCCTCAAGTGCGCTTTAATCACAATAAGAAGTGTTACCGGCTTGTCCTTAGCAACGATAAGTATTGGGCCACCTCGTTGCACATTGTTACTTTGGTTACTTGTTCTTTGTCAAGTCGGTAATGATAAAGGTAAAGAAATGATTGATTCTTCTTGTTCTTGTTCTTGCTCGAGTCAGAAAATTGAATTCAAATGGGATCTTATTAAAAGAATTAAAAGCAACTCTAAAGATTGGAAGGTCGACAAAGGTAAAGAGTCGGGTATAAAGCCTTAATCTAATTGTATTTAGGCTTTTGTAGAAACAGATGTTTTTCATGAGCTTAGTACAAAATATGGACTTGACTCTGGAATAGTAGTTAAATTATGTAAATCATTTGCTGCTCATGTTGATCTTCATAAAGAGAAGTGGTTTAAATGTCATGAACCTATTAAAGATAATTGTGAAGAACCTATTATTATTAAAACTGAAACGTTGGCTTATTCTGCTAATCCTCTTGTGCCTACTGCTTATATTGAAAAGCCTCCTTTCTCTGTTAGAGTTACGGAACATTCTAAGGCTACAACTGCGGTTCGAAAGAGTTATATTAAAGCACTTCAAACCTCTGAACAAACTAAAGTAGAACCTTCTATTGCAATGGTTAAATATCTCATGGTTGATTATATCGATGGGCATGTTATTTATTTCTGCGAAGAAGCTGCTAGAATTGCTAAACCTGTTAGGAGTGAGCAAGATATGTTAGATAAAAATAAAAGAGTTGTTGGCAAGCCTATTGTTTTCTGTTAAGATTGGAGACCATTGTTATCATGGTTTGTGTGATCTTGGTGTTAGTATAAGTGATATTCCTTTCTCTCTCTATCAAGAACTTATGCATGATAGTTCACATGTTGAGATAGAGGAGATTGATGTCACTATTAAGCTTGCAAATAGGGATACCATTTCTGTAGGAGATATGCCCTCGAGGCAATAATAAATGTTATTGATTATCTCCCTGTTCATAATTATGTTTATGTTCCATGCTATAACTGCAATGATTCTCGAGTCTACAAATAAAACGAGGCTTGGAGGGAAACTCATGTGCACGTGTGGGATAATAAACGGTAAAATGTATTCCTAGTCAAGCCTCTATGACTGGCTCAAGTATTGCATGATGATCCTGTTTTCCTGATCATGGGCATGACTATGCCGGCAATTTTGAGGGCACAATTGTTGGTAGAACACTTGTGTTGAATCGACCCAAAATTGATGTTATGCTATGAGATACATTCGTCATAAGTTAATGGTTAATAACACAGGAAGTTAATGTTTGCATAATTCCTTAGACCATGAGAGTATCGAGTTTCTTCATGCTTGCTTCATGAACTTTGGGGTTTGTTAAACGTCATCCGTAAATGGGTGGCTATTACGGCGGCTTACGGGTTCATGGAAAAGTATGTCAAGTAACTTGATAGCTCAAGATTGGGATTTGCTCCTCCGACGATGGAGAGATGTCTCTGGGCCCTCTCGGTGTTACGGTATCCATCATCGTCTGGCCAGACACAGGGTGATTTGATCACAGGGATGCCGGAACACGGGAACGAGAAAAGAGAACAATACCGGCAACGAGGTAACTGGCATAGTGGACAAGTTGTTGATCCACGGGGATGCCAACGTGTCTCACCTCGGGTATTTGTAACATATCGCGTAGCAACAGGAATAGCACACGGCAACTGGAGGTTCACTCGAATATTCATTCGTGTGGGTATAGGGGTCAATATGGGTGTCCACGGCTCCGATGTTGATCATTGATCGGAAGGGGTTCCGGGTCATGTCTATGCTTCACCGAACCTATAGGGTCACACGCTTAAGGGTCATCTATCTGCTGAATACTAGACGAGGAGTCCGAGAGAAAGTCACTGGAAAAGTTTCAGAGACAACGGAAAAGTTCCGGAGAGAACACCGAAAAAGTTTCGGTAAAACCGAAAAGTTGTTTCGGATAAAACCATTGATCCAAAAAGGTTTCGGCAAGCACCGGGAATGTTTTGGAGGTTGCCAGATTGGTCTGGTAATTTCTGGAATTTTTTCGGAGAAAAAACCGAAAAAGGTTTTCGGAGCTGCCGGAATTGTTTACCGGGTAAACGAAGATGGTTTTAAATTAAACCACCATACTGGAAATGTTCCGGAGCGAGTCCAGATAATTTTAGAGGGTGCCGGAAATGTTCTGGGACCTTCCGGAATTTTTCAGAAGAAATAGTTTCAGAAAACATCTTGTCCCAGCGAGAGGGGACAAGATCCCACGGATCGTGGGGGCTGTTTTTGGGCTATTTTTGGGGGCGCCCCCTTTAGGGGACAGCCCCCTTGTGGCTGGACAAAGTGTTGGGGGGGCCCCCATGGTGGGGGGCAGCCCCCACAAATGGTGGAGAGTGTTGGGAGGAAGGTGGGGCCCCATGGGGGAACACCATGGACAAGGGAACATGTTTTCTCCATGTTTGATGGGAACATGTTTCCTTGTTTGGTGGGTGCTTGTTTTGTGGGCTGAAATTTCAGCCCCCCCCCCCTCACCCCTTCCACCACTATATAAGGAGGTGGAGAGGAGCTCTCCATCCTCACTCCAACTCTCATACACATGCCATGCATTATCTGGCTTCTTCTCTCCCTCCCACGAAAAGAGTTTCGTAGAGCCGAAAGGCTGTCTGGGTTCCGGTGGGAACTAGTTCTGGACGGCGAAGCCCTGCCGGATAGATGACACCGTATGTGTGCAACTCTGTAGAGAGATCATAGTTTCGGTCTTAGTTCGAGAGTGCCTCCCGAAGGGCTGTCCGTGTGACCGTCCGAGTTTCGAAGGTCCTCCCGAAGGGCTATCCGAGTGACAGTCCAAGTTTTGGAGGTCCTCCCGAAGGGCTGTCCGCGACACCGTCCGGGGGACTGTCTGACCGCCTCCCGGAGGGCTGTCCGTGGGGCAGATGAGGGTATACATCCTCGCGGTTGGGAGGTTGTAAAATCCTAGCTGCGGGGATCTGCACCGCCGTTCGTCATCGACTCTACTTCCGCTGCGCTACGAGTCGGTAACGAAAATGATCAAACCTTGTATGCAGTCTCCATAGTGGTCCTGGGCTGGTGCGTAGGTCGGAAAATTTTTGTTTTCTGCTGCGTTACCCTACAGTGGCATCAAGAGCCGTGCTATGCGTAGATGCAGGTTGCGATCTAGAATACATAGAGATGTATGGGTGTTGCACAATATAATTAGGTAGTAGATGAGATCTATTGCTGAAAATTATTTGTGCGGGTAGCAGATGAAGTCTGTTACCCGATGTTCTTGTTGCTTCCCTCGAATTTGCATATTTCTGATCTTGATAACAGTATGGTGGAGTTTCAATGTTCTGGCAATCCGCGATCCTGATTGATCAACGAAGTGCTAACAGTTCATTGAATTCCACCGTAGTTAAAAAGAAAGATGAAATTTTGCAGACGAAAGGGCAATGCAGATGTGATCTGCACGGGGGTCACGCGTATGACGAAGTTTAGTATGGGGCTCGAGATTTTATTATCTCGTGTTTCATACACCCTGGAATGTTAATCTAGCGACTTGGATTATCATGCTTGATGATGGACGTTGGTAGCTTCGGTTTGTTTCGAAACCTTAGAAGCCACGTAAAATAAAATTTTGCATGAACCGATTAGAGGCGTCTAACTTGGTTTTGCAGGATGGTTTGCATGTGCATGTGATGTGGTATAGCAATGATTCATAATAATTTGATTATGTATGAGATGACTATATGATGTAAATTGATTAACATGACCTGCGTGTCATGATTCGGCATGATGGCTGGAGCCATATGATTGCACTTTAATGACCTGCGTGTCAACCTTATGTAATGCACTTATTTTATTAGCTATAGAGATAGCAATATTATCTTGTGCATCGACAAGGTGGTGGCAATCTTCGCGAAGGTGAACACCGACGCGAATGCCGGAGACGAAGAAATGAAAGACTTCTCCGTCAGAAAGGGCTATACCATACCATGCTATTATGAATTGCCTGAGATGTTTATCCCTTATGATGCACCCTTCTTGATTGCGCAGTAGTCGCTTTTTATTAGGGTGATCTCTCACTGAAATATCAAGTAGTTAGTGTTCTCCCAAGTGTAGCACCGTCACGGCACCTAACTTTTCGGGGCATTGCATGATCTCCATGGGTGCGAACGATTAGGGATGTGTGAGGCGGGTGAGTTGAGACCTCGCAGCGAGATCACTTGGTTGTCTTGACGTTCAGGCATGAAAGTCATGAGCTCGGAACACACGCATCGAAAGATGAACAAGAATCGCATAGAGATGTGATCGGCAAGTTTGCCTACCGATTGAAGTTCACGCCATGGGTGTTCATCTCGAACCGTGACGTTGAATGGATATGCGGGTCTTGAATCACTCACAATCAATTATGAGAGATATTGATTTGAGTGGGAGCGCACTATAGAATTAACTTGTTTAATTCTCAGTGCAATTAATTTTGAACACTGTCTAAGTGTGGTTTGCATAATAGTTGTAGAATAATGGCTCGCGTTTCCACCTTCCCTATTAAAATTGAATAGCTGTTAAACATCTGGTTAAAACTTTACGGTTGGTAACGTAATGTGAGGATTGTCCTCTAGAGTGCCGAGAAGGAATTTGTCCTATCGCATACTTTCGGTATTCTCACGCTAATGCTATGGATCATGTGACTCTCGTCCTTCGATCAAAAAGCTAGAATTCCTTTTCAGTCAAAGTGCAATATGTTTGCTTCCATGAGACCCGAACTTCGAAAGTTTGGATAGTTATGTGATATTCATGGAATCTGAAAATCATCTTCAGAGACAGACAAAGGCTAATAGATATGAGATATCCAAAGCAATGTTTGTTTGCAAACTATTAGTAAAGGTGTTTACTATGCATAAGACTGATAAGAGAGGGATCCAGGAGAACGCCTGTCATATGATGAAAGGTGAATAAAACAACAACTTAAAGAGAAAGGAAGTGTCCGAAGGGTGTTAGTAAGATTTTCACGCCTAGGAAGTCCGGGGCTAACGCCACTCTTAAGTTGGGTGCTTCTTCTGAGAGTAGGAGAATTACTGAAAGTTAAACTGTTATAAGTATAATGGCAATAGGAAAGAAGACTGGAATATCCAGCTCATGTATGAATGTCATACAAGTTTTTGATGTATAGAAGGCTGGTCAAAGATATAGTTCTTAGGAATTATGGTTAAACATGTTAATCACTAATTCTTGGGTATTGTGAGTTAATCACACAGATACCCGCTCGATTGCATTCTGTTGCAACTCGATGCAAGAACTACTATGGCCTGAAAGACTAGCCAGGAATGAGGTTTAGATACACACAGGGAACATAGTAAATGTTACTATACCTTCCATTAGTGTATTCCCTATGTATTTACTTTCATAATTCATTTAGAGTTTCATACACTCTAGCCCTTTGCATAAGGTATTTTGCAAGAAGGTTATTCATAAGAGAACTTATGATGTTCGGTGTTATGAATAACATAAGGGCCATACTTTCATTATGAATGAGATGTATGTTATGAATATTGATAATAATACATTACCTCTGTATTTACTTTCATAATTCATTTAGAGTTTCATACACTCTAGCCCTTTGCATAAGGTATTTTGCAAGAAGGTTATTCATAAGAGAACTTATGATGTTCGGTGTTATGAATAACATGAAGGGCCATGCTTCCATACAGGATGGGATGTATGCTATGAATATTGATGGTAATATGATACATCCATAACACTGACGCTAAATGTCGCAAGACTAAAAGAATACCACACAAGTGTGGCACTGCATTTGGTCACATTGGAGAAACCCGCATGGAAAATTCCATTATGATGGATTTTGAAGTCGTTTGATTTTGAATCATCTGACACTTGCAACTTTCCTCTGAAAAGTGAAGTGACTGAAATACCGTTCACGGGCCATAAGGAACGAGCAAAGAACATATTGGTGATCATACATTATGATGTGTGTAGTCCAATAAATGTTGTTGCAAGTAGTGGATTTATCTATCTTCAGAAATGACTCAAGTAGATATATGGATATTTACTTGATGAGACGTAAGTCTGGATTTTTTGAAATCATTCGAAAGGTTTTCAATACGAAGAAGAAAATATTGTAACAAGAAAATTATGTTTCTACAATTCGATTGCAGAAAGGAATATTTGAGTTACAAGTTTAGCGAATGTCTGATGAGTTGTGAAAGGGGTTTCATAACTTGCACCTCCCGGAACACCACTACAAGTGGAGAGTCCATGTAGATGTAATCGAACCATTTATGACATGGTAAGATCAAAGATGACATAAATAAAATTGCCATTATCCCTTTTAAAGTGATGCTTTAGAGACTGCGGCTTTTTACACTGAAAAGAGATCCATCAGGTCTGTTGAAATGACGCCATGGTATGGTACGCCCAACCATGTTATATCTTTTCTTAACATTTGGAATATGGGGCTTGTGTAAAAGGTTACAAACCTATTCCAAATCAGACAAGTGCTACTTTGTAGGTTATCCCAAGTCATTGGGTATTCCCCCACCACTATACCGAGGCAAATAGGTTTGCCACAAAGAACGGTATGCTTTTTGAAGAAAATGGTTCTTTCAAAAAGGTGAGTGGGAGAACAGTGCAACTCGACGAGATAAACAGTATCTTCGTCATCAGCTCAAAGGAAAGGAACCTTGGAAGTGATTCCGGAGTTTCCTACTGCGACTGATACGAAAGTCTCTACAATAAAATGTATGGACTTCGGTCGAACTTGCAGCTGAACCACGTAGGCAAAGCTCGTGCAAACCTATCAGGTGCGCAAACGAGATATTGTTGTTAGACAACAGTATACCTACGATTCACAAGGAAGCATTGATGGGCCCTGACTCCGGAATTGGCTAAATGCCAATACAATCCGAGATAGTTTCCATATAAGTGATTCAAGATTAAGATCTTGATACACCTTTCAGAAGACTTAGAGTCTTACGAATATTTATGGAACTAAAAACTGATACGGATAAAAATGTTTTATCCATAAAGCTCGACTTGTTGAAATAACAAGTTCAAGGAGTTGACTACGATGAGGTTGTTTCACCGTAGCGATGCTTGAAGTCGGTTCGGGTTGAACTAGCAATTAATACATATTTCAATCATGAGATATGAAACATGGATGACGAAGGGACTTCCATCTGATGGAAATGAAACCTAGGACTTATATGTGATACAGTCCAAAGTAATTTGTCGATCCAGAGGATGCTAGTAAGTATGCAAACTTCAGAGTTCCAGCGATGGACAGAAGAGAGCAAAGTGGAGTTGGAATCTTCGTTTTTGATGAAATGGTCAAAAGAGTTTGACTTCATCAAATGGGTATCGAAGATGCTTGTGATTCAAGAAAGTAAGTGGGAGCATAATAATATTTCTAAAAACCGTGTGTACTTGACACATTGTTAATTGGAAATAAATTTCTTGACACGAATTAGGACTTCATTTGAAAATAGTTTTTCGATGAAGTGCTTAGGCTAAAATGGCCTCAATATTAGGCATGATGATCTATGGAGATAGATTTACCTAAATGGGGCTAAGCAATGAATACATATTGACAAGATGCTAAAACTTTTTAGCATTTAAAATGCCAAGGAGTGATTCTTGCCGAAGTCACATGGAAAGAGTTTTTGCAAGACTCGGTGTCCCAAAACACTGATGAGTAAAATACATGATGGAGATTCCACACACTCTTGTGTTTGGATTAATCATGTATTCCATGGTATGTAAAACCAACCAGATATGTCCAATACTCCAAAGTTGTTGCGAGTATAGATACCATAGTGATCAAAGTACTGATCATGGGATAACAGTGAAAGATGTCATTGAGTACTAGAGCAGTACTGATGACATGTTTTCTCGCAAACGGAGATCATGAAGAGTTCGTTGTAAAAGGTTACATCGATACAGTCTTCATTAATGCTCCATGCGATTTTCGATTTAAATTGAGGGTTTTGTGTGATACACAATATGGTGGCACGGTAGTTGGAAATTGTTCCAAACAAGATACTGTGGCGAATTCTATAACAAAGGCTAAGTATGTTTACGCTTGAGAAGCGACAAACAAGTTGTTGAATCATATAGTTCATTCATGAACTTAGTATGGTTCCAAGAAGGCTTTGGTCTATGGGACACTATAGCAGATAGTTGCTCCATAGCTCAGTCTGAGGAATCAGGTTTCGACCAATGATTCACACATATGCAAAGCCAAGTCCACACAAAATATGAATTTTGTGAAAGCGTGAAAACGCGAGGATATGCAAAGTTACACACGGAGCTGAAGTTGTCAGATCCGTTGGACATCAGGCTATACCACATGCGAAGCATATTTTACACCAGTATGCCATAGGTGTAAAGTGCATTAGCATTGACTAGATTATTGACTCTAGTGTAAGTGGGAGTCTGTAGGAGATATGCCCTAGAGGCAATAATAAATGTTATTGATTATCTCCCTGTTCATAATTATGTTTATGTTCCATGCTATAACTGCAATGATTCTCGAGTCTACAAATAAAACGAGGCTTGGAGGGAAACTCATGTGCACGTGTGGGATAATAAACGGTAAAATGTATTCCTAGTCAAGCCTCTATGACTGGCTCAAGTATTGCAGATCCTGTTTTCCTGATCATGGGCATGACTATGCCGGCAATTTTGAGGGCACAATTGTTGGTAGAACACTTGTGTTGAATCGACCCAAAATTGATGTTATGCTATGAGATACATTCGTCATAAGTTAATGGTTAATAACACAGGAAGTTAATGTTTGCATAATTCCTTAGAACATGAGAGTATCGAGTTTCTTCATGCTTGCTTCATGAACTTTGGGGTTTGTTAAACGTCATCCGTAAATGGGTGGCTATTACGGCGGCTTACGGGTTCATGGAAAAGTATGTCAAGTAACTTGATAGCTCAAGATTGGGATTTGCTCCTCCGACGATGGAGAGATATCTCTGGGCCCTCTCGGTGTTACGGTATCCATCATCGTCTGGCCAGACACAGGGTGATTTGATCACAGGGATGCCGGAACACGGGAACGAGAAAAGAGAACAATACCGGCAACGAGGTAACTGGCATAGTGGACAAGTTGTTGATCCACGGGGATGCGAACGTGTCTCACCTCGGGTATTTGTAACATATCGCGTAGCAACAGGAATAGCACACGGCAACTGGAGGTTCACTCGAATATTCATTCGTGTGGGTATAGGGGTCAATATGGGTGTCCACGGCTCCGATGTTGATCATTGATCGGAAGGGGTTCCGGGTCATGTCTATGCTTCACCGAACCTATAGGGTCACACGCTTAAGGGTCATCTATCTGCTGAATACTAGACGAGGAGTCCGAGAGAAAGTCACTGGAAAAGTTTCGGAGACAACGGAAAAGTTCCGGAGAGAACACCGAAAAAGTTTCGGTAAAACCGAAAAGTTGTTTCGGATAAAACCATTGATCCAAAAAGGTTTCGGCAAGCACTGGGAATGTTTTGGAGGTTGCCAGATTGGTCTGGTAATTTCTGGAAATTTTTTGGAGAAAAAACCGAAAAAGGTTTTCGGAGCTGCCGGAATTGTTTACCGGGTAAACGAAGATGGTTTTAAATTCAAACACCATACCGGAAATGTTCCGGAGCGAGTCCAGATAATTTTAGAGGGTGCCGGAAATGTTCTGGGACCTTCCGGAATTTTTCAGAAGAAATAGTTTCAGAAAACATCTTGTCCCAGCGAGTGGGGACAAGATCCCACGGAACGTGGGGGCTGTTTTTGGGGGCGCCCCCTTTAGGGGACAGCCCCCTTGTGGCTGGACAAAGTGTTGGGGGGACCCCCATGGTGGGGGGCAGCCCCCACAAATGGTGGAGAGTGTTGGGAGGAAGGTGGGGCCCCATGGGGGAACACCATGGACAAGGGAACATGTTTTCTCCATGTTTGATGAGAACATGTTTCCTTGTTTGGTGGGTGCTTGTTTTGTGGGCTGAAATTTCAGCCCCCCCTCACCCCTTCCACCACTATATAAGGAGGTGGAGAGGAGCTCTCCATCCTCACTCCAACTCTCATACACATGCCATGCATTATCTGGCTTCTTCTCTCCCTCCCACGAAAAGAGTTTCGTAGAGCCGAAAGGCTGTCTGGGTTCCGGTGGGAACTAGTTCTGGACGGCGAAGCCCTGCCGGATAGATGACACCGTATGTGTGCAACTCTGTAGAGAGATCGTAGTTTCGGTCTTAGTTCGAGAGTGCCTCCCGAAGGGCTGTCCGTGTGACCGTCCGAGTTTCGAAGGTCCTCCCGAAGGGCTGTCCGAGTGACAGTCCAAGTTTTGGAGGTCCTCCCGAAGGGCTGTCCGCGACACCGTCCGGGGGACTGTCTGACCGCCTCCCGGAGGGCTGTCCGTGGGGCAGATGAGGGTATACATCCTCGCGGTTGGGAGGTTGTAAAATCCTAGCTGCGGGGATCTGCACCGCCGTTCGTCATCGACTCTACTTCCGCTGCGCTACGAGTCGGTAACGAAAATGATCAAACCTTGTATGCAGTCTCCATAGTGGTCCTGGGCTGGTGCGTAGGTTGGAAAATTTTTGTTTTCTGCTGCGTTACCCTACAGTCACCACTTGGGGTTGTAAGATATGTCGAAGTCTTGTGTGGTAAGATCAAATATCCTACTGATTTCTTAATACTTGGATCTGAACAAGATAACTTATGTCCCATTATATTTTGTAGACCCTTCTTGAATACTATTAATGCTTCAATTGATTGTGTTAAGAGAAAGTTAAAGTTTAGTTTGGTGATGAAGCTCATGAATTTAATTTTTCCACATTCACCAAATAATATCATGCTAAAGATTTACCTGATGAGGATGTTATTATTTGGCTTGCTTCTATTGTTGTGCCTCCTACAGATCCTTTAGAGCGGTATTAGTTAGATCATATAAATGATATGCATATGAATGAAAGAAATGAAATAGATGAAATATTCTTTATACACAAACCTATTCTTAAGCATAACTTGCATGTTGAAATTTTGTGAGATCCTCCATCACCTAGGGGTGATCCAGCGTTTGAATTATAGAAACTCCCGGATACTTTGAAATATGCTTGTCTTGATGAGAAAAATATGTATCCTATTATTATCAATGCTAACATTTTACTGCATGAAGAAAAGAGATTGTTCAAAACTCTAAAGAAACATTGTGCTGCAATTGGATATACTCTGGATGATCTTAAAGGCACTAGTCCTTCTATGTGCAACACAAAATTCTTATGGAGCCAGATGCTAAACCTAATGTTGATCGTCAACGCCACTTAAATCCTAAGATTAAGGAAGTGGTAAGAAATGAAATATTTAAGCGCTTGGAGGCGCTTATAATTTATCCTATAGATGATAGTAGATGGGTAAGTCATGTTCATTGTCTCCCTAAGAAAGGTGGTATTACTGTTGTTCCTAATGATAAAAATGAACTTATCCCACAAAGAGTTGTAATTGGTTATATATTTTAGAAATCTGAATAAGGCTACTAGGAAATATCGCATTTTACTAATTAGTTGTTTGAAAGATTATCCAAGCATACACATTTTTTGCTTCCTCGATGGATACTCTAGTTTCTCTCAAATACATGTGTCTCCCGAAGATCGGGAGAAAACTAATTTTACTTGTCCTTTTGGAACTTTTGCTTATAGACATATGTCGTTTGGTCTATGCAATGCACCTGCTACCTTTGATGGATGTATGACTGCTATATTGTCCAATTTTTTTGAAAAAATTGTTGAAGTCTTCATGGATGATTTCTCCATCTATGAAACTTATTTTGTATGACTGTTTGAGCAATCTTGATAAAGTTTTCAAGAGATGTGAAGAAACTAGTCTTTATCTTGAGCTTATAGAAGTGCCACTTCATGGTGAACGTAGGTATAATCCTTGTCCATAAGATTTTGAAAGAGGCATTGAGGTAGATAAAGCTAACGTTGATACCATTGAGAAAATGCCATGTCCTAAGGATATCAAAGGTATAAGAAGTTTTCTTGGTCATGTTGGTTTCTATAGAAGGTTCCTTAAGGACTTCTCTAACATTTCTAATCCTTTTACTAATTTCTTGCAAAAGGATGTTCCATTTTTTTATGATGATTGTGTAGAAGCCTTAGAAATACTTAAGAGAACTTTGATCACTGCTCCAATTGTTCAACCACCTGATTGGAATTTACCTTTTGAAATTATGTGTGATGCTAGTGAGTATGCTATAGGTGTTTTTCTTGGCCAAAGTGTTGATAAGAAATTAAATGTTATTCATTATGATAGTAAGACCTTGGACGGTGCTCAGAAAAATTATGCTACTACTAAGAAATAATTTTAGCAGTTGTGTTGCTTGTGATAAATTTAGACCTTATATTGTTGATTCTAAAGTTACCATTCACACGGGTTATGCTGCTATTAAATATCTTACCAATAACAAAGATGTTAAGCCTAGGTTGATTATGTTGGAAATATGCCCTAGAGGCAATAATAAATTGGTTATTATTATATTTCCTTGTTAATGATAATCGTTTATTATCCATGCTATAATTGTATTGATTGGAAACTCAAATACATGTGTGGGTACATAGACAACACTGTGTCCCTAGTAAGCCTCTAGTTGACTGGCTTGTTGATCAAAGATGGTTAAGGTTTCCTAGCCATGGACATGAGATGTCATTTGATAACGGGATCACATCATTAGGAGAATGATGTGATGGACAAGACCCAAACTGTAAACGTAGCATTTGATCGTGTCAGTTTATTGCTATTGTTTTCTGCATGTCATGTATCTGTTCCTTTGACCATGAGATCATGCAACTCACTGACACCGGAAGAATACCTTGTGTGTATCAAACGTCGCAACGTAACTGGGCGACTATAAAGGTGCTCTACAGGTATCTCCGAGGGTGTCTGTTGGGTTGGCATGGATCAAGACTGGGATTTGTTACTCCGTATGACGGAGAGGTATCTCAGGGCCCACTCGGTAATACAACATCACAATGAGCCTTGCAAGCAATGTGACTAAAGTGTTAGCCACGAGATCTTGTATTACGGAACGAGTAAAGAGACTTGCCGGTAACGAGATTGAACTAGGTATAGTGATACCGACGATCGAATCTCGGGCAAGTAACATACCGAAGAACAAAGGGAACAGCATACGGGATTAACTGAATCCTTGACATAGAGGTTCGACTGATAAAGATCTTCGTAGAATATGTAGGAGCCAATATGGGCATCCAGGTCCCGCTATTGGTTATTGATCGTAGAAGTGTCTCGGTCATGTCTACATAGTTCTCGAACCCGCAGGGTCTACACACTTAACGTTTGGTGATGATTAGTATAATTGAGTTATTATGTTGGTGACCGAAAGTTGTTCGGAGTCTCGGATAAGATCCCGGACATGACGAGGATCTCCGGAAGAGTCCGGAGGTAAAGATTGATATATGTGATAATAGTGTTTTGATCTCCGGAAGAGTTCCGGAGTTCACCGGAAGGGGTTCTGGATGTTTACCGAAGTGTTCGGGTGCAGCAACACTTTATATGGGCCAAGGGATAAAAGCCCACAAGGTATTGGAAAGTGCAAAAAGTAGTTTTGCTGCCGCGTAAGCGGTACTACCGCTTGTGTGAAGCGGTACTACCGCCCGAGCGGTACTACCGCTTGTGTGAAGCGGTACTACCGCCCGAGCGGTACTACCGCTTGTGTGAAGCGGTACTACCGCCCAAGCGGTACTACCGCTTGTGAGCGGTACTACCGCTTGTGCGCGGCTGTGCACGGTTCGGCAGGGATCCGAGTTGGACTCTTTTCCTGCGGGCCAAACCGACCTTGTGCGGACAAAACCGATTTGGAAGAGACTTTTACTCCAAGTTTAGACCCCAAGGCTCAACATATAAATAGAGGGGCAGGGCTAGCACACGGGACACATCAAGATTTCCCCAAGCCGTGTGCGGCAACCCTAACCCTCTAGTTCCTCCGTCATAATCTCCGTAGTGCTTGGCGAAGCCCTGCAGAGATTGTTCCTCACCACCATCACCACGCCGTCGTGCTGCTGGAACTCAACCACTACTTCACCATCGCTCGCTGGATCGAGGAGGTGAAGGCGTCATCAAGCCGTACGTGTGTTGAACGCGGAGGTGCCGTCCGTTCGGCGCTAGTTCGTGATCGGATCGAGGGACGACTTGCGATTTGGATCGCGGAGACGTTCGACTACATCAACCGCGTTTTTTAAACGCTTCCGCTTAGCGATCTACAAGGGTATGTAGATTCACTCTCCCTCTCGTAGATGCTCATCACCATGGATAGATCTTGTGTATGCGTAGGAAAATTTTTGTTTCCCATGCAACGTTCCCCAACAGTGGCATCTGAGCTAGGTCTATGCGTAGATGAGATCTCGAGTAGAACACAAACGAGTTGTGGGCGTGGGTGTATACATATTGCTTGCCGTTACTAGTTGATATTTGATTCGGCGGTACTGTGAGATGAAGCGGCCCGGACCGACATTACGCGTACACTTACGCGAGACAGGTTCCTTCAACTAACATGTAACTTCGTTGCATAAAGATGGCTAGCGGGTGTCTGTCTCTCTCACTTTAGTTGAATCGATTTCAATGAAGAGGGTTCTTTTAGAAGATCAAAAAGCAATCACTACACCACGTTGTGGTTTTTGCGTAGGTAAGAACGGTTCTTGCAAACCCGTAGCAGCCACGTAAAATTTGCAACAACAATTAGAGGACGTCTAACTTGTTTTTGCAGGGTATGTTGTGATGTGATATGGCCAATTACATGATGAGATATATGTGATGTATGAGATGATCATGTGATGTATAGAATATCACGACTTGCATGTCGATGAGTACGGCAACTGGCAGGAGCCATAGAGTTGTCTTTAATTATTGTATGACCTGCGTGTCAATCATTAAGCGCTATGTAATGCTTTACTTTATCGCTAAACGTTAGCAATAGTCGTGGAAGCAACAGTCGGCGCGACAACCTTATGGCGACACGTTGATGGAGATCAAGATGATGGAGATCATGGTGTCATGCCGGTGACGATGGAGATCATGCCGGTGCTTTGGAGATGGAGATCAAAAGCACAAGTTCATGGCCATATCATGTCACTTATGATTTGCATGTGATGTTAATCCTTTTATGCATCTTATTTTGCTTAGGACGACGGTAGCTTTATAAGGTGATCCCTCACTTAAATTTCAAGATAAAATTGTGTTCTCCCCAAGTGTGCACCGTTGCGAAAGTTCGTCGTTTCGAGACACGCCGTGATGATCGGGTGTGATAGACTCTACGTTCGCATACAACGGGTGTAAGCCATGTTACACGTGCGGAACACTCGGGTTAAACTTGACGAGCCTAGCATGTACAGACATGGCCTCGGAACACAAGAGACCGAAAGGTCGAACATGAGTCATATAGTAGATATGATCAACATGAAGATGTTCACCATTGAAACCACCTCAACTCACGTGATGATCGGACTTGAGTTGGTGGATTTGGATCATGTTACACTCGAATGACCGGAGGGATGTCAATTTGAGTGGGAGTTTTTTAAGTAATATGATTAACTAAACTCATTATCTAGAACAATAGTCTAAGTTGTCTTTGCTATATTTATGTTGTAGATCATGGCTCGCGCAGTAGCACCCCTGAATTTTAATGCGTTCCTAGAGAAAGCTAAGTTGAAAGATGATGGAAGTAACTTTGTGGACTGGGCCCGTAATCTAAGGATTATCCTTACGGCTTCCCAGAAGGCTTATGTCCTTGATGCACCGCTTGGTGATCCACCCGCTCCAGTTGAGTCTCTAGACGTTGTGAACGCCTGGCAGGCTCGTTCTGATGATTACTCAATAGTTCAATGTGCAATGTTGTATGGCTTAGAACCGGGACTTCAAAGACGTTTTGAACGTCATGGAGCATATGAGATGTTCCAGGAGTTGAAGTTTATCTTTCAGAAGAATGCCCGGATCGAGAGATATGAGATCTCCGATAAGTTCTATGCTTGCAAGATGGAGGAGAACGGGTCTATCAGTGATCACGTGCTCAGAATGTCTGGGTACTCCACCCGTCTGGCTGAGTTAGGGATGCCCCTTCCGCCAGAGGCTATCACTGACAGAGTTCTTCAATCATTGCCACCTAGCTACAAGAGCTTCGTGTTGAACTATAACATGCACGGGATGAACAAGTCAGTCGCCGAGCTGTTTGCGATGCTGAAAGCCGCTGAGTCTGAAATTCAGAAGGAGCATCAAGTGTTGATGGTCAATAAAACCACTAGTTTCAAGAAAAATGGCAAGGGTAAGAAGGGTAACTCCAAGAAGAGTGGCAAAGCAGTTGCTCCTCTCATGAAGAAACCCAAGGCTGGACCCAAACCAGAAACTGTGTGTTTTCATTGCAAGGGAACTGGACACTGGAAGCGGAATTGCCCCAAGTATTTGGCTGACAAGAAGGCGGCCAACAACAAACAAGGTATATATGATATACATGTTATTGATGTGTACCTTACCAACCCTCGTTGTAGTGCCTGGGTATTTGATACCGGTGCGGTTGCTCATATTTGCAACTCAAAACAGGAACTGCGGAATAAACGGAGGCTGGCAAAGGACGAAGTGACGATGCGCGTGGGAAATGGTTCCAAGGTTGATGTGATCGCCGTCGGCACGCTCGCTCTTCGATTACCGTCGGGATTAATGATGAACCTAAATAAGTGTTATTTGGTGCCTGCGTTAAGCATGAACATTATATCTGGATCTTGTTTATTGCGAGACGGTTACTCATTTAAATCAGAGAATAATGGTTGTTCTATTTATATGAGTAATATCTTTTATGGTCATGCACCCGATGTGAGGGGTTTGTTCTTATTGAATCTCGATAGTAATGATACACATGTTCATAACATTGATGCCAAAAGATGTAGAATTGATAATGATAATACCACTTTCTTGTGGCACTGCCGTTTAGGTCATATTGGCATAAAACGCATGAGGAAGCTCCATACTGATGGACTTTTGGAGTCACTTGATTTTGAATCACTTGACACATGTGAGCCATGCCTCATGGGCAAGATGACTAAAACGCCGTTCTCTGGAACAATGGAACGGGCAAGTGACTTATTGGAAATCATACATACTGATGTGTGTGGTCCGATGAGTATTGAGGCGCGCGGTGGTTATCGTTACTTTCTCACCTTCACTGATGACTTAAGTAGATATGGGTATATTTACTTAATGAAACACAAGTCTGAAACATTTGAAAAGTTCAAACAATTTCAGAGTGAAGTTGAGAATCATCGTAACAAGAAGATTAAATTCCTACGATCTGATCGAGGAGGAGAATATCTGAGTTATGAGTTTGGCAGTCACTTAAGACAGTGTGGAATTGTTTCACAATTGACACCGCCTGGAACACCACAGCGTAATGGTGTGTCCGAACATCGTAATCGAACCTTATTGGATATGGTGCGATCTATGATGTCTCTTGCCGATTTGCCACTATCGTTTTGGGGTTATGCATTAGAGACAGCTGCATTCACTTTAAATAGGGCACCATCGAAATCCGTTGAGACGACGCCATATGAACTTTGGTTTGGCAAGAAGCCAAAGCTGTCGTTTCTTAAAGTTTGGGGATGTGATGCTTATGTCAAAAAGCTTCAGCCTGAAAAGCTGGAACCCAAAGCGGAGAAATGCGTCTTCATAGGATACCCAAAAGAGACAGTTGGGTATACCTTCTACCTCAGATCCGAGGGCAAAGTGTTTGTCGCTAAAAACGGAACATTTCTTGAGAAAGAGTTTCTCTCGAAAGAATTGAGTGGGAGGAAGATAGAACTTGATGAGGTTGTTGAACCTTTACTTCAACCTGAGAGTAGCGCAGCGCAGAAAGTTGTTTCTGTGGAGCCTACATTAGCTGAAGTGGAAGTTAATGATGATGATCATGAAACTTTGGATCAAGTTGCTATCGAACCTCGTAGGTCGACAAGGACGCGTACTGCTCCTGAGTGGTACGGCAACCCTGTCTTAGAGGTCATGTTGTTAGACAACGATGAACCTACGAGCTATGGAGAAGCGATGATGGGCCCGGATTCTGAGAAGTGGTTAGAGGCCATGAAATTCGAGATGGGATCCATGTATGAAAACAAAGTATGGACTTTGGAAGTATTACCTGAAGGGCGTAAGGCCATTCAGAACAAATGGATCTTTAAGAGGAAGACGGACGCGGACGGTAATGTCACCGTCTATAAAGCTCGACTTGTGGCAAAGGGTTTTTCACAAGTTCAAGGAGTTGACTACGATGAGACCTTCTCACCCGTAGCGATGCTTAAGTCCGTCAGAATCATGTTAGCAATAGCTGCCTTTTTCGATTATGAAATTTGGCAGATGGATGTCAAAACAGCGTTCCTTAACGGTTACCTTAAGGAAGAGTTGTATATGATGCAACCAGAAGGTTTTGTCGATCCAGAGAATGCTGACAAAGTTTGCAAACTCCAGCGATCCATTTATGGACTGGTGCAAGCATCTCGGAGTTGGAATCTTCGTTTTGATGAGGTGATCAAAGCGTTCGAGTTTATACAAGTTTACGGAGAAGCTTGTATTTACAAGAAAGTGAGTGGGAGCTCTATAGCGTTTCTAATATTATATGTGGATGACATATTACTGATTGGAAACAATATAGAAATGCTGGAAAGCGTAAAGGAATATTTGAACAAGAGTTTTTCAATGAAGGACCTAGGAGAAGCTGCTTTCATATTAGGCATCAAGATCTATAGAGATAGATTGAGACGCTTAATAGGACTTTCACAAAGCACATACCTTGATAAGATTTTGAAGAAGTTCAAAATGGATCAGTCCAAGAAGGGGTTCTTGCCTGTTTTGCAAGGTGTGAAGTTGAGTAAGACTCAATGCCCAGTGACTGCAGAAGATAGAGAAAAGATGAGTGTCATCCCCTATGCTTCAGCCATAGGCTCTATTATGTATGCAATGCTGTGCACAAGACCCGATGTCAGCCTTGCCATAAGTATGGTCGGAAGGTTTCAAGGTGATCCAGGAATGGAACACTGGACGGCGGTCAAGAATATCCTGAAGTACCTGAAAAGGACTAAGGACATGTTTCTCGTTTATGGAGGTGATCAAGAGCTCGTCGTAAAGGGTTACGTCGATGCAAGCTTTGACACTGATCCGGATGACTCTAAGTCGCAAACCGGATACATATTTATTCTTAATGGGGGAGCGGTTAGCTGGTGCAGTTCCAAGCAAAGCGTGGTAGCAGATTCTACATGCGAAGCGGAGTACATCGCAGCCTCGGAGGCGGCGAAGGAAGGTGTCTGGATGAAGGAGTTCATGACAGATCTTGGAGTAGTGCCTAGTGCACTTAATCCAATGACTCTGTTTTGTGATAATACCGGTGCCATTGCTCTAGCCAAGGAACCAAGATTTCACAAGAGGACCAGACACATAAAGCGACGTTTCAATTCCATCCGCGATTACATCAAGGAGGACGACATAAATATTTGCAAAGTACACACGGATCTAAATGTTGCAGATCCGATGACTAAACCTCTTCCAAGGGCTAAACATGAACAACACCAGAACTGCATGGGTGTTCGATTCATTACAATGTAAATCACATAGTGATGTGAACTAGATTATTGACTCTAGTGCAAGTGGGAGACTGTTGGAAATATGCCCTAGAGGCAATAATAAATTGGTTATTATTATATTTCCTTGTTAATGATAATCGTTTATTATCCATGCTATAATTGTATTGATTGGAAACTCAAATACATGTGTGGGTACATAGACAACACTGTGTCCCTAGTAAGCCTCTAGTTGACTGGCTTGTTGATCAAAGATGGTTAAGGTTTCCTAGCCATGGACATGAGATGTCATTTGATAACGGGATCACATCATTAGGAGAATGATGTGATGGACAAGACCCAAACTGTAAACGTAGCATTTGATCGTGTCAGTTTATTGCTATTGTTTTCTGCATGTCAAGTATCTGTTCCTTTGACCATGAGATCATGCAACTCACTGACACCGGAAGAATACCTTGTGTGTATCAAACGTCGCAACGTAACTGGGCGACTATAAAGGTGCTCTACAGGTATCTCCGAGGGTGTCTGTTGAGTTGGCATGGATCAAGACTGGGATTTGTTACTCCGTATGACGGAGAGGTATCTCAGGGCCCACTCGGTAATACAACATCACAATGAGCCTTGCAAGCAATGTGACTAAAGTGTTAGCCACGAGATCTTGTATTACGGAACGAGTAAAGAGACTTGCCGGTAATGATATTGAACTAGGTATAGTGATACTGACGATCGAATCTCGGGCAAGTAACATACCGAAGAACAAAGGGAACAGCATACGGGATTAACTGAATCCTTGACATAGAGGTTCGACCGATAAAGATCTTCGTAGAATATGTAGGAGCCAATATGGGCATCCAGGTCCCGCTATTGGTTATTGATCGTAGAAGTGTCTCGGTCATGTCTACATAGTTCTCGAACCCGCAGGGTCTACACACTTAACGTTTGGTGACGATTAGTATAATTGAGTTATTATGTTGGTGACCGAAAGTTGTTCGGAGTCTCGGATAAGATCCCGGACATGACGAGGATCTCCGGAAGAGTCCGGAGGTAAAGATTGATATATGTGATAATAGTGTTTTGATCTCCGGAAGAGTTCCGGAGTTCACCGGAAGGGGTTCTGGATGTTTACCGAAGTGTTCGGGTGCAGCAACACTTTATATGGGCCAAGGGATAAAAGCCCACAAGGTATTGGAAAGTGCAAAAAGTAGTTTTGCTGCCGCGTAAGCGGTACTACCGCTTGTGTGAAGCGGTACTACCGCCCGAGCGGTACTACCGCTTGTGTGAAGCGGTACTACCGCCCAAGCGGTACTACCGCTTGTGAGCGGTACTACCGCTTGTGCGTGGCTGTGCACGGTTCGGCAGGGATCCGAGTTGGACTCTTTTCCTGCGGGCCAAACCGACCTTGTGCGGACAAAACCGACTTGGAAGAGACTTTTACTCCAATTTTAGACCCCAAGGCTCAACATATAAATAGAGGGGCAGGGCTAGCACACGGGACACATCAAGATTTCCCCAAGCCGTGTGCGGCAACCCTAACCCTCTAGTTCCTCCGTCATAATCTCCGTAGTGCTTGGCGAAGCCCTGCAGAGATTGTTCCTCACCACCATCACCACGCCGTCGTGCTGCTGGAACTCAACCACTACTTCACCATCGCTCGCTGGATCGAGGAGGTGAAGGCGTCATCAAGCCGTACGTGTGTTGAACGCGGAGGTGCCGTCCGTTCGGCGCTAGTTCGTGATCGGATCGAGGGACGACTTGCGATTTGGATCGCGGAGACGTTCGACTACATCAACCGCGTTTTTTAAACGCTTCCGCTTAGCGATCTACAAGGGTATGTAGATTCACTCTCCCTCTCGTAGATGCTCATCACCATGGATAGATCTTGTGTATGCGTAGGAAAATTTTTGTTTCCCATGCAACGTTCCCCAACAGATTAGGCGGGTTCTTTTATTACAAGTGTTTGATTTGCATATTGTTGATAATCCTGTAGCAGATAAATTGTCTAGGACGGAGAACATTCTCGATGACCCAATACATGTTAATGATAAATTAGCTATTATTAATGCTTCTTCTTCGTGTGATAATACTTGGTATGTTAATTATGCTAATTACATTATTGCTAAATATATACCACCTAGCTTTACCTATCAATGTAAGAAAAAATTCTTTGATTTAAGACATTACTTTTGGGATGACCCACATCTATATAAAGAAGGATTAGATGGTATTATTGGACATTGTATGCCTGAGCATGAGCAGGAACAAATCCCGAGGAAGTGTCACTCTGGTGCATACGGAGGACACCATGCTGGAAACAAAACTTTACATAAGGTATTGCAGTATGGTTTTTGTTGGACTACTCTTTCCAAAGATGCACGTAAGTTTGTTATTTCTTGTGATGAATGTCAAAGAGTTGGAAATATTAGTAGACATCAGGAAATGCCTATGAATTATTCACTTGTTCTTGAACCATTTGATGTTCAGAGTTTTGATTACATGGGACTTTTTCCTTCCTCACACGGGTATACTCATATACAGTTGCGGTTGACTATGTTACTAAGTGGGCAGAAGTTATTCCAGCTAGTAGTGATAATCATGAGACTTCTATTAAAATGCTTATAAAAATTAATTTCCCAAGGTTTGGAGTCCCTAGATATTTAATGACCGATGGTGGTTCACATTTTATTCATGGTGCTTTCAGGAAAGTCTCAGCTAAATATGATGTAAACCATAGAGTAGCATCGCCTTATCACCCTCAGTCTAGTGGGAAAGTAGAATTGAGTAATAGACATGTACAAATAATTCTGCAAAAGACTGTTAACAGATATACAAAGAATTGGTCTAAAAACTGAACGGTGCACTGTCGGCATACATGACTGCTTATTAACATCCTATGGGTATGTCCCCTTTGACGGAGCTAAATCCGGCGGATCTCGGGTAGGGGGTCACGATCTGATGACTTAGCTTGATGGTAACATGATGAACGAGAGACATGATATTTACCCTAGTTTGGGCCCACTCGAAGAGGTAAAACCCTAAGTCATGATTCTGTTGTACTAATTGTGTTGGAGTACAGAGTAGAAGATGATCTACCTCAAGATTATATGTATGTATCTAACTTAACCTACCCTCATGGACTAAACCCAATGGTTTATATAGGGACTGGGGGTACCTAGGGTGACAAGACGGTCGGTTACATCTAGCTATAAACTTGCCGATGAATTGAACATGTCTTGAAGTGTCCGCCAAGCCTTCGAAGGATTCCAACTTGATACGCTGGGGTCCATGGAAAACATGGCCCATTTTTTGGTTGTCTGGGGGCCCTCGGCCCGACCCATGACTGGCAGGCCAATGTGGCTAGCACCCTCTAGTCTAGGACACCATTAGTAACCCCTGAACTGGTCTTCAAGCTGAGGATATTGGTCAACTCCTCAGAGTGGCTTCAACTCTTGGTCTTTGGCTTTGCAAGTAAGTTCAACAATATTTGATTCTCCTTTGTCAGCTCGTGTCTGAGGACACTCCTGGATCCGAAGTCCTTGTAGTTTTATTGACCGAGTCACGTCAGTGTTTATCTTTACTGTAGCTATTTTTAGTCCACGAAGTAGTATAATTCGGACATCCGAGGAGTTTCCATCAACAACCCTCTTTAAAAAATCGTTTGGCATGTGTTGGATCTGAAGACGCTGCCTTAGCCTAGGTAGCTTCAACAACAAAGTCTTTGTTGGATCGGTGGAGGGGTTTGATAGGGTCGTGTTTTAACAACCTTAACCAAAAAAGAACCACCACTGGTGCAGCGACGTGCTATACAAATGGTTTTTAACCCCTTTTCGCGACGTATGTTTAAACCGTCGCCTTGCCTATGTGGGCAATAGGGGGGTCCATCCTACATGATATGGAAAAATCGTCGGCGATGGTGATTATCGAATGCAAAAGTTTAACAAAACTAAACGTATGGGATGTCCGCATCTATCACAAACGAGAGTCATCGGTCAACCGTTTGAGATATGTCATACTTCACATACAACCCATCTTTGCTACTCGTGTGAGATCACATTAGCATCGCACGTGCTATTATGTGGTGCAACATTTATGATGCGTGCTACATCACAATAGTTCATGATTGTAAATCGTGTAGGGTAAGGAGTATATCACAAACACATACATTTTCCGATCCGTTTGTGATTTGTAACTAAGAAGATAATTTAACCGTCGTACAAGTGTCGGATAAGTTTAAGAAACGTCTGAATGTCGTACTCGTGTCGAACAGGATAACTATTGCACGCGCAATTCTGTGGCGCAACGTTTACGATGCGTACTACATCACAAATAGTTTATCATTTTGAACTGTGTGTGGCAGAGATTGTATCACCAACGCTGAATTCGGTTGCACCGTTTGCGATATTGTCTAACATCACACACGGTTTGGAAACGGCAATTGTGTGCGTGGTCGTAGACGTTTTCTATCTGTGAAACGTGTCGAATCATGAGGTATTTCACAAACGTTGAGATTTACAAACCATGTGCGGCGTAATGACCCACAGAGCATCTTTTTTCTATTTTAATCGCTTCAATTTAAAATTGTACAATTTAAGTAGCGAATAGCTTTTTACATATACATCATATACCACTACCGCAGAATGGTCCAAAGACGACACATCAATCAGAGACCCTTCGACGAAACTGTGTGCGATGCATGAATAGCAAACGGTATAGTTCAAGCTCCGTCTCCAATAATGCGAACTGTGTACGATGGCGGACCCATCAAATACGATTCAGAAAAGACTTACGTGTGCGATTTGTGCCATACAGTTCTTCTATACGAACTATTTGCGAGTAGCTAAAATAACACAAACGGTTACAGAGATCCAGATGTGTGCGATAGAGGACACACAGTTCACTACCATAAACTGTATGCGATGATATAGCAGAACACAAACGATTCGGCATAACAAGATGTGCGATAGAAGGCAAACATGTGAGTAATCAGAATCGTGTGTGAACACCAAAAAAACGCAAACAATTGGTGTTAATAACCCGTGTGTGTTGTGGGGAAACGCTTGCTGGTATAGAATTGTTAGCGATTGATGATATCATCACCGACGGGTTTCGTAGTTTTGTCCGTGTGTACTGTGATTTGCTTTGTCTGCACAACATCTATGCTGCCTACAGATCACTCGGGTGAACTATTTGTGATGAGCCAAAATAACACAAACGGTTGCACAGATCAAGATGTGTGCGACAGACGGCATACCGTGCGCTCGGATAAAATGTGCGAGCCAAAATAACACAAACAATTCGGCGTAACAAGATGTGTGTGATGCCCAGTAAACAGGTCAGTAATCTAAATTTTGTGGGAAGACAGAAAATAACATAGATAATAACACAGACGATTCCTGGTAATAAGCACCGATTCAGAAAATGATAGCACAAATTATAGTTCGTACTCCTACATAATCAACTAAACAACATATATAATAGCAACATTACATATCAGCAAGGTTCAGAAAATAGCAAATGAAAACAACTACTTGTCGGCATTGTTGTGGGGCTGGCCTGTTGATTCGCCAATGTTCAAATATTGTCTGCACTCATGCAACATCCTTTCTATGGAAGAAGGATCCACATCCGTGTCGGCGAGGACCATGTTCTTGAACGCTTCATAGGCCCGGCCATTCCTCTACTCCTGCTCCATCACAGTAGCTCCGGTCTCATAGAAAATCCCGTCCACGGCCAAAGGCGGACGTGCGACGCTCTCATGACGGAGATTTTCAAAGCGGTCGTAAACAAGAAAGTCATAAGCAGCGCGCTCTGCTAGAGCGGTAGCAAACTCTAAGTAGGATGCTGCCCTTTCGAAGGGCATAGCCGCGCGTTCCGCGTACAGAACCGCACATGTCCGCAACCGATCTGATGCAACCTCCAGCTTTTCCACTATTGCCACCAAGGCCTCCAGACCCTCAGCAGCACGTACCGCCATCGCCGCCGCCGCGGCCTCCTCTATGATGGAGAGGCGGGGCCTAGATTCTGATGACATATGTAATGTTGAGGATTTTGTGGAGGTGAGGACAGTGGGGAGAAGAATGCCAGATTTGGGGGCTGCGAGAGGGGAAAGAGATGATGGAGAGCGAAGAGTGGTGATATTTATTTATGACCCGATACACGATTGCAGACAGTTGCTACATTTTTTCCGTGTGCGGTTATGTATGCACCGAAAAGAATTCAAAAACTATGAAAATGTTGGGTATTCTGTGATCTAACGGGCACACGGTGTAAGTAAAAGAAGTGTGAGCGATAGTAATAAAAGAGCGCGCACGGTTGATCAAACAAGACGTGTGCTACCCAGAAACCGTACCACACCCCGGTGCATAAATTAATGATGTTATACACCCCGCAAACCGTGTGCCATGCAGAATAGATATATCACACCCCGGTGTAAAATACGAATCGTCTCCGATGAGTGACGCAACCACACACGGATGTAAAGTACCAACTGTGTGGCACGAATCGCCGTCCCTCTGTGAAGGGCCTATCTTTTACTTTCTAGTACTTACCTTTATGCAAGAGTCATGGTGATCTTCACCACTTCCTATATTTCGCCTTTTTCTCTTGGCAAGCGTCATGTGTTGGGGAATGATCTAGACATATATATCCACACAAATATATTTGATCATGAATTATTATTGTTGACAATTATCTATATGATAAATAAGTTGGGAGGCGAAACATTAAGCCCCTATCTTTCTCTGTGTTCGATGGATGCTATTTGTTCTAAAAATATGCTTTGAGTGTCAATAATCATGGAAGACTATATGATAGTTGAGTATGTGGAATTTGCTAAATCAAAGCTCTTACATAGAACCTTCCTGAAAATAAGATGAATTGCAATTGTTCGATGACTAGGAATATGGTTTGTTAGTTTTCAAGAAACTTTCTGGTCTATACTTTAACATGTGAATAGCTTGTTACTTGATCATGAGAAGATTTATGAGACGAGCTACTGTTTATAGTTTATATTGATGCTAGAAAAAGTGATTGGAATTATCATTGATCAAACTTGTGCACTTGCTAGCATTCACACTTCATAAATTATTTCTTTTATCATTTACCTACTCGAGGACGAGCAGGAATTAAGCTTGGGGAAGCTGATACGTCTCCAACGTATCTATAATTTATGAAGTATTCATGCCATGTTTACAATAATTTTATATGATTTTATTAGAACTAACCCGGACTGACGCTGTTTTCAGCAGAACTACCATGGTGTCATTTTTTAGTGCAGAAATAAAAGTTCTCGGAATGGGCTGAAAATTTATGGTGATTTTTTATGGACCAGAAGAAGCCCAGGGAGCACTGGAGTTGGGCCAGGAAGTGACCGAGGAGGTCACAAGCCTGGGGGGCGCGCCCCCCTAGCTTGTGAACTCCTTGTGGCCCCCCTTGACTTGTTTCCGACGCCAAAAATTCTTATAAATACCCAAACCTCTGAAAAGAAACCTAGATTGGGAGTTCCACCGCCGCAAGCCTCCAGAGCCACGAAAAACCAATCGGGAGCCCGTTCTGGCACCCTGTTGGAGGGGGAAACCATCACCGGAGGCCATCTTCATCATCCTGGTGGTCTCCATGACGAGGAGGGAGTAGTTCACCCTCAAGGCTGAGGGTATGTACCAGTAGCTATGTGTTTAATCTCTCTCTCTCGTGTTCTTGAGATGGCACGATCTTGATGTACCGCGAGCTTTATTAATATAGATGAATCATATGGAGTTTCCCCCTCTCTATCTTCTTGTGATGAATTGAGTTTTCCCTTTGAAGTTTTCTTATCGGATTGAGTCTTTAAGGATTTGAGAACACTTGATGTATGTCTTGCGATGGGATATCCGTGGTGACAATGGGATGTTCTATTGATCCACTTGATGTATGTTTTGGTGAACAACTTGCGGGTTCCGTGACCTTGGGAATCTATGCATAGGGGTTGGCACATGTTTTCGTCTTGACTCTCCGGTAGAAACTTTGGGGCACTCTTTGAAGTTCTTTGTGTTGGATTGAACATGATGAATCTGAAATTGTGTGATGCATATCGTATAATCAAGCCCATGGGTACTCGTGGTGACATTGGAGTATCTAGGTGACATTAGGGTTTTGGTTGATGTGTATCTTAAGGTGTTATTTTAGTACGAACTCTAGGGCTGTCCGTGACACTTATAGGGATAGCTCATAAGATTGATCGGAAAAGATAACTTTGAGGTGGTTTCGTACCCTACAATAATTTCTTCGTTTGTTCTCCGCTATTTGTGACTTTGGAGTGAACTCTCTGTCGCAAGTGAGGGATTTACATATGGTTCAATTATGTCAGTATTGTTGAGAGAACTTGCACTAGGGAAAGTAAGAACCCTAGGCCTTGTTTCTAAGCATTGCAATACCATTTGTGCCCACTTTTATCATTAGTTACCTTGCTGTTTTTATATTTTCAGATTACAAAAACCTATATCTACCATCCATATTACACTTGTATCACCATCTCTTCACCGAACTAGTGCACCTATACAATTTACCATTGTATTGGGTGTGTTGGGGACACAAGAGACTCTTTGTTATTTGGTTGCAGGGTTGTTTGAGAGAGACCATCTTCATCCTACGCCTCCCACGGATTGATAAACCTTAGGTCATCCACTTGAGGCAAATTTGCTACTTTCCTACAAAACTCTGCGCTTGGAGGCCCAACACGAGTCTACAAGAAGAAGGTTGCGTAGTAGACATCACTCATCACAACAAGATAGAGAGGGAAGAACACCATATGATCCAACTATATTAACAAAGCCTGTGATACATCAAGATCCTTCCATCTCAAGAACACGAGAGAGAAAGAGAGATTAAACACATAGCTACTCGTACATACTGTCGGTGTCAAAACCGGCGGATCTCGGGTAGGGGGTCCCGAGCTGTGAGACTGGAATCGATGCTAACAGGAAACGAAGGAGACGATGTTTACCCAGGTTCGGGCCCTCCTATGGAGGTAATACCCTACGTCCTGCTTGGTTATATTGATGGTATGAGGATTACAGAGTTGATCTACCTCGAGATCGAATAGCTAAACCCTAGATGAGTTGTCCTCTCCTACAACCTAAAAACCCTCCGGCTTATATAGACGCCGAGGATACCTAGGGTTTACACATGGTCGGTTGCTCATTAAAGGAAAAACACGCCTATCTTCTGCCGGTAGCTAGGAGGATATGCCACGGCTTCTTGAAGCTTCCACCCTGGCGACGGGGCCCTTGATCATTCATTACTCATCCAGCGGCCCACATAGATGAGCCGAGGGCATTTCGTCCATTACGGAGCCGCCGGTGATTTGATCGTCTGGTTCATTTATAGGGGGAACAACCTTGTCCGCACCGGTTAGATCGACGCCCTTATGATCATCCTGCCAAACCACGGATGGCTTAAAGAGCCGTTCCAGGAAGGTGTTTTTTGGGACAGGGTCGCGTTTGGCCCCCATGCGAGCCAGTATGTCGGCGGCTTGGTTGTTGTCTCTAGCGACGTGGTGAAATTCCAGCCCCTCGAACCGTGCGGATATCTTGAGGACAGCGTTTCTGTATGCCGCCATCTTCGGGTTTTTGGCATCGAATTCACCGTTGATTTGGGAGATGGCCAAGTTGGTGTCTCCCCGTACCTCCAGCCGGCGTATGCCCATTGATGCTGCCATCCGAAGACCGTGTAGTAGTGCTTCGTATTCGGCTGCATTGTTTGAATCGGCATACATGATCTGCAACACGCATCGAACGTTGTCGCCTGTGGGGGATGTGAGGACAACTCCAGCCCCAGTCCGGCCAAAGTTTTAGATCCATCGAAGTACATTATCCAATGGGAGTACGTACTATATTCCCTGGGGAGCTCGGCCTCTGTCCATTCGGCGAGGAAATCTGCCAACACCTGAGACTTAATAGCTCGTCTTGGCTTATAGGCGATTTCAAATGGAAGGAGCTCAATAGCCCATTTAGCTATTCGGCCGGTGGCGTCCTTGTTGTTGATTATATCGTTCAGGGGTACTCCGGATGCCAACGTGACCGAGCACTCTTGAAAGTAGTGTCTGAGTTTCCGTGATGCCATAAATACTGTGTAGGCTATCTTCTGGTAGTGCGGGTATCTGGACTTGCACTGCGTTAGTACTTCTGACACGTAATAGACCGGTTTCTGTATCCGGAATTTGTGTCCCTCCTCCTCTCATTCGATGACGAGCACCGCGCTAACGACTTGGTTGGTAGCCGATATGTATAATAACATGGGTTCACCAGCACCTGGTGCTGTGAGTATGGGATTGCTTGCCAGGAGTGTTTTGATTTCTACTAACGCCGTCGCTGCCTCATCGGTCCACTCAAAATTGTTGGTCCGTTTCAGCAGTCTGTAGAGCGGTAAAGCCTGTTCCCCAAGGCGGGAGATAAAGCGGCTTAGAGCCGCCACGCAGCCAGCCAACCTCTGTACATGTTTTAGCTCTGTGGGAATTGCAAGTTCTGATAGGGCGGGGATCTTAGCCGGATTCGTTTCTATTCCTCTGTGGGAGACGATGAATCCGAGCAATTTACCAGCGGGAACTCCGAATACGCATTTCTCCGGATTGAGTCGTATATCGTACTCGCGTAGGCTGGCAAAGGTTTTCCTTAGGTCGTCGATCAACTGGCTGACGTGTTTGGTTTTGATTACCACGTCGTCCACGTATGCCTCGACTGTTTTACCGACTTGTTTAGCGAGACAAGTCTGGATCATGCGCTGGTACGTAGCCCCAGCGTTTTTTAGCTCGAAGGGCATCGTGTTAAAGTAGAATGGCCCATAAGGGGTGATGAATGCGGTTGCCGCTTGATCGGATTCCTTCATTTTAATCTGATGGTATCCAGAATAAGCGTCGAGGAAACACAACGAGTTGTGTCCGGCTGTGGCGTCAATAATCTGGTCTATGCGTGGTAGGGGGAAAGGATCCTTAGGGCAGGCCTTGTTGAGGTCTTTAAAGTTGACGCACAGCCGTCGGGATTTATCTTTCTTTGGTACCATCACCAGGTTTGCCAACCATTCGGGGTGCTTAATCTCCCGAATGAATCCGGCCTCTAGCAGTTTGGCTAATTCTTCACCCATAGATTGTCGTTTGGGCTCGGAAAAGCGGCGCGGAGTCTACTTGACGGGCTTAAAGCCTGCGATGATGTTCAGACTATGTTCTGCCAGCCGCCGTGGGATTCCGGGCATATCAGAAGGGTGCCCGGGTAGGGGGTCCCGAGCTGTGAGACTGGAATCGATGGTAACAGGAAACAAAGGAGACGATGTTTACCCAGGTTCGGGCCCTCCTATGGAGGTAATACCCTACATCCTGCTTGGTTATATTGATGGTATGAGGATTACAGAGTTGATTTACCTCGAGATCGAATAGCTAAACCCTAGATGAGTTGTCCTCTCCTACAACCTAAAAACCCTCCGGCTTATATAGACGTCGAGGATACCTAGGGTTTACACATGGTCGGTTGCTCATTAAAGGAAAAACACGCCTATCTTCTGCCGGTAGCTTGGAGGATACGCCACGGCTTCTTGAAGCTTCCACCCTGGCGACGGGGCCCTTGATCATTCATTACTCATCCAGCGGCCCACATAGTCTGGCCCATAAGAAACAGGTCAGCTATCCGAGGACCCCTTAAACCAGGACTCCCTCACATACCCTCAGTCCCGAGGGTGAACTACTCCCTCCTCGTCATGGCCTCTACCGGGATGATGAAGATGATGACCGGAGATGATTTCCCCTCTACGGCAGGGTATTGGAAAGGCTCCAGATGGGTTTTTCGCCGATACAGAGAGTTGCGGCTGCGGAGCGGAAGTTCTCTGTTAACTTTCGAGGGTCTCTGTATTTATAGGATTTTTCAGTGTAGGAATCACGTCAAACGGAGCCACGTGAGCCCCAGTACCCATCAGGCCACGGCCACCCCTTCGGTGTTTCTTCGCTCCAGTATTTCTTATTTCCTCCAGAAATAATTATAAAAAAATTTCGGGCGATTCCGACGACTTTCATTTTTTGCACAAAAACAACACCACGGTAATTCTGCTGAAAACAGCGTCAGTCCAGGTTTGTTCTAAATAAATCATATAAAGTGCATCAAAACCAAATAAAAGCATTGTAAACATAGGTAAATATGGCATGAATACTTCATGAATTATCGATACGTTGGAGACGTATCAGTCATACACACTCTTCATATACCGGACCATGACCTATGGAGTTTCATGGTTCGGGGAGCGAAATCATCATGTTTGAAGGGGAACCCATATTTCCTTGGTCCTTTCAACTTGATTTATTTTCTACGATTATCATACCCACTAGAATGCACCGTGTCCAAAATTGACATTTTTTTCAGGCTTGTTTATCGCATTTAGTCTTTTATGTGTACTTCCTAAGCATTCCCGGCTTATAATTCAAGTTCGAACGTTCTGTACATGAAAAGGTGTTCAAAAAAGGGTTTGAAAATTCATGTGTGGGAAGAGGCAACCACATATGTGTCGTTTATTTGTTTTGTAACTCTAGAAAAATGGAAAACATGCCTGAAAAACATGTTACCTCGTGTGGGCCTAGGCATGACCTCAATATGATGTGGTAAATATTTGAGGAGGTATGAATAATGTCGTCATACACACTCTTCCTATACCGGACCATCACCTATGGAGTTTCATGACATGCCTGAAAAACATGTTACCTCGTGTGGTGCCTAGGCATGACCTCAATATGATCTGGTAAATATTTGAGGAGGTATGGATAATGTCGTCATATTTCCTTGGTCCTTTCAACTTGATTTATTTTCTATGATCATCATACCCCCTGGAATGCACTGTGTCCAAATTTGACATTTTTCCAGGCTCGTTTACTATATTCAGCCTTTTATGTGCACTTTTCTAGGCCTTTTGTGCTTATACTTCAATTTAGGCCTGGTGTGGTGTCGTTATACGACACGAGTATGCTTTGGCAAATATTTGAACACCAAGCAAAGTAGTATCATGTACTATCTGATACTATGAGTTTTCCAAAAATACAGCTTTAACCGCAAACGTTTTCTTACAACGAACCGTTTGCAAAACGTGCGCTGGCACAAGAGATAGAAGGCTTGTAATTTTTCCGACGCGGGATCGCCAATTTTCTCTTTTCTCGCACACGGGTATTTGAAGTGCTTCGTCTGTGTTGTGTGCTTCCCCCCGTAAGGTTCGAGTTTTGCCGCCAAGTTTTCAGTAGGCGCACAATTTCATAAGGTATTCCTCCCACCCCATACCCACCCATCACATTTCCCCCTATCCCCCCACCGCCCCCTCTAACTGCAGCCCAAACCACCGCCACCGCCTCCACCACCGCAACCAAACCTACGTTCTGCCCCAGTCTCGCTCGTCGATCTAGTGAGGTAACCTCCGATCTCCATCACCGCCCCGACCCGATTGCTCAGATGGAGCCTGCGAACCACCCTCATGCATCCACATCCCCACCCCTATCGCCAAGCATCCCTGCTTAAGCCCAACCACATATCACGCGGAGGTCGAGGAGCTGATCATGGCGGTCGATGGTGTGGTGGACGCTATGCGTGCCGACCCGGAGGAACACCTTGCCCCCGAAGCCGCCAACTTGGTGCGGGCTCTGGCCGAGATGAAGTGCCCCATGCTTCTAACACTTACTTGTTGTTTGTACAAGTACATACTTGATACGTCTCCAACGTATCTATAATTTTTGCTTGTTCCATGCTGTTATATTATCATTCTTGGATGTTTTACAATCATTTTACTACAACTTTATATTATTTTTGGGACTAACCTATTAACCTAGAGCCCAGTGCCAGTTTCTGTTTTTTTCCTTGTTTTTGAGTTTTACAGAAAAGGAATATCAAACGGAGTCCAAACGGAATAAAAATTTACGGTGATTTTTTATGGACTAGAAGAGACCCACGGGGCATCGGCGTTGGGCCAGAAGAGCCACGAGGAGATCACAAGCCACAGGGGCGCCCCCCCTAGGGCGCGCCCCCCTGGCTTGTGACTCCCTCGTGGCCCCCCAGGACTTGTTTCCATCGCCATAAATTCCTATAAATACATAAACCTCCGAAAATAAACCTAGATCGGGAGTTCCGCCGCCGCAAGCCTCCAGAGCCACGAAAAACCAATCGGGAGCCCGTTCCGGCACCCTGCCGGAGGGGGAAACCATCACCGGAGGCCATCGTCATCATCCCGGCGATCTCCATGACGAGGAGGGAGTAGTTCACCCTCGGGGCTGAGGGTATGTACCAGTAGCTATGTGTTTGATCCCTCTCTCTCGTGTTCTTGAGATGGCATGATCTTGATGTACCGCGAGCTTTATTAATATAGATGAATCATATGGAGTGTTTCCCCCCTCTATCTAGTTGTGATGAATTGAGTTTTCCCTTTGAAGTTTACTTATCGGATTGAGTCTTTAAGGATTTGAGAACACTTGATGTATGTCTTGCGATGGGATATCTGTGGTGATAATGGGATGTTCTATTGATCCACTTGATGTATGTTTTGGTGATCAACTTGCGGGTTCCGTGACCTTGGGAATCTATGCATAGGGGTTGGCACATGTTTTCGTCTTGACTTTCCGGTAGAAACTTTGGGGCACTCTTTGAAGTTCTTTGTGTTGGATTGAATATGATGAATCTGAAATTATGTGATGCATATCGTATAATCAAGCCCATGGGTACTTGTGGTGACATTGGAGTATCTAGGTGACATTAGGGTTTTGGTTGATGTGTATCTTAAGGTGTTAT
This sequence comes from Elymus sibiricus, assembly GCA_039707655.1. Taxonomy (NCBI): domain Eukaryota; kingdom Viridiplantae; phylum Streptophyta; class Magnoliopsida; order Poales; family Poaceae; genus Elymus; species Elymus sibiricus. Next base: position 343,146,824 of record CM077663.1, read on the forward strand.
TTTAGTACGAACTCTAGGGCTATTCGTGACACTTATAGGGATAGCTCATATGATTGATCGGAAAAGATAACTTTGAGGTGGTTTCGTACCCTACAATAATTTCTTCGTTTGTTCTCCGCTATTTGTGACTTTGGAGTGAACTCTTTGTCGCACGTTAGGGATTTATATATGATTCAACTATGTTAGTATTGTTGAGAGAAATTGCACTAGTGAAAGTATGAACCCTAGGCCTTGTTTCTAAGCATTGCAATACCGTTTTTGCTCACTTTTGTTACTTGCTACCTTGCTGTTTTTATATTTTCAGATTACAAAAACCTTTATCTACCATCCATATTGCACTCGTATCACCATCTCTTCGCCGAACTAGTGCACCTATACAATTTACCATTGTATTGGGTGTGTTGGGGACACAAGAGACTCTTTGTTATTTGGTTGCAGGGTTGTTTGAGAGAGGCCATGTAACACCCCCCTGTATTAGCTACAGTGATCACCCCTTGATAATGCCATGTCATCATGATCAACCATGCTTGAGCATCATTTGCATCATATCTTATTTCAAATTCCAATTTAAATTGCAATTCAAATATTAAGTGAAATTAAAAGTTGTTCACAGGCAGTAACTAAATTGTTCAAAATGTTGAAAATAATCCATAGGCAATTATAAAAATAGTACCAACATTTATTAAATTGCTTAAGTGACCCCACCAACCTCAACAGTAGCTAATAATAACAATTTAACACTAGATTATTTAATAGGATTTAAAATGAAATCTTAATTTGCCCAAGCCAATTTTTGGTGGTAGTTAATATTGCACTGTAATATTTGAGCTAAGTCACACATTTATTAAAAATCATTTAGTGGCCGAATGATTTGCAAAACTGAGAGAAAGAAAAGAATTAGAAAAAGAAAAGAAAACGGGGCAGCGGCCTATTGTGCACTTGGGCCGCAAGTGCACAGTAGCCAGCCCAGCCCGTCACCCCGGCCGTCGTCCTCCTCCCGCGCGCTGTCGCGCGCTCCCGTCGACACGCCCGCAGCCGTCGCGCTGTCGCCCATCCGCCGGCGCCCCTGTGCCGATAAGGCCACGCCCGAGCTGCTCGTTCCCTCCCCCGAACCCTAGACCCCTCACTCGTCCCCGCGTGCCTCTCCCTCTCTCGTTCCCCGCCTCACCCGAAGCGCCGCCGCCATGACCACCGTCTAGCCGCGGCCACACGCCTTCCCGTGCCTCGGAGAGGCGCACACGGGCACCGCCGCGACCACCCCGTCCGAGCTCTTCATCGCCGCACGGTCGCCGGCGCTTCTCCGGCGAATGCCGCCGCCCTGCTGCTCCTAAGCTCCCACCGGGCCTTCGTGTGCCTCCCCGGTGAGCCTCCCCTCCTTTCCCCTCTCCTAGCGCTGCTCCTAGCCGCCTGTAGCCACCGATTCTCCTGAGCCCGAAACCCGCCGCCGTGTAGCACGTCGCCGGCGAGGCTCCGACGACCATTTGGTCTCGGGCTCGTGCCCGTTCGCCTCGTCGTGCCGCGTAGATCCTCCCCAGCTATTCCTTTCGCCCGAACGCGCGCCGCAGCTGCGTTCCCATCGCTCGCCCGAAAGCTTCGCCGCCGGCGAGCTCATACCGCTCAGCTCCGGCCGCCGCAGCCCGCGAGACCGCCGCCATTCGCTCCGTCTCGTCGCCAGCTTTCGAACGAGCCCAACCCCGCTGCAAACGGTGCCCCCTGCGCGATTTCCGGGCACCTCCCGTGCCGCGCCGCCGCGTTTCGCGCTCGCCGGCGTGATTCCGGCGAGTCGCCGGTGGCCGCCGACGTGGCCTGACCGCTGGGACCCCCTGTGTCGCTGACGGGTGGGTCCCGTTGACCTGTTGACCCGGTCAACGCTGACGTGGCCCCTCCTGTCGCTGACATGCGGGTCCCGCCAGCTAAAACGATTTTTAATAAATAGAAAATGTATTAATTAATTTAATTAGATAATTAAAACACTAATTGCTCACTGACAGTAGGTCCCACCCCTAATTAACCTAATTTAGTTAAGTTTAAACCCTGATTAGCTTAATGTGAGGCTGACATGTGGGTCCCACTGGACCCACTGGTCAGTTTGACCCTGGTCAGCCCCTGTTGACTGCTGACGTCAGCATTGCATCATGCTGACGTCATCCCAACACTGTTCTGGATAATGTTCTGGATAATTCGAATTAATTGATTAAAATAATTTCAGAAAATTAATAAAACTTTAGAAAATCATATCGTTTAAATCGTAAGTCAGATGAAAATAATTTATATATGTAAAATGATCAGAAAAATATGAAGATTCTAAATATGTGATCAAAACAATTGTCCAACACTCCTAGCTAGCTGAACATGGAACTTTTTGACTGTTTTCGATAGATGAATAGTACACCACTTTTTATTAAATAAATCCAAATAAATTTCTAAATTAACTAGATCATTTAGTTAGGCAGTATAACTCATCTGCATATCATTTTAGGCATGTCATGCATAGTGATTGCACTTTGCCGTGGATTTATTGTTTCTTCTCCCCCCTTCTTTCCGATAGTCTCCGAGACCGACGCTGCCCAGGAGACTGACTACATCCCCGACCCGTCCTTTTCCGCAGAGCAACCAGGCAAGCAAAACCCCTTTGAGCATGCCTATATCACCTATTCTTTCTCCCTCCTGCTTGCATTAGAATTTGCTACTGCATTTGTTTGATCCCAATTCTGATGCATAGCCTATTTTTGTAAACTGTTATTGATACCTGCCTGTTATCCTAAACTGCTTAGTATAGGTTGGATGGAAAACCATCTGTGGCCCCTCTCCCTTGCTGTAGTTGCTCCGCTTTAGTATCTGTGCCCCGGTCGAATGACCGACGGGCTGAGAACAGCACATCACCGCACACCCCCCTAAATTGCCCGACACTGCAGAGCTGGCATCGAGTGCCGAGGGTGATACCTCTTAGCTCACTTCCGATGGTGTCTCTGTGGAATAGCTATACGGACGTGTGTTATCGAGGGTGATTCCTCTTTCATCACTTCCAATAAAGCTGACGTCGTGCAACTCCCCGAGTGGAAGCCATCGAGGGTGATTCCTCCTGGTTCTCCTTGACGGATGACATCGAGTGGAATCCATCGAGGGTGATTCCTCGGACTCCTCCTCGATACTTGGACACACAGTTACTTTGGCCTTTGTTACAGGCGGGTCTACCTCGAGAGGTACCCGCGGGGAAATGTATAGTCAGGCTGGCCTGCTACGTGTCGATCACCCGAGGCCGGACATCACCAGGAACAAGGGTGTGCGGCCGGAGTTACTCGCGCGTGTTGGTCAAGCGAATAATACCAAAGTCGGGCTCGCCCGCAACGTGTCGATCACCCGAGGCCGGACATCACCAGGAACAAGGGTGTGCGGCCGGAGTTAATCGAGCGTGTTGGGCGAGCGAGCAATACTAATCGAGCTTAACGGATTTGGGTATTGATCTGAGTGGGTCGTCGTGCCCATTTCGCACTACCACCACGTGGGATAATGGTTTAATGGGGCCCTCTACACCGTATGTATCAGCCGAAAGCTCTGACAGACGTCCAGTTCAGCATTGCGGCCGGGCCGGGTCGGCGCCATCCATGACAGAGGTGGTGCTTGGATCGCCCTGCGCGCAACGACCCGGAGTGCAAAGGGGGACGGGCCCAAGATCCCTGAGCGCTTAGGATGTAGACCGGCGGGGACCTCTCTGCTTAGCTCTAGGAAGGGCTGCGGTGTGTCGATCAGCCGAGGCCGGGCATGACCCGGAAAAGTGTGTCCGGCCGGAGTTAATCGAGCGTGTTGGGTAACAGTAGTGCACCCCTGCAGGGAAGTTATCTATTCGAATAGCCGTGTCCACGGTAACAGGACGCTCAGTGTTGTATCCGGATCTATTACTACTTGAACTGGAGACTTGTGATTAATTGGGAGCTCCGGGATCGCTTTCTCGCAGGGAGTCGAGGAAGGATCTCTGGGCTTTGCTTCAACATGCTTGATATTTATAATATGCTAATCTGCTCTCTTCTAATGCTGCAAGACCGCTGAAGATGCTAGTCTTCGATAGGCTAGGCCTTTCTCTCTATTCTGGCTTTGCTGCTATACAGTCCACAGATACAGCCTTTTCACTTGATACCAATGCATAATTAGTATAGTTCTAATGTCAGTCTTGCGAGTACTTTGGATGAGTACTCACGGTTGCTTTGCTATCCTTTTCCCCCGTACCCAATTGGTGATACATCAGACGATGGAGCCCAGGAGCAGGAGATCCCCGGAGGTGTCTGCTACGACTTGAAGATCCCCGTCGGCCAGGAGTAGTTTAGGAGGCTCCCAGGCAGGAAGCCTCGCCTCTTTCGTTCAGAGCTGTTGTTTGTTTTCGCCTTCTTAGGCATCTTGTTTAACTTTGTGTCTGTACTCAGATACTTTGGCTTCCGCTGATGCTTGTCTATCTCAAGCTTTTGTATTCGAGCCCTCGAGGCCCCTGGCTTGTAATATAAAGCTTGTATTATTTTATTTGTGTCTGGAGTTGTGTTGTGATATCTTCCCGTGAGTCCCTAGGCTTGATCGTGTGCATTTGCGTGTATGATTAGTGCACGATTAAGTCGGGGCATCACAGTTCGTGACACTTATAGGGATAGCTCATATGATTGATCGGAAAAGATAACTTTGAGGTGGTTTCGTACCCTACAATAATTTCTTCGTTTGTTCTCCGCTATTTGTGACTTTGGAGTGAACTCTTTGTCGCACGTTAGGGATTTATATATGATTCAACTATGTTAGTATTGTTGAGAGAAATTGCACTAGTGAAAGTATGAACCCTAGGCCTTGTTTCTAAGCATTGCAATACCGTTTTTGCTCACTTTTGTTACTTGCTACCTTGCTGTTTTTATATTTTCAGATTACAAAAACCTTTATCTACCATCCATATTGCACTCATATCACCATCTCTTCGCCGAACTAGTGCACCTATACAATTCACCATTGTATTGGGTGTGTTGGGGACACAAGAGACTCTTTGTTATTTGGTTGCAGGGTTGTTTGAGAGAGGCCATCTTCATCCTACGCCTCCCACGGATTGATAAACCTTAGGTCATCCACTTGAGGGAAATTTGCTACTGTCCTACAAAACTCTGCGCTTGGAGGCCCAACACGAGTCTACAAGAAGAAGGTTGTGTAGTAGACATCAAGCTCTTTTTTGGCGCCGTTGCCGGGGAGGTGAGTGCTTGAAGGTATATCTTTAGATCTTGCAATTGAATCTTTTAGTTTCTTGTTTTATCACTAGTTTAGTCTATAAAACAAAACTACAAAAAAAATGGAATTGAGGTTGCCTCATATGCTTCATCTTTTTAATGTCTTTCGTGAAAATGATGGAAAGGAAAATTGTGCTCGAGTGTTAGAAGAAGAAGTTATTAAAATGTTTGGCACTAAATCTCTTAGTGATGAGCATGATTGCAATGTTGTTAGTATGAATTCTTTGAATATCCATAGTAATAATGATGATTGCACTAGTCATGATAAAAAGATTTCTTATAAGCATGTCAATTTTTGTGGAGTGCATAGAGTTTGTGTAGACATGCCTAAAAGGGAAGATAGATTTTGTAAGAGGCATAAGTATTTAGAAACTAAATGGTTGCAAGAGAGGCTATATGTTTGTGCTGAAAGACTTCATATTTCTCGCCGTCCTTGTGAACTTTGCAATGAACGTGGTCATTATAATTTCCAATGTGAATTATTTCATGATCGAATTGTGTCCAAAAATTGTGATAACCTCATTACCCTTGAGCATCATAATGAACTTAGTCTATTTTTGGGGTATGAAGAAATGAAACGTGAAACTAAGGATGTTCCAGCATGGGCTCTCATGAAAATGATTGATTTTGATCTAAAGGAAATCTATATGTATTGCGTGGTAAATTGCATTGAGAATCCTTAATGCCAATTACTTAAAGAAAATGAAACAAATAGAAGATGAAGAGAATACTAATGAAGGGGAAGAGGTCTCCCAATATCCTCCTATTTTTTCTTATGATGAATCAGGTAACGAGGAGGAGCTTTTTATTCAACCAATCTCTTCGAAAAGAAGCTTGGAGAAATTAAATAAACCCACACATAATGTGGTGAAGAAGAAGAAAAGAAGGAAAAGTAAAGGTAAAGAGGTATCTCTCCCAAATAATGACACCCCTTATAATCTTGAAAATCTTTTTGGCACCAACTTAGGAAATTGTGATAACAATTGCTATACTATTGGTGCTATTCATACTATTAATGATGAGAATGATTATGCTTATGTTATGCAAAGCCACAAGCTTGGGGATGTTATGTTTGATGAGAATGACATGTTTGAGAATTTATTTGCTGCAATCAATGTTTGTCCCAAGCTTGGGGATGCTATGTTTAATGAAGATGATGTTTTTAGTCCCCCAAGTTTTGATGAGCAAAACTATTATGATGATAGCATACCCCCTATTTATGATGATTGAAATATTTATGAAAGTGGGTTTGGAAGAGTGTCAACTTTAGATAATAATTATCCCACTATTTTGGAGGGTGTTGAATCTTATTATAATGATAAAAGTGGATTTGGAGAGGTCACGACTTTATTTATTAATGATTCCACTATTTCGGAAGAGGTTTCAATTGACTATGATGAGAACAAAGTTGCTACTTATGATGATTATTGTGATGATACCTATGTTATAAAGAGTAGTGATAATTATTGTCATAATTTTGAATATCCTTTTACTGAACATTACTCTTTTAATGTGGAAACAATTTTTAGTATTCGAGCTTCATATGATACTCCCACTATTATGAATGAGAATAAATTTGCTTATGTGGTGAGTAGTAAAATTTCTATGCTTGTAGATCATGAAAAGAATGCTTTATGTGCTGGTTATATTGTGAAATTCCTTCATGATGCTACTGAAAATTATTATGAGGGAGGAACATATGCTTGTAGGAATTGCAATAATATCAAGTTTCCTCTCTATGTGTTCAAAGTTTCGAAGTTATGCTTGTTTTTCCTTCCTATGCTAGTTGATTCTTGCTCCCATAAGTTGTTTTCTCACAAAATCCCTATGCATAGGAAGTGAGTTAGACTTAAATGTGCTTGTCATGAGATTCATGATGCTCTTTTGCATGTTATAATTATTATCCCTATGTGAGCATCATTGAAATCATCATGCCTAGCTAAAAGGCATTAAAGAAAAGCGCTTGTTGGGAGGCAACCCAACACTTTCACTTCCTGTTTTAGTGTGTTCACATGATTAAGATACTGTAGTAATCATGTTTTATGTCTTTTGTTTCAATAAAGTGCCAAGTAAAGCCTTTGGGATAGTGTGGATGATAGTTGACTTGATTCTGTGCAAAAACAGAAACTTTTGCTCTCAGTCCAGGAATTTTGTAAATTCACTGGAACGTGCTTTTGATCTGAATTTTTTACACATGATTTAAATGCAAATTGACTAGATTGTCCTAATTTTTCAGAATTTTTAGAGACAGGGAAGTATGGTTACACTACAGGTCTTCACAGACTGTTCTGTTTTTGACAGATTCTGTTTTGCATGCATAGTTTGCTTGTTTTAGTGTTCCCATAGCTTATATTCAGTGATATAAATTATGGGAATGATATAATACAGTAGGTACAATGTGGGAACAATTATGAATCTTGTCTTGACAGTACCTAAGTGAATGATTTATCTTTGTTACACTAACCCTTCTCACGAAGTTCCGTTAAGTTTTGTGTGATTGAAGTTTTCAAGTTTTGGGTGAGACACCGATATGAGGAGAATAAGGAGTGACAAGAACCTAATCTTGGGGATGCACAAGGCACCTCCAAGGTAATATCCAAGGAATACTCAAGAGCTAAGCTTGGGGATGCCCCGGAAGGCATCCCCTCTTTCAACTTCAACACTATCGGTATATCTTACTTGGAGCTATATTTTTATTCGTCACATAATATGAGTTTTGCTTGGAGCGTCATTTTATTTTGTTGTTCTCTGTTAGGTGTTATTTATAATCTTGTTTTTCAATAAAAGTTCCAAGAATTGCCTTTAGGATGCTTGCATTGCATGTTTTGATGAGTGCTGTGTAAAAACAGAAACTTTTGCTGTAGTGTTTGAATTTTCATATTTTACTGGAACGTGGGAAGTTTCTGAAATTTTTATACAGTGTTTTCATGTAAATTTTATAGCATGTCCTAAATTTTCATAATTTTTTGAGTTACATAAGTACACTGTTTACATAAATTGATACAGACTGTTCTGTTTGGACAGATTGCTGTCATAGTTTTGTTATCCGCTTATCCTATAGTTTCCATAGCCTATATTGGTAGATATAAATTGTGGAAACAATAGTAAAAAGTATATGATGTTTGATAATTATTGTGCAACTTGTCTTGGCAGTACATAAAGAGTTGATTTATTATTATGTGCACTAACCTATCTCACGAGTTCTTTTCAAGTTTTGCGTGGATGAAGTTTTTGAGAATAGGTGAAACCATGATATGAGAGGATTGAACGAGATACAAAAGCTCAAGCTTGGGGATGCCCAAGGCACCCCAAGTAAATACTTCAAGAAGTCTCAAGCATCTAAGCTTGGGGATGCTACGCATCCCACCTTTCTTCATCAACAATTATCGGTTAGCCTATGTTGAGCCTAAATTTTTATTCGTTCACATGATGCGTGCTATTCTTGGAGTGCTATTTTTCTTTTGCTTGCTGTTGAATAAAATACTCAGATCTGAAAATATTTATTGAGGGAGAGAGAGTCCTCACATAGCTCCTTAATTGTTTGACTACTCATTGATCTTCACTTATATCTTTTGTGAGTAGCTTGTCATTTCCTCTCATGCTTCACTTATACCTTTTTGAGAGATGAAATTTTTATGCTCTTGTACTTTACTTAAATTTGTTTGAGCTTGTCGAAATGGCAATGGTAATATATGAAAATAGTCCCAAAGTGATAGATATCCAAGGAGGATACAATAAAAACTTTCTTGAAGATCATTGGACAAATTAAACTTGATTCTTTGTAATAGTTTTGAAACATGATGATAGTAATATGTGAGTCATGTTAGTGAGTAATTATGCTTTAGTAGGAATATTGGTGTTAAGGTTTGTGATTCCCTATGCATGCACGAAAGTCAATAGTTATGCAATGAAGTTACATCCTACTTGTGGTGCATTATTCGGTGTTAGTGATGACTCAATGCTCACTTATGAGATTTTTCGTTCCTCGGTTTGGTTGCTTCCCAATCTATTTGCTAGCCTTCATTTGTACTAAGTAGAAATACTACTTGTGCATCCAAAATCCTTAAACCAAGTTTTGCCTTATGAGTCCACCATACCTACCTATATGCGGTGTTTCCATGCCGTTCCAAGCAAATTTGTATGTGCCATCTCTAAATCTTCAAAATAAATTTTCTCTTTTGTGTGCCCATACCGCTCATGAAACGGTGGGGAGTATCCAATATTTTTCCATGCTAGGTGTGTTATTCTCACGATATGTGTTGATTCACTATCATTCACGAGAAAGTGGCTGGTATTCGGGATGCCCAGTCCCATGCTCAAAAATCAAATCAAAAAAATAATGAAACAAAACTCCCCCCAGGATTGTTGTTTGTATGGACGGTACCCGTGGATTCGGCTCGCCGTGGAGTGTGATTGATTGGTGGAGGGGGAGTAAAAACTTTACTATTCTGTTTGGGAACCGCCTATAATGTATCTAGCATGGAAAGTATTGTGAGCTACTTTGTCGTTTTTCGTTGACAGGAAAAGCATGCCACTCAATTACCATTAGATATTTTTGGTGGATGTTAACCCTGTTGTAGTTGACATGCCTTTCCATGTACTTACACAGTGTCACAATGCACGATGATGTTGTTTACCGTCGAGGTTAGTCACATCCCAATATCTTATAATATTTTACATCATTTGTTCAATTGCAGTTTAGCTTCTAACATTTACTTGTTGATTGTAGGTACATATGTTAGCGGTATTGATCCACGCTGCGACCAGTAAGAATACCTCGCCACCGACTTTGTGCGGGCTCTGGCCGAGTTGAAGTGCCCCAGCAACTACCCCTCGGGATTTACCAAGTATGAACTGTCCAGTTCAATTTTACCAATACCAGTTGCAATGGGTATGTTTTGTACATTTGATGTGTTAAGCTTGTTGTAGTAAACACGCCTAACACATCTTGACTATTTTCCCTACCTTTTTCTAGACAATTGGGCAATTTTCTGCTCTAGCAGCACCTGGCTCGCGATGTTTAACCGTGTCAATTTCAGTTTCACTGGTACAAGTTTTAATGACTATGTTAGGTTGTGTGTACTCTAAAGTTAACATGTCCGTTGTTTATTTCAGTAATGCACACTGTTGTTCAAGTATGAACTGTCCAGTTTAATTTCACCAATACCTATCCCTTTGCTATCGTGCTACTCCTTGCAATGAAAATATCACCGGAGATATTGTCGTTTAACTCACATTTGCTATTTTTGGTGGACGTTAACCCTGTTGTATTTAACACGCCTTTCTATGTGCTTATGTAGGGCTACAATGCGCGATGCTGTTGTTTACCATCGAGGTTAGTCACATCCCATTGCCTTATAATATTTTACATCATTTGTGCAATTGAAGCTTAGATTCTAACATTTATTTGTTGCTTGTAGGTACATATGTCAGCGATACTGATCCACGCTTCAACCCCCTTTGCATATGGGGCAATGAGATAAACATGAACAAGCATCAAGTGAGGAAACTAAGAAAAGTTGTTAGGCACAAGAGACATCTGATTGGAATTAAACTCTTTATTTATACTTTATCCAAGACATCAATGAACTTTAGGATGGTAAGTAATTTGTTGCCTTCTTTTCCAGCCTAGAACAAGTTACTCTATTAGACATGAATACCTGAAAGTTGTCTCTTTTCAGTGGTTTGCGAACGAATTTACTCGAGATTACCTAGCAAACTACCTGTACGAAGTGGAGGCAGCGAAGGTTATAGTATATAATTCATCCTACCATGATAATGGTCTAGAAGTCTTCCTAAAGGCGGTGAAGGATGGACGGGCGATCATCAGAAGGGATTGGACAAAAGTTGTGCACACCTTTGGCATGGAGGAGGGCACATTATGGGTATTCCGCTTCTTCAACACCATCGACATCCAAAAGCATTTACAATTCTCTCTTCACCTTTACCGCCTCTAGTACTATATATTGTGGTACATCATATTTAATCTTCTGCCAAACTATGTAACCATCGAACATGTACTGAGATTTTGATTTATGTATTGGTTGTTGAACCATTGTAATTAGGGTATGTATTGATGGATGAGAAATCCATATTTCATAATTAAATTTTTGAAATTTCTAATTCTAGTAATAAATTAACGAAAATAAGCTACTAGGTAATAAATTGCAGCGCACACAGTTAGAATGATTAAACCGTGTGCGACGCTATCATATATCATACAAGATTGTTTAAAGAATAGTGTGTGTGATTATCAGCTTTACAACACACAGTCGCATATTTTGCGCGTGTGGGATGTGCGCACTGTCACACACATGTTTGCACGTTGTAACCGTGTGCGATTGCCATCAATAGAACAAACGGTTCCAAACCTGAGTGCGTGTGTAATGTAGGACGATAAGAAGACGGTTAACATACCAATCGCGTGTGCGATCCGAATAACTATCGCACACGATTATTATATTGGCACGTTGGCGATACTGGAGCCATCGCACACAGTTAATATTTTTGGAATGTGTGTCATAATGTACCTATTGCCAACAGGTCATGGGATTAAATGTTTGTGATATCCATATTTCGTACACGGATATATCTGTGCCATCGTCTCGGATGTGTGGTTGATCACAAACGTAATGTCAAAGTGTGGCGTGTGGGATAGACTACGACTTTGCATACATTTACGTTAGGCAAATCGTCAGCAGGTGCTCGCACCATCGCAGACGATGTTTCGGTGTCGTGTGGGATGCCCCCCTATCGCCCACACAGGCAAGGCGACGGTTCGGAACTGCATTGTGGAAAGGGGTTAAAAACCATTTGTATAGCACGTTACGGTACCAATGTACATAGATAGATAGGTTCAACAACTAATGCATTATTCGATTCACAGGTACAGACGTTCAAGAATTACGTCAACAAAAGAATTACATAAGCACCAAATAAAGAATGATGAACGACGGTTGAATACTTGTATTAAAGACGGTAAAGAAACATGCAAAAGACATTCTAGTTGCTATAAAAGGTGAAGCGAAATGCCCCTAGTGTGCCCTCCTCCATGTCGAATGCACACACGACTGTAGTCCGACCCCTTGTGAAGGCCAACCGCCCATCCTTCAAAATATTCATGAGGACTTCCAAATAGTCATTGTAATCTGGTAGAAATACATGTACATTTGCATGTCCAACAATCATGTAGTTTGAGGGGTGATCTTGAGTAAACTCCGTTGGGAACCACTACAAAAGAAAAAGATACAAACATTGGCATCTAACAACTCATTATGGGCAATAAAAAGGCTACAGAGTTCTGAGTTCATATACTGTAGATCACTGTTGTTTTGCACAAACTGTAAATAAATAGTTTAATTGCCACATTTTGAACCATTGTACTAACAATCTTTATTACTTACCTCGCACGATGCTGGTTCATGAATATCTCATTGCCCCATAGGCAAAAAGGGTCCAAGCGCGGATCTTTACTAGTGGCATATGTACCTACAAGCAACAAGTAATATTAGAAGCTAAACTGCAATTGCACAATGATGTAGTACAATACTCTCTCTGTCCCACTATATAAGATCTAATTATATCCAATATACTAACATATTGGATGTATTAACATCTTATATTATGGGGCGGAGGGAGTATAACATGGGAAACAAATATAGCCATGGGAACCAAAAACCATTAAAATAGGCATATGCTCACTACAATAGGCTTAATAGCAACCAAATATAGTCATTCATAATGGTATTGTTGAAATTGCATAGAACAAAGTGAAAGGACGTGGATGTCACCTAGAGGGGGGGGGTGAATAGGCGCTTTAAAATAATTATGGTTTAGGCTTGAACTAATGCGGAATAAAACTAGCGTTTAATTAGTCAAGCACAAAACCTAAAACAACTAGGCTCACCTATGTGCACCAACAACTTATGCTAAGCAAGATAAACAACTAAGTGATAGCAAGATATATAGCAACAAACAATATGGCTATCACAAAGTAAAGTGCATAAGTAAAGGGCTCGGGTAAGAGATAACCGAGGCACGAGGAGACGATGATGTATCCCGAAGTTCACACCCTTGCGGATGCTAATCTCCGTTCGGAGCGGTGTGAAGGCACAATGCTCCCCAAGATGCCACTAAGGCCACCGTAATCTCCTCACGCCCTCGCACAATGCAAGATGCCGTCATTCCACTAAGGGACCCTTGAGGGCGGTCACCGAACCCATACAAACAAGGTTGGGGCAATCTCCACAACTTAATTGGAGGCTCCCAACGACACCACGAAGCTTCACCACAATGGACTTTGGCTCCGAGGTGACCTCAAATGCCCGGGGCAATCTCCACAACCTAATTGGAGACCCCGATGCTTGCCCGGAGCTTTACACCACAATGATTGAGCTCCGAGACACCACCAACCGTCTAGGGCGCCAAGGCACCCAAGATGAACAAGCTCTAGGGTGCTCAAACACCCAAGAGTAATAAGCTTCTCAAACTTCACTTCCACGTATCACCGTGGAGAACTCAAACCTATGTACCAAATGCAATGGCAAGGGCACATTGAGTGCCCAAGTCCTTCTCTCCCAAATCCCACCACGACAACAAATGTTATGGAGGAAATGAGAGGAAGAATGAAGAAGAACACGAAGAACTCCAAGATCAAGATCCAAGGGGTTCCCCTCACAAAGAGGAGAAAGTGGTTGGTGGAAATGTGGATCTAGATCTCCTCTCTCTTTTCCTTCAAAAACTAGCAAGAATCATTGGAGGGATCGAGAGTTAGCAAGCTCGAAGAAGGTCAACAATGGGGGGCAAACACGAGCTCAAGAGTAAGAAAACCATTGGGGAAGAAGACCCCCTTTTATAGGTGGGGGAAAATCCAACCGTTACCCCCACAGCCCACACACAAGCGGTAGTACCGCTCAGGGGAGCGGTACTTCCGCTTAAACCCGTCCTGGAACAACAAAGCGGTAGTACCGCTCTAGACGGAGCGGTACTTCCGCTTGGGGCGGTAGTACCGCTCTGGAGGGAGCGGTACTTCCGCTCAGAAATCCCAGAAGACCGGAAGAAGAAAGGATGCGAAAAGAGTCCACGGATCCTCAGGGCGGCAGTACCGCTCGGTACTTCCGCTTAAAAAAATAAGCGGTAGTTCGAGCGGCTTTTCAGGGCGGTAGTACTTCTGGAGCGGTACTACCGCTGAAAATGACCAGAGACCCCTGTAGGAACCAGAAGGCAAATATAAGCGGTAGTGACAGCGGTAGTATGATACGTCTCCATCGTATCTACTTTTCCAAACTCTTTTGCCCTTGTTTTGGACTCTAATTTGCATGATTTGAATGGAACCAACCCGGACTGACACTGTTTTCAGCAGAATTGCCTTGGTGTTATTTTTGTGCAGAAATAAAAGTTCTCGGATTGACCTAAAAATTTACAGAATATATTTTTGGAATTAATAAAAAATACTGGCGAAAGAATCAACCGGAGGGGTCCACCACCTGGCCACAAGCCAGGGGGCACACCCCCTAGGGCGCGCCCCCTGTCTTGTGGGCCCCCTGGAGCTCCGCCGACCTCAACTCCAACTCTATATATTCCTATTTGGGGAGAAAAAAATCAAAGAGAAGAGTTCATCGTGTTTCACGATACGGAGTCGCCGCCACCTCCTGTTCTTCCTCGGGAGGGCAGATCTGGAGTCTGCTTTGGGCTCCGGAGAGGGGAAATCGACGCCGTCGTCATCACCAACCATCCTTCATCACCAGTTTCATGATGCTCTCCGCCGTTCGTGAGTAATCCCATCATAGGCTTGCTGGACAGTGATGGGTTGGATGAGATTTATCATGTAATCGAGTTAGTTTTGTTAGGGTTTGATCCCTAGTATCCACTATGTTCTGAGATTGATGTTGCTATGACTTTGCTATGCTTAATGCTTGTCACTATGGCCTGAGTGCCATGATTTCAGATCTGAACCTATTATGTTTTCATGAATATATATGTGTTCTTGATCCTATCTTGCAAGTTGTAGACACCTATTACGAGTTATGATCCGCATCCCCCAGGGTGACAATAACTAGGATTCTTTCCGATGATTACCGTAGTTTGAGGAGTTCATGTATTCACTAAGTGCTAATGCTTTGGTCCGGTTCTCTATTAAAAGGAGGCCTTAATATCCCTTAGTTTCCATTAGGACCCCGCTGCCACGGGAGGGTAGGACAAAAGATGTCATGCAAGTTCTTTTCCATAAGCACGTATGACTATATATGGAATACATGCCTACATTATATTGATGAATTGGAGCTAGTTCTGTGTCACCCTATGTTATGACTGTTGCATGATGAATGCCATCCAACATAATTATCCATCACTGATCCGTTGCCTACGAGCTTTTCACATATTGATCTTTGCTAAGTTACTTTACCGTTGCTACTGTTACGATTGCTACAAAACTGCTACTGTTACTTTTGCCACCGTTACCGTTACTTCCATACTACTTTTCTACTAAATACTTTGCTGCATATATTAAGTATTTTAGGTGTGGTTGAATTGACAACTCAGCTGCTAATACTCGAGAATATTCTTTGGCTCCCCTTGTGTCGAATCAATAAATTTGGGTTGAATACTCTACCCTCAAAAACTGTTGCGATCCCCTATACTTGTGGGTTATCAAGACCTTTTTCTGGCGCCGTTGCCGGGGAGCTTAGCTCTATTCTCTGAGTCACTTGGGATTTATATCTGTTGATCACTATGAAGAATCTGAAAGACCCAAAAACCAAGATCTATCCCTCTAATACGAGGGGAGGTAAGGAACTGCCATCTAGCTCTGCACTTGATTCACCTTCTGTTATGAGTAAACTTGGGACACCACCACCTGCTATTGATTCTGATAGGTTGCAAGTAATTGATGATGCCACTTCTGCTATGCATGATGCTTATGATGATACTTTGCTTGATAATACTATGCCACTGGGTGAATTTCTTGATGAACAAATTGCTATAGTCAATGCTGAAACTGATGATATTTCTGAAACTAATGAAATTATTGAAACTGAACACTATGAGACACCTGCTAGACCTAGCTCTACTAGATATGAATTGCCTGACATACCTGAGGGTTATGTTATGGAGGGAGAAGTAGCTAGGGACTTTCTTGCTTGTAAGGATAGAGATGATCTTAAGAAATTACTATGCAAGTGGAAGGAATTTTTTTTGAATGCTAGAATGCAATATGATCCTAAGTTTGCTACTTTTCATATCTTTGTTACTGATAAGGATTATGAATTCTCTGTCGATCCTGAGTTAATTACTTTGGTTGAATCTGATCCTTTCCATGGCTATGAATCTGAAACTGTTGTGGCACATCTTACTAAATTGAATGATATAGCTACCCTATTTACTCATGAGGAAAAAATTCGCTATTACTTTATTCTTAAGTTGTTTCCTTTCTCATTAAAGGGTGATGCTAAGATATGGTTTAATTCTCTTGCTCCTGGTTGTGTGCGTACCCCCCAGGATATGATATATTACTTCTCTGAAAAATATTTTCCTGCCCATAAGAAACAAGCTGCCTTGCAGGAAATATTTAACTTTGTGCAAATTGAAGAGTCTCCCACAAGCTTGGGGGAGGCTTCTCCAATTGCTTAATGCTTTGCCTGATCATCCTCTCAAGAAATACGAAATACTTGATATCTTTTATAATGGACTAACCGATGCTTCTAGGGACCACCTAGATAGTTGTGCTGGTTGTGTTTTCAGGGAACGAGCTGTTGAACAAGCTGAACTACTATTGAATAATATATTGAGCAATGATAATGATTGGACTATTCCCGAACCACCTCCAAAGCCAACTCCGAAGAAAAGAGGTATTCTATTTCTCAGTCCTGAAGATATGCAAGACGCAAAGAAATCTATGAAAGAAAAAGGTATTAAAGCTGAAGATGTTAAGAATCTACCACCTATTGAAGAAATACATGGTCTTGATAACCCGACACAGGTAGTAGAGGTAAATTCTCTCCGTAGATTTGATGAATGTGATATTCCTTATAATAAGTCTGCTAGCCAATGCTTGGATGAGTTTGATAACTTTATTATTAAGCAAGAAAATTTTAATGCTTATGTTAGTAGACAATTGAAACATAATGCTTACATGCTTGATCGCTTAGGTGATTATATGAGTAGAACTATCAATTATCTTAAGCTTATTAGTAAGCATGCTTCCATGGTAACTACTCAAGTAGAACAAGTACTTAAGGCACAAAATGATTTGCTTAATGAGATGAATGGTAGGAACAATGATCATTCTGTTAGAGTCATGACTAGAGGTGGTAAAATGACTCAGGAACCTTTGTATCCTGAAGGCCATCCTAAGAGAATTGAGCAAGATTCTCAGAGAGTTAATACTGATGCACCTAGTTGTCCTAGTAATAAAAGGAAAAAGAATGATGATAGGACTTTGAATGCTGCTAGTGAACCTGATATTTCTATTTCTGATGTCGAGACACAATCTGGTAATGAACATGAGCCTAGTGATAATATTAATGATGATGTTCATGTTGATGCTCAACCTAGTAATGACAATGATGTGGAGATTGAACCTGCTGTTGATCTTGATAACCCATAACCTAAGAATAAAAGATATGACAAAAGAGACTTTGTTGCTAGGAAGCATGGTAAAGAAAGAGAACCATGGGTTCAGAAACCCATGCCCTTTCCTCCTAAACCATCCAAGAAAAAGGATGATGAGGATTTTGAGCGCTTTGTTGAAATGCTTAGACCTGTCTTTTTGCATATGCGCTTGACTGATATTCTGAAAATGTCTCCTTATGCTAAGTATATGAAAGATATTGTGACAAATAAAAGAAAGATACCGGAAGCTGAGATCTCCACCATGCTTGCTAATTATACCTTTAAGGGTGGAATACCTAAGAAACTAGGAGATCCCGGAGTACCTACTATACCTTGCTCTATTAAAAGAAACTATGTTAAAACTGCTTTATGTGACCTTGGAGCTGGTGTTAGTGTTATGCCTTTCTCTTTGTATCGTAGACTTGATTTGAATAAGTTGACACCTACTGGAATCTCTTTGCAAATGGCTGATAAATCAACTGCTTTACCCATCGGTATTTGCGAGGATGTACCTGTCGTAGTTGCAAATGTTACTATCCTAACGGACTTTGTTATTCTTGATATTCCTGAGGACGACAGTATGTCGATCATCCTTGGTAGACCCTTTTTGAATACTGCAGGGGCTGTTATTGATTGCAACAAGGGCAATGTCACTTTTCATGTTAATGGTAATGAGCATACGGTACACTTTCCGAAGAAACAACCTCAAGTTCATAGTATCAACTCCATTGAAAAAATTTCAATGATTATTATTGGATATTTTGAATTCCCTCTCCCTACTGCCAAAAAGAAATATGATATACTTATTGTTGGGGACATGCATATGCCCATTGAGGTAACCTAGTGTTATTCAAAAATTCTCCGGTTCCGTGTCATTCGGAAAAAGTTTGTCAATAAGACTTGATCAACCTTATTGATGGATTCTTTTTGATGAGCATGAGATGGATGAATTTAGGAGGCACAACCTTCTGCACCCAACTTTTACTTTCTGTTATTTAGATTAAATAAAGTAAAAATGCTATTATTTTTCTGTTTTCTGATTTATCCGTGCAATAAAAAAGTGACCTAAAAATAAAAGTTCTCAAAATGCCCTGAAAATGTAGTATGATTTTTTCTGGAATATTTAAGAATTTCTGGCACTGAGAACACATCAGGGGGCTGCACCAGTGGGCCACAAGCCTGCAGGGCGCGCCCACCCCCTAGGCGCGCCCCCTGGCTTGTGGGTCCCACGTAGGGCCCCCTCACTTATTCCAGCACCCTTCCACTTCGTCTTCCTCCAGAAAAAATCCCACCATTGCTCAAACCCGTGTTCTAGCTCATTTTGCTGCCATTTTTGATCTCCTTGTGCAAAGCTCCATTTGGAAAACTGTTTTGAAGGATTGATCTTCGGTATGTGACTCCTCCAATGGTCCAATTAGTTTTTGTTTTAGTGCCTTATATATTGCAAATTTTTGCTGCTGTGGTGACCTTGTTCTTGAACTTGCATGTCAAATTTGTATGGTCCCAAGTAGTTTTGATGCATGATATAGCCTCTAGGCACTTGTGGGAGTAGTTGCTATAAGTTTTGTTGAGTTTTGTTCACCTTTATTTTGAGTCACTAAAAATTTCAGAATTTTTTCAGAGAAAGAAAGATGTTGAGGAGAATATACCAAGGTGGTTCCTCGAGCAAGAAGGCCCCGAGACTCGCAATACGTGAGCCCGACTTTGAACCACCGAGGGAAGCTCAAGTGCGGCCCTGTGAATGGCCGTCGGATCAATTCATGGTTCATGCCGGTTTCAAGGAAGAATTTTACGCGTACATACGAAATGCGGGTCTTGAAGATTTCGTTTCAGACCAATGCAAGCAATATTATCAACTCACTGATTCCTTCGTGCGGAGGTTTGAATTTTCATCCAGGCATAATACGCATTCTGTTCTATTTAATCTTTATGATGAATCATATACCATGGACCTAGAAGATTTTAATGATGCATGCAAAATCCCACAATGGGGCAGCCATAGTGATCCTCACAAAACTGAATATAGTGATTTTCTTGCTAGCATCACTGTGGGAGAAACTAGAAACATTACACATGCTACCTTGGGGAGCATTCACTTTCCTGCTATACATTATTTTGCTCTCTTCATAGGTAGGTGTATCAACGGTAAACATGATCATAGCCACCTTTGCGTACCAGATCTTAGTATTCTTAAGAGTGCGGTCATGGGTGATAGACGATATAACTTGGGGGCTATTATTGCTAGGAGGCTACATAAAAATGCTAAGGATGGAGATTTCTTTGGCGGTATTTACGCCACCCGTGTAGCTAATTATCTTGGGGTACCCATAAGGGGGAATGATACCGAGTTACCACCTGCTTTTCTTGATTATGAGGCTATGGTGCGCTACCAATTTCTTGAGAGGAATGAACAGTCCCTCCTGTACCGACTAATTTTTGACAGACAGCGTGCTGTCCATATTACCCCTCCTGCTCCCGCCTTCTTTAACTTTCAGGAAAAACGGAGATACTTTATAACCAGAGAGGAGGCAAACGAGTACGAGAGAGAGGCGGAAGCCGCTCGCCTCCGCGCTGCAGCCGCTCAGGCGGTAGCCGCCGCAGCCCAGTACAACCCCAACTATGACATTGGATATTATCCCGGCCAGCCATGGCCATAGACCAACTTAGGCCAAAAGCCTAAGCTTGGGGGAGTACGTATTTCTCACCGACATTACATTCATGTTCACACACTCATCTTAGTAGTCGGTGCTTATACTTTTTCATTGTACCATCCATGGTAGTTTATTTCTTCTTTTCGCTTTCTTCTTGTGTGTTTAATTAACCTTGAGAAAATCCAAAAAAAATTAGTTCTAGATTTACCTTTCAGTTTGTTTAGTTGTTTCATTAAAAAGAAAACCCAAAAAGATTTCTCGTTCTTCTTTTGCTTGTTGGGAGCTTTCCCGTGTAAATAGTTTTTCTTGTTCTTGTTTTCAAATTTCTTTTCTTTGGGTCGTAAGGAGAAGACCACAATAAAAATGTTGAGTGGCTCTCATATGCATTATTGTTTATTTTACAGAGAGCCCATATTACCTTGCCTTCTCCTTTGAGTTATTGTTTGCAGATTCCAGCTTAGTCCAATACACGTGCACTCTTATTATTATTCACACCGTTCGGTCGTGCAAGTGAAAGGCAATAATGACGATATATGATGAAGTGATTGAGATGGAGAAAAGCTGGTATGAACTCGACCTATTTTGTTTTTGTAAATATGATTAGCTCATCGTTCTGGATTCAGCTCATTATGGATGAAACATGTTTGCAATGACAATTAGAGATTATAGTTAGTCATGCCATGCTTAATTAGCTAAGAGTGTATAATGGTTTGTCTTGAGTGCCAACATGCATTTTAAAATGGTTGTGATGTGGTATGATAAGATGGTATCCTCCTCTGAATGATTCAAGTGGCTTGACTTGGCACATGTTCACGCATGTAGTTGAAACAAAATCAACATAGCCTCTACGATGTTTATGTTCATGGTGATTTATATCCTACTCATGCTTGCATTCAATGTTGGTTAATCTCAATGCATGTTTATGACTGTTGTCGCTCTCTAGTTGGTCGCTTCCCAGTCTCTTGCTAGCCTTCACTTGTACTAAGCGGGAATACTGCTTGTGCATCCATTTCCATAAGCCCAAAGTTGTTCCATATGAGTCCACCATACCTACCCATATGCGGTATTTACCTACCGTTCCAAGTAAATTTGCATGTGCTAAACTCTAAACCTTCAAATACTATTCTGTTTTGTATGCCCGAATCGCTCATGTAGTGACTAGGGGCTGTCAGTATCTTCCATGCTAGGTGGGTTATTCTCACGATGAGTGTTTATTCACTTGTCATTCACGAGAAAGTGGCTGGTATTTGGGATGCCCAGTTCCATGCTCAAAAAATCAAAATCAAAATATAATGAAACAAAACTCCCCCAGGATTGTTGTTTGTATGGACGGTACCCGTGGATTCGGCTCATCGTGGAGTGTGATTGATTGGTGGAGGGGGAGTAAAAACTTTACTATTTTGTTTGGGAACTGCCTATAATGTATCTAGCATGGAAGATACCGAGATCTCTTAAGAAGAGGCAGTATGAAAATGCCAGTGGTATAGAGATGTGAAACCTCTATCAATGAAGAACCGACAAAAAACTCCAATATCGAAAACATCATAGAAGATGCATATGGACTCCGTTTTCGATGAACTTGGGCTTGTCATGAAGCTGACCATAAGCTCAAGAAACCTCAAAGAGAAAAACCAACCAAGAACCAAGAAAGATGATGATGCCAAGAATGCAATGGTTTGAGCTCTCAACGAACGATACGATCAAGCTACTCACCTGAGAGCCCCCTTGATAGTACGGCTATCTATCCTATAACCCAGTCTCCCAACTACCACTATGAGACCGGTAAAATAGAAAACCCTATCAAGGTCAAACCTTAGCCTTGCGCATAGTCCACTTGAGCTAGATGATGACGATCTTGACTTCCTCAAGATGGACCACCTTTCTTGATTGCGTTGGCTCGATGAAGACTAGTTGATTGCTCCCCCATACTCCACTATGGGTGAGCCACTCTTCGGCACATCTTCACAAGTCCATTGTCACCACAATGGATGGCAAGCTTCAAGCATGATCTCTCCGTGATGCTTCACTTGAACTTGCACACCGCAACGTTGATGACGATCACCACTTGATGTCATCCTCCATGGATTGTATGGGATCTTCTTATTGATGCTAGCCCATGGAAACATACCTAACCCCACAAAGAACACTCATAGGGAACATGGGCTAGTACACAAAGCGTAATGGACAATGCTTACCATACCATGGGATCACTTGATCCCTCTCGGTACATCTTGTACGCTTTGTGTGTTGATCAACTTGATTCACTCTTTGACTTAGTCTTGATCAACCTTGTATCTTATCTTCTCTATGACTAATCTTTGGATAAAACCTTGAATACCACCTTGGTCACCATATAAACTCCTTGAAACCAACAGATGGACTTCAAGAAGTGCCTATGGACAAATCCTTCGAATATAACTTAAGGCAACCATTATTCCATAGGGATTGTCATCAATTACCCAAAACCACACATGGAGAAATGTGCTCTTACACAAAGCTTGTACTTAAACATCAAATTGTATAATTGAACACCACAGAGTCAAAAAAACAGGGAGTGTATTACCTACACCAGGCTTAATAGGAAATAAATACGGCCACTCCCAAGCCACATGGGCCTTGAGGGACTTGTGCGCCTAGCCCAATAAGGCTAGGGCATCTCCCCTCAGCCCATGCTAGCCCTTGGGACGTGGTGGAACCCTTGGTGGACTCCCTCTGTCGGTGTCAAAACCGGCGGATCTCGGGTAGGGGGTCCCGAGCTGTGAGACTTGGATCGATGGTAACAAGAGACGAAGGGGACAAGGTTTTACCCAGGTTCGGGTCCTCCTATGGAGGTAATACCCTACGTCCTGCTTGATTGTATTGATTGTATGGAGATTATAGAGTTGATCTACCACGAGATCGTATGACTAAACCCTAGATGAGTTCTCCTGTCTACAACCTAAAACCCTACGGCTTATATAGACGCCGAGGGTACCTAGGGTTACACATGGTCGGTTACACGTCGAAGGGATAAACATGCCTATTCGTTACTTTAAACGTGGAGGACACGCCATGCTTCTAGAATCTTCCTTCCTGGAGTCTGGGCCTTCGATCAATCCAGTGTCCGGCAAACGGTCCACATAGTCCGGCCCATACGAGATAGGTCGTCCTCCCGAGGACCCCTTAGTCCAGGACTCCCTCAGTAGCCCCCGAACTAGCCTCCAATGCCAAGGGTCCAAGCTTCAGCTGCTTCAAATGATAAGAGTCTTCGGCTTGCGAGGCAAGTTCCTCTCTCCGGATAGTAATCGGCCGTGCCTTTAGTTCCGCCTCCGACGACGTGTGATTTTCCCGATCATAGATCGTCCGAATTCCATGTGTAATTCGGCCTCGAAGGCCAATCGTCAAGGAACCAATAGTGCTGTCTGACAACTTTTCAGACAAAAGGTCGCGGCCTACCACGACCGCTAAGCTAGTCGTACAGACTCGATTCGCTGCTCGAGGCCATTTTCGTCAGCACAATCCATAAATGCACGGATCGTGCTCCGTTTCACACGGGATATGTCCAGCCATGCGCACATAATGGCACACACGTCTCGGGAAGCGGAGGGATTCACGGCGCAGTGGAGGGAGGCTAAACGGCAACCAGCCCAATAAAAAGAGGAGAAAACCCCAAGACTTATCCACGCTCCCCATTCGCATCCCTGCTTACCCAATCTCTTGAGCCTCCCGAGCCCAGATCTAGGTTTTCCACCTCCCTTCGAGCTCAGCCATGGCAAGCGGCAAGTGGGAGGCCTCCACGGTCACGGACCAGGATATCCGGGATCTCAAGGACGCCGGCTACCTCCCTGCCAACGTCTACCACCGTGCGGCAGAAGAGGGCCAGGTGATCCCCACCCCCAAGTCAGGCGAGAGGGTGGTCTTTGTCCCTCACTTCATCAGAGGATTAGGCTTCCCGCTTCACCCCTTCGTGAGGGGCCTCATGTTCTTCTACGGCCTCGACTTCCACGACCTCCCGCCGAACTCTTTCATGCATATATCGGCTTTCATCATCGTCTGCGAGGCTTTCCTGCGAGTAGAGCCACACTTCGGACTGTGGCTCAAGATCTTCAACATCAAGCCGAAGTGTGTCGCCGGCGCACATGCGGATTGCGGCGGGGCAGTCATCGGCAAGCTTCCGTGTGCTGTGTGGCCATCCGGCACCTTCATCGACACTATCAAGACTTGGCAAAAAGAGTGGTTTTACATCACCGAGCCAAGGGAAGAGGGCGGAACTGTTCCTGCTGAATCCAGAACTGTTCTTGCCGAATCCAGATCCGGCCCTCCGACCAGATTGACCTCATGGGTCCGAAAGGGCCTCGATTGGGGGTCAGTTACCGAGGTGGAGGACCTGCAGAGGGGCATTGCCTCCCTGATAAGAGAAAACATCGATCTGACCAGCGTGGTCCAGATCATGCTCCGACGGCGCATCCTCCCCTGCCAGCGCCGGGCTTCTCCTATGTGGACTTACCGGACTGACGATGATCCTACGATCCGTCAGCTCTTCCGCACCACTCGGGAGAAGCTATGGAAGGCGCTGTTCAAAGCGCAGGAGAAATGGCCCGGCAAGAAGGAGGACAAGGGCCTGAGCGCCATCAAGCCCCCACCCGAGGTATAGCATAATTTTATTTGATCAGCTTTATCTCCCTAAGGATAGTCTAAGCATTTACCGATCACCTTTCGCAGGAATGGTTGAGCAAAGCAATGGGCATCAAGTGTCCGGCTCCACAGCCCGAAGACACTAGGTCTCCGTTGCTGTTGGAGATGCTCGTCGTGGCGCCTTACAAGGCGCCAGAAAAGAAAGAAAAGAAGAAACCAGGCCGAGCAAGCCTGCGCAACAGGGACCAGCCAGAGGCTGAGTCCGAAGAGACCCACGCCTCCTCAAATCAAGAGGAGGAACATGAGGTCGAGGGGGGAGGCGATTCCCCCCGCACAGGAAAGAGGGCGGCGTCACCGGACGCTTTAGAGGATATGATTCCTCCCGCCCTGAAGAAAGCGCGCCGGACACAGGTAATCTCGTCCGACGATAGTTCGGATTCGGACACCGAGTCCGAGGAGTTCGAGAGGGTTCCGCGAAGGAATCTCAGGGTTAAGCCCCCACCTCGAAGGTATAGATCCGAAGACCTTCCAAGCTGTTAATATTAAGTTTTTGTAATATATTTAACATGTGAGCGTTCATTAACCTGTAGCCCACCACGTGTCCTCCCCACCGATCAAGGCTCCGACGGGGAGACCCTGCCCGCCGAACTAGCGGAGAGCGGGAATGCGTCGCACCCCTCCCCTCCAGACGCCACGAAGGACGCCACGGAGGTGTCGTCCCAGCAGGCTCCTTTGGAGCCGAACACCGGTGGTGGGGGCGATGATGTAATGGTCAAGGTTGATGCCTTGGCCACCGAAGACCGGGAGGACCCTCCCCTCCTGGACACTGAGGAGACCGGACGGGCAGACGTCCAGTCCCCTCCAAGGCCGTCTCCGGAGCACACCACGCCTCCGGAGGTGCCGATTCAATCATCGGCTGGAGATCGGGCTAACCGACCTCCGCCGGCGCCATCAGCTGAAGGATGGCCAGCTATGGGGGAGGCTCTATCAAGCGCCTCCCTTTCCGGAGAACACCGCACCCTTATGGGTGCGGTATTGCAGAGCATTCAGTCCGTAGACAGCGGACTGAAGGAGGCCTTTAATGGTCTCCTGACGGGCTTTCAGGTAAGCCGTGAAATGCTCTATTTTTTGAAGCACTTTTTCCCTTTGAGTTATGATTACATACATATATATGGCAGCCCCCGAGCCCTAGGTGAGTTTGAAAAGCTTACCTGGGGGTCAAGCATAGACCATTATCCGAACTATGTGTTGGACAATGTGTGCTTGGAAAGCTCCATCAACCTTTTTTAAAGACCGGACATAGGATCATATTTAGGATAGTTCGGAGGGTGCGAACCCATATAACATGATATGGTTTTGTTTTGTACAGGCTTCGTCATCGGTGGCAGCTGTCAGGGCTGCCGAGCTGGACGAGCTAAATCGGAAGCTCAAAAGCTCCGAGGACGAGCTTGTCGCTCTGAACAAGAGATTCGACGAGGCGCAAGGTGAGACGAATTAGAGTATCAAAACTCTTCTTTACCGTACTATTAACACGGTTTCTTGATATAAGTCGATGCTTGCGCAGCCTCGGCGAAGGAGATTGAGAAGCTCAAAGCCTAGCTTGAAAAGGCGAAGCAGGAGGCTGCTGTGGAGAAGGCGGCGGCCAAAGAAGCGGCCAGCGCGCTCTCTGCCCTAAGGGCCACCAGCGACAAGCACGAGGCTTGAGTGGAGGAAATCCAATAGGAGCTCAAGGACACCGGGCGAAAATGCGAGGACCTGGAGCGGAAGGGCAAGGAGCAGGCAACCGAACTATCCACCCTTAAAACCAATCTCCAAAAGGAGCGGGTGGATAGGCGGTCCTTTGAAGAAGAGCTCCGCCAAGCCAGAGCTATCATGGATGGTAAGCCATATTCATTGCAGTGTATCTTCGAGGAGAGCAAGTTCGAGTTGCTTACCCCAGTATGGCATTCCTCAGGCGCCTGTTCGGAGCTCCAGAAGAGCTCAGCGGACGCGAAGCAGTTCTATGCTTCGCGGGGAGATGGAGACGAAGCTCGGCTATTCTGGGCGCAATTCGAAGCCCCCGAGCGCTCTCCTCTCCTTGTGGAGCAGCTGAAGCAGCTGATGGAGCTGCACCGGATGGCAGAACCGGCCATGAAGGATCTCTGTATCCGGCTATGGCCCGACGAGCCATTGCCGGGCAGTTACTTCGGCCTGGTGCAAAAACTCAGCGATGCTACTCCTCGGGTCGACGCACTGCGGCGGTCTTCCTGCATCGAAGGAGCCAGGATGACATTCGCGAAGGCCAAGGTGCACTGGCCGGGGCTGGATCCGATGAAGGTAGCCACTGCTCCTCCGCCTCCAGGGAAAGAGCATAGGCGCCCCGAGCGATACTTCTCCGAAGTGATGGAGGGTGCTCGGGCAATAGAGGCACAGTGTTCGCGAGAGAACTTCTATGAGTAGCACGTTTGTAATGTGCCCGAAGACTCTTTATAACATGTGTATATATACAATGCATGGTTTATCATGTCTTTTATGTTTTGCATCCTTTATAACTCCTGTGCGGCCGTTAAATCTGAAGGCTGCGAGTCGTCGGCTTTAGCCCCCATGTAGATACTACGCAGGGTGTCGCTTCCAATCACACTATAACCCTTAGCCGAACTATCGGCACCCGAAGGCGGTAGTGTGGGACGGACTAGGCAATCGGACCATAATGCTTTATTACCTTCAATTAGCCATAGGGGCATGAGAAAGGAGTGCGGGAGGCTGATAACTAGCCCCCAGGTGTGTGTGATGTTCGGACGAACCTTGGCCGAAGCCTATATCACATGGTTTGGACTAAGACCAAACCCATCGTATTACACGGAGTAACCTCTGACGAGATTTAGTTAAACTTGGATTCACAGACCAGTTCTCGCATACCATGACAGTCAGTTTTCGGCTTTCTCCGCTGAGGTGTTCAACCAGACTAGCCGGAAACACAATCGCAGCGGTTCTCCCTTTGCCCTTTTAGCCGAACAAGCGGAACATAAAGGGGCAAGCACAGGAGCGGGGCAACCCAACTATTGACCCAAGACACAGTTCGGAACCAGTGCATATAAAGCGGAATCGCAAGACACCGAACACGAAATCAGTTGTACTGTAGGGCGATTTTAAGGGCGAGCACCCGGTCTATTAGCCGGTTGCATCGCAAAGGTATACCAGACAGGTTCGCAAGAAGAGAGAGAAAACCGAGGGTGTTCCGAAAAGGGACAACAAAGGGATAATAATATATCTGTATTTTACTCAACAACTCTTATTACTAAAATTGCCGATGCAACTGTTTACAGGTATTTGATAAATAAAATAAAAACTTTACAGGAGGGGTTGTACCAAGGACCTTCGATGGGTGACCTGACGTCCTTGATGTGCCCTGTCGCTTATCCGTTCCTGCATCTCCTAAGGAGGTGTATGCCTTTATGGACTTTTTCTTGTTCGGTGAGCGGACCTTGAAGAAAGAGTCTTGAGAAGTCGCCGAAGTATGGATGAGCTTGACGCCTTTAGCAGGCACTTTTATAGTACCTGTGGTATGTCCGAAGACGTATTGACGGTAATAGTTCGGTCCAGCCGGACTTACCTTCTAATGATTTCCCCCCCCCCCCCCCCCCCGCTGCCCATGGTATTTTGAGCGCGAAGTTGTGCTTCCTTGGCACGTATTTTGCCGGTACTAGGGCCTTGCGATGGGGGGCGAGTCCCTATTTACGGGAAGAGGAGGGTTCTGATACTTCGGGTTGAGACCGAGCTCGCTTCCCCACCTTGGATGCCTTTACGGCGGATGTCGGCGCTTGCCAATCATCGGTGTAATGGAATTCGGCCGCCAGGGCTAATGCATGTTCCTCAGTTCGGAGGGAGCGCTCTGTGTTGCCATTGACAGTAATGACCCCCCTGGGGCCGGACATCTTGAGCTTGAGGTATGCGTAGTGTGGGACGGCGTTGAAGCGAGCGAACGCTGTATGGCCGAGCAGGGCGTGATAGCCGCTGCGGAAATGTACTATGTCGAAGATCAAGTCCTCGCTTCGGAAGTTATCGGGCGAGCCGAACACAACTTCCAGGCTTATGGAGCCTGTGCACCGGGCTTCAACGCCTGGGATTACTCCTTTGAAGGTAGTGTTGCTAGGCTTGATCCTTGACGGGTCTATGCCCATCTTTTTCACCGTATCTGAGTAAATCAGGTTGAGGCTACTTCCACCGTCCATGAGGACTTTAGTGAGGTGGTACCCATCTATGATCGGGTCTAGGACGAGTGCGGCAGAACCCCCATGACGGATACTGGTCGGATGGTCTCGACGATCGAAAGTGAGCGGATATGCCGACCATGGGTTATACTTCGGTGCTACAGGCTCTATGGCGTAGACATCTCGAAGGGCGCGCTTCCTCTCCTTTTTGGGTATATGCGTGGCGTAGATCATATTTACTGTCTTTACCTCTGGGGGGAATTTCTTTTGACCGCCACCGATCGGACCACGAGGCTCATCTTCGTCCTCGCTGCGCGGGCTCTTGCCTTGGTCCTCAGTTGCAAGCTTGCCGGCCTGTTTGAAGACCCAACAGTTACGGTTGGTGTGATTGGCGGGCTTCTCCCGAGTGCCATGGATCTGGCAAGGCCTCTCCAGAATCTTGTCCAGCGGGGTGGGTCCGTCATGTTTGCCTTTAGGAGGCTTCTTCCGCTGCCCAGACCGGGAATTGCGGAATCCGGCGTTAACAGCCGTGTCATCGGCGTCGCTATTATTATGCCGGCGTTTGTTTTTGTTGCGCTTCGGTTTCCCGTTTCCATCCCGAACTTCAGAGGTTCCGGGGTCTTCGGGGTTATGGCTACGTCTAGCTAGCCAATTATCCTCGCCCGCGCAAAAGCGGGTCATGAGTGATGTAAGGGCGGACATTGTCCTGGGTTTGTCCTGGCCGAGCTGTCGAGCCAGCCATTCATCCCGGATATTATGCCTGAAAGAGGCTATAGCTTCGGCATCGGGGCAGTCCACGATCTGATTTTTCTTGGTTAAGAAACGATTCCAGAATAGCCGCGCGGACTCTCCTGGCTTCTGAACGACGTTGCTTAGATCGGAGGAGTCCGGCGGCCGAACATAAGTACCCTGGAAGTTAGATCGGAATGCCTCTTCTAGGTCTTCCCAACACCCAATAGAGTTTTCGGGGAGGCTATTTAGCCAGTGCCGAGCTGGGCCCTTGAGCTTCAGGGGTAAGTATTTGATGGCGTGGAGGTCATCTCCTCGTGCCATGTGGATGTGGAGGAGGAAATCCTCGATCCATACGGTTGGGTCAGTTGTCCCATCGTATTGCTCTATATTTACGGGCTTGAACCCTTCCAGGAACTGGTGCCGCATCACCTCGTCCGTAAAGCACAGTGGGTGGGCGGCGCCTCTGACCCGAGCTATGATGCGCCGGTGATCGGTGTCTGTCCTAGCTCGGGTTCGTTCCCGATCTTCACTGTGGTCGAACTGAGGCCGGTACCCTTCCCGTCTATCGGGTGAGTATCCTCTGGATCCGTAGATGGATCGCGTACGGCCTGCTCTATAGTCCAGGTCGTGTCGCAGGTCGAACCTGTCATCGGGCTCTAGTGGCTCCTTTCCCCGTCTTCAGGGTATCATCGGCCTATAGCCGGTATCGTCAGCCGTCCTGTCTCGTCCTCGAGGAGGGTGGTTTGGCTTGTCGTATGGGGTATGTTTGGGAGATGGCGTGTCAGTGAGCTCGTCGTCGAATTGTGGCAGCAACCTTCTGCGTGGATAGCTCTTAGGTTGGTCCGATAGACCGGTGCCGTATCCTTCCTCAGCTAAGAGGACTCTCGTCCATCGGTCGTTGAGGTCGTCTTGTTCGGCTTTGAGCTGCCGCTCCTTTGCTTTCAGGCTGCGAGCCGTGGATATGAGCTGTTGCCTGAACAATTCCTGATCTGCAGGATTATCGGGGATGGTGAAGTCATCGGCTTCCACATTATCCTCCCCCTCGACAGAGCGGAGGTAATCGTCATCCTCGGGATCCTCTGGATCGTCGGGGTTGCGCCGGTCTTCCGGCCTCTCCTGACCCTCTAACGGGTGTTCGGGGATTTCCTGATCACCGAGGTCTTCGGGGGTGTCACCATCCCCAGTGCCATCGGTAACTTTTCTTCCCTTCTTTCCTTTTGACCGTTTATGCGGCTTTCGGCGTCTCGATGGTGCGTCGTCCGATTTGTCACCATTGTTTTTCGGAGTATCCACCATGTAGACGTCGTATGTGGAGGTGGCTGTCCATCGCCCGGTGTTAGCGGGGGTGAGGGAGTGATCTTCCTCATCCATATATTCTGCTTCCTCGGAAGCGTAGTCTAGCATGTCGGTTAAATCCTCGACAGTGGCTATCAAGTGGGTGGTGGGTGGGACGAAAAATCCGTCCTGACCCATTTGGCACTCGATCTGGTGACAGGTCGGGGTTGGGTCGTCGGTGATACTCATCGACGATATCCGATCTAGAGCCTCATTGAGTATCGAGAGCTTGGTCGGGTCGGTCTGCCCGGGGCTTCTGGAGTTAACCCCCGAGGTGTCCGAGCAGGGAGGGTGTTCGGTAAGAATAGGTGTCCGGACATCGGGCACTATGACCTGATCCGGACTGATAGTCGGGCCCTTGCCTGGGTAGATCCCATGGGTGGAGCCAAAAGATGGGTCTGGGGTCAAAGCCTCAGGGTCTTCAGGCATGGCAGGCGAAACTGCGAGCCCGGTTAGTGATAGATCGCCTCGAGAGTCTACGGAGAACTCTAAGTTCCCGAATCTGACCTCTTGATTAGGGGCGAAACTTTCGACGCGGCCTAGGTGGCCAGTCGGGTCGGCATGCAGCACTATGCTGCCGAAAGGTGTCCGAATTGCGGACCTCTTCGTTGATGACCAGGCGAGCCATCGATTCCTTCTAGCGATCACAGCGGAACTCTCAATGAAAGCACCAATGTCGGTGTCAAAACCGGCGGATCTCGGGTAGGGGGTCCCGAGCTGTGAGACTTGGATCGATGGTAACAAGAGACGAAGGGGACAAGGTTTTACCCAGGTTCGGGCCCTCCTATGGAGGTAATACCCTACGTCCTGCTTGATTGTATTGATTGTATGGAGATTACAGAGTTGATCTACCACGAGATCGTATGACTAAACCCTAGATGAGTTCTCCTGTCTACAACCTAAAACCCTACGGCTTATATAGACGCCGAGGGTACCTAGGGTTACACATGGTCGGTTACACGTCGAAGGGATAAACATGCCTATTCATTACTTTAAACGTGGAGGACACGCCATGCTTCTAGAATCTTCCTTCCTGGAGTCTGGGCCTTCGATCAATCCAGTGTCCGGCAAATGGTCCACATAGTCCGGCCCATACGAGATAGGTCGTCCTCCCGAGGACCCCTTAGTCCAGGACTCCCTCACCCTCCCCGTCATGGCCTCCACCGGGATGATGAAGATGGCCACCGGTGATGGTTTCCCCTCTCCGACAGGTTACTGGAACGGCTCCAGATTGTTTTTTCGTCGATATAGAGAGTTGCGGTGGCAGAAAAAAGAGTCTCTCTTTATTTCTAGGGTTTTTGGGATTTATAGGATTTTTCAGCGTTGGAATCACGCGCAATGGAGCCACGTGGGCCCCAACACACATCAGGGCACGCCCTGGGGGCGCGCCCTGATGGCTTGTGGCCCACAGGTGGCTCCCCTCTGGTGGTTCTTTGCTCCAATATTGCTTAATTCCTCCAGAAAAAATCATCAAAAAGTTTTGGGCGATTCCGAGAACTTTCATTTTCTGCACAAAAACAACACCACGGTAATTCTGCTGAAAACAGCGTCAGTCCGGGTTAGTTCTAAATAAATTATATAAAGTGCATCAAAACCATATAAAAGTATCGTAAACATTGGCAAATATGGCATGAATACTTCATAAATTATCGATACGTTGGAGATGTATCAGCATCCCCAAGCTTAATTCCTACTCGTCCTCGAGTAGGTAAATGATAAAAGAAATAATTTATGAAGTGTGAATGCTAGCATAATGATAATGTTGAACAAGGTTAATTCCAGACACTTTTCTAGCATCATAACCAACAACTATTCCTCATAAAACTTCTCATAATCAAGTAGCAAGTTATTCACATGTTAAAGTATAGACCATAAACTTTCTTGAAAACTAGCAAACTATGTTTTCAGTCATCAAACAATTACAATTCATCTTATTTTCAGGAACGGTCTATGTAGAAGCTTTGGTTTAGCAAATTCCACATACTCAACTATCATCTAGTCTTCCATGATTGCTCACACTCAAAGCATATTTTTAGAACAAATAGTTTCAGTCAAACACATAGGAAGATATGGGCTTAAAGTTTCGCCTCCCAACTTATTTATCTCGGGGATAATGTTAACAAATAATGAATCATGATCACCTATATTCAACTGGATATATGTGTCTGGATCTTTCCCCACCACATGATGCTTGCCAACTAAGGAATTAAGGTTGGAATAAGATGTTGACTCAACATGAAAAGTAAAAGATAAGCCCTTCGCAGAGGGATGCAGGGATTTGTAGAGGTGCCAGAGCTCATTGCTTAAAACACAGATGAATATATTTTGAGTGGTGTGTCTTTCCTATCAATGTCATGACAAGAGATTTCAACATCTTCCATGCTAATCACATTATTGGCGGTGCCCAAATAGAATTGAAATTTTACTCCCCCTCCACCATTCAAACACATTCCATGGCTAGCCGTATCCATGGGTACCATCCAAACAATCAACTTTCTAGGGGGAGTTCTTGTTTATTTATTTTTGTATTATGCAGGACTGGGCATCCTTTTTACCAGCCTCTCTCGTGCATTGACAAGTGAATAAACACTTATCCTGAGAATAACCCGCTTAGCATGGAAGCTATTGACCGCCCCGTCGCTCCATGAGCGGTACGAGCACAGAAAACGGATGTTTATTTGAATGTTTAGAGGTGGCACATGCAAATTTACTTGGAATGGCAGTGAAATACCATATATAGGTAGGTATGGTGGACTCTCATGGAAGAAACTTGGCTCAAGGATTTGAATGCACAAGTAGTATTTCTACTTAGTACGAAGTTTTGGCTAGCAAAAGGTTCTAAACAAGCATCACAAGTTAGAGGATCCATGACAATATAACTGCTACGTGAATATAAACAAACATAACCATTACGTTGTCTTCCTTGTCCGACGTCAACTACTTGATCAAGTTTGAAAATAATTAATGGGGGTTCACAATCATAGAAGATGTCCAAGATAGTGTATTTATATGTGAAACCTCTCTTCCTTCAATATTCTTTCATGAATTGCTTAAATGACCAATGCTATGTTTTCTAACTTCCAATAAATTTTACCGCTTATACTCCTAGTAAGTGAAGTCACTAATCCCCATGGGACAAGAATATTAAGAATATATAATTTCACATTTATGACATTCAATTCATTCAACGTTTACTCTCAGGATATAAGTGAAGCACAAGAGTAAATTTCGAACTACTCTCAAAAGATATAAGTGAAGATCAATAAGTAGTCAAACGATAAAGTAGATATGTGAGGACTCTCTCTCTCAATAAATATTTTCAGATCTGAGTATTTCATTCAAACAACAAACTAAACAAAAATAGCACTCCAAGTATAGCACATATCATGTGAAAGAATAAAAATTTAGGCTCAACATAGGCTAACCGATAGTTGACGAAGAGAGGTGGGATGCATAGCATCCCCAAGCTTAGATGCTTGAGACTTCTTGAAATATTTACTTGGGGAGCCTTGGGCATCCCCAAGCTTGAGATTTTGTATCTCGTTCAATCCTCTCATATCCCGGTTTCACCTAGGTCTCAAAAACTTCATCCACACAAAACTTGGAAAGAACACGTGAGATAGGTTAGTACACATAAGAATAAATCAACACTTTATGTACTGCCAAGACAAGTTTCATAATAATTTCAAACATTATATACTGTGTACTATCATTTCCACAATTTATATCTACTAATATAAGTTATGAAAATTATAGGAGAAGTAGATAACAAAACTATGACAGCAATCTGTCTAAATAGTACAATCTGTAGCAATTAATTTACATAGTGCACTTCTGTATCTCTAAACTATGAAAATTTAGGACATGATAAAGAATCTATATGAAAACACTATGTAAAAATTTCAGAAACTTTCCACGTTCCAGTAAAATATGAAAATTCAAACACTACAGCAAAAGTTTCTGTTTTTACACAGCACACATAAAACATGCAATTCAAGCATCCTAAAGGCAATTCTTGGAACTTTTTATTGAAAAACAAGATTATAAATAACATCAAGCAAATACTAATAAAATAAAATGATTCTACAAGCAAAACACATATTATGTGATGAATAAAAATATAGCTCCAAGTAAGATATAACGATAGCGTTGAAGACGAAAGAGGGGACGCCTTCCGGGGCATCCCCAAGCTTAGGCACTTGAGTCTTACTTGGATATTACCTTGGGGGTACCTTGGTAATCCCCAATCTTAGGTTCTTATCACTCCTTATTCTCCTCATATCGGTGCCTCACCCAAAATTTGAAAACTCCAATCACACAAAACTTAACGGAACTTCATGAGATGGGTTAGTATAATAAATAAAGATCATTCACTTAGGTATTGTAAAGACAAGATTCATAATTTTTCTTACATAATACCTACTGTATTCTACCATTCACATAATTTATATCACTGAATATAAGCTATGGGAACACTAAAACAAGCAAACTATGCATGCAAAATAGAATCTATCAAAAACAGAACAGTCTGTGAAGATCTGTAGTATAACCATACTTCCCTGTATCTAATAATTCTAAACAATTAGGACAACTTAGATAATTTGCATATAAATACTGTGTAAAAAATTCAGATTTTTTTGATGCTCCAGTAAAATCATAGAAATTCTTTACTGGAGGCAAAAGTTTCTATTTTTGCACAGAATCAAATCAACAAATATCCATACTATCCCAAAGGCTTTACTTGGCACAATATTGAATTAAAAGACACAAAACATGATTACT
Source organism: Elymus sibiricus (assembly GCA_039707655.1). Classification (NCBI taxonomy): domain Eukaryota; kingdom Viridiplantae; phylum Streptophyta; class Magnoliopsida; order Poales; family Poaceae; genus Elymus; species Elymus sibiricus. The sequence continues at coordinate 343,182,983 of CM077663.1, forward strand.
ACAGTATTATAATCATGTGGACACAGAAAAACATAAAGGAAAAGTGTTGTGTTGTCTCCCAACAAGCACTTTTCTTTAATGCCTTTTAGCTAGGCATGATGATTTCAATGATGCTCACATAAGAATAATAATTGAAACATGCAAGAGAGCACCATGAATCTCATGACAAGCACATTTAAGTCTAACCCACTTCCTATGCATAGGGATTTTGTGAGCAAACAATTTATGGGAGCAAGAATCAACTATCATAGGAAGGCAAAACAAGCATAACTTCAAAACTTTGAATACATAGAGAGGAAACTTGATATTATTGCGATTCCTACAAGCAGAAGTTCCTCTCTCATAATAGTTTTTAGTATAATCATGAAGGAATTCAACAATATAACTATCACATAAAGCGTTATTTTCATGATCTACAAGCATAGAAAATTTATTACTCCCCACATAAGCATATTTCTTCTCATTCATAATAGTGGGAGCAAACTCAACAAAATAACTATCATGTGACACTTGATTGTCATAACCAAATTGAAAATTAAAACCATGATGACAAGTTTCATAGTTATAATTATTCTTTATAGCATACATGTCATCATCATAATCATCATAAATAGGAGGCATGCAATCATCAAAATAAAATTGCTCATCAAAACTTGAGGGACAAATATCATCTTCATCAAACATAGCATCCCCAAGCTTGTGGCTTTGCATATCATTAGAATCATGGATATTCATAGAATTCATACTAGCAACATTGCAATCATGCTCATCATTCAAGGAATTCTCATTAAGTGTTTTTATAATTTCTACCTCTACCAATTGAGCACAATTATCTGAATCCTTATTTTCACGAAAGACATTATAAAGACGAAACAAATGAGGCAACCTAAACTTCATTTTTTTGTAGTTTTCTTTTATAAACCAAACTAGTGAAAAACAAGAAACTAAAATATTTAATTGCAAGATCTAAAAATATACCTTCAAGCACTCACCTCCCCGGCAACAGCGCCAGAAAATGGCTTGATGTCTACTACGCAATTTTATTCTTGTAGATTTTGTTGGGCCTCGAAGCGCAGAGTTTTGTAGGACAGTAGCAATTTTCCCTGAAGTGGATGACCTAAGGTTTATCAACCCATGGGAGGTGTAGGATGAAAATGGTCTCTCTCAATCAACCCTGCAATCAAATACAATGAATCTCTTGTGTCCCCAACACAACCAATACAATGGTAAATTGTATAGGTACACTAGTTCGGCGAAGAGATGATGATACAAGTGGAAAATTGATGGTAGATATAGGTTTTTGTAATCTGAAAATATAAAAATAGTAAGGTAGTAAATAGTAAATAGTGAGCAAAATGGTATATTAATGCTTGGAAACAAGGCCTAGGGTTCATACTTTCACTAGTGCAATCTCTTAACAATGCTAACATAGTTGAATCATATAACCATCCCTCAACGTGCAACAAAGAATCACTCCAAAGTTCCTATGTAGCAGAGAACATAAGATGAAATTGGTGTAGGTAGTAGAACCACCTCAAAGTTATTCTTTCCGATCAATCTTTTGAGCTATTCCTATAAGTGTCACAAACATCCCTAGAGTTCGTACTAAAATAACACCAATGATACATATCAATCAACTCTAATGTCACCTAGATACTCCAATGTCACCTCAAGTATCCGTGGGTAAATTATGTGAGATGCATCAAACAATTTCAGATCTATCATATTCAATCCAACACAAAGAACTTGAAGGAGCACCCCAAGATTTCTATCGGAGAACGTAGGACAAGAACGTGTATCAACCCCTATGCATAGATTACCCCAATGTCACCTCAGGAATCCGCAAGTTGAGTACCAAAACATACATCAAGTGAATCAATAGAACACCCCATTGTCACCACAGGTATCCACATGCAAGACATATAACAAGTGATCTCCAATCCAATATTCAATCCGACATAACAAAATCTCAAAGGTAAAGATTCAATTCATCACAACAAGGTAGCAAGGGAATAACATGATATGATTCGACTATATTAACAAAGCATGTGATACATCAAGATCGTGACATCTCAAGAACATGAGAGAGAGAGATTGGACACATAGCTACTGGTACATACCCTCAGCCCCGAGGGTGAACTACTCCCTCCTCGTCATGGCCTCCACCGGGATGATGAAGATGGTCACCGGTGATGGTTTCCCCTCCCCGGCAGGGTACTGAAACGGCTCTAGATTGGTTTTTCATTGATACAGAGAGTTGCGGAAGCAGAACGGAGAGTCTCTCTTTATTTCTGGGGTTTCTGGGATTTATAGGATTTTTCAGTGTTGGAATCACGCGCAACGGAGCCACGTGGGCCCCAGCATACATCAGGGCACGACCTAGGTGGGGCCTGATGTCTTGTGGCCCACAGGTGGATCCCCTCCGGTGGTTCTTCGCTCCAATATTGCTTATTTCCTCTAGAAAAAATCATCAAAAAGTTTTGGGCGATTCCGAGAACTTTCATTTTCTGCACAAAAACACCACCACGGTAATTCTGCTAAAAACAACGTCAATCCGGGTTAGTTCTAAATAAATCATATAAAGTGCATCAAAACCATATAAAAGTATTGTAAACATAAGCAAATATGGCATGAATGCTTCATAAATTATCGATACGTTGCAGACGTATCAGGTTCCTACATATTCCATGAAGATCTTCACCGGTCGAACCACGATGCCAAGGATTCAATCAATCCCGTAAGCAGTTCCCTTTGTCTATGGATATGTTACTTGCCTAGAGATACTTCTCCGTTATAGGAGTGACAAATCCCAGTCTAGATCCATGAAAACCAACAGACACCCTCGGAGATACATGTAGAGCACCTTTATGATCACCCAGTTACGAAGTGATGTTTGTTGGGGATGTACCCCATGGGTATGACCCGCCAAATGCCTGACTCGGAATTGTGAGGCGACTCATTAGAGAGATTTCCATCAGAGGCTTAAGGCCCAAAGGGCGGCTTATTTCTGAAGGCTGGCTTGAGGGACACTACACGATGGGCGGGATCGCGAAGAAGGCAGAGGTGTTTTGTTTGTTTAGAAGGCAAGGTCAGGAGATAGAGTTAGAATAGGACACGGGTTGTGTTCCGACCTGGAACTCCATTGTACCCCTGGGACCTCTACCTATATATAAAGGAGAGCCCCCAAGGGAGAAAGATCAAGTAAGAAAGAAACCCTTAAGAGCTTAGCGATTCCGCACCCTTGTAATCGAGATCATCATCAATAAACACAAAGCAGGACACATGCTTTTACCTCCATCGGAGGGGCCAAACCTGGGTAAACTCTTGTCTCTCATTCCCGATCAACCCCGTTCAAGTCGCCACCTAGTTGAGATGGCCTCACACCTAAGTTCTCTCACGAAGACATCTGTCGTGACAAAAGCACGATAGTTGGCGCCCACCGTGGGGCTATCACACGATGGAGTTGATTTCTTGGAGGGATCCCTTCCAGGGTTCGGGAGATACGCGGTTGGCTTGATGAGCAAGAGCCTCCGCAGTAAGCTCTACATTGATGATTCAGGCTGGGGCCCCGAGGCCGACTCAATCGAGTACGGGCACCGGGTTCCCTTCGGGAAGATCCACGTTGATGCTTGTGATATGTGTTGGGTTTTCCGTGAAGAGGAATGGGTGATGCAGCATAATGCGGGTAAGTATTTCCCTCAGTTAAGAACCAAGGTTTATCAAACCAATAGGAATATCGGTCATCAACTCTCTTCAGCGGCTGCACACAAAAGAGCACACACTTGCACCCAACGCGGCAAGAGGGTTGTCAATCCCCTTGGTCTCGTTATTTGCAAGTAAATGATATGTGTAGATGATAATAGATAATTGTATATTGGAAAATAAAATAAAACAAAATAAAAGGCAGCAAGGTATTGAATGTGTTTGCAAATTTATAAGAGGATAGACCCGGGGGGGCGTAGTGTTCTCTAGTGGCATCTCTCATATAGTAAGCATACGGTGGGTAAACAAATTACTGTTGGGAAATTGATAGAAAAGCGTATAGTTATGCGATATTCACGACAATGATCATGTATATATAGGCATCACGTGCATAAGCAAATAGGCCGACTCCTGCCTGCACCTATTACTATTACTCCACCCATTGACCGCTATCCAGCATGCATCTAGAGTATTAAGTAAAACATAGTAATGCTTGGAGAACGATGGCATGATGTAGACAAAGATAATTCAATTAATATGAACTAACCCCATCATTTTATCCTTAGTGGCAACAACACAAAGTCGTATCTTGCCCCCTACTTTGTCGCTGGGATATAGAAACCCGTCAGGTTGAACCCACTACAACGCACCCCTCTCACTGAAGAAATATCAATCTAGTTGGCCAAACTATCTCAATAGATCGAAGAGATTTACGAAGCTATAATGATCATGCAAATAAGAATCATAATATTCAGAGGTGACTCAAATACTTTTCATGAATAATCTAAACATAAACCCACAATTCATCGGATCCCAACAAATGCACAACACAAAAGGATTACATCGAATAGATCAAAGCAAAGATGCGATGATCATTGTATTGAAGATCAAAAGAGAGAGATAGCCATCTAGATACTAACTACGGACCCATAGGTCTGTAGTGAACTACTCACAACTCATCACGGAGGCAGCAAGGATGATGTAGAGCCCCTCCGTGATTGATTCCTCCTCTAGCAGATCGCCGGAAAAGGTCGCCAGATGGGTACATGGTGGAACAGATACTTGCGGCGGCGAAAAAGTGTTTCAGGAGCCCTCTTAGGGTTTTTGGAATATTTGAGGATATATAGGCCAGAGAGGGGCACGAGAGGGCGGCCGAGGGAGCCACGACCCATCAGGGTGCGGCCTGGCCCCCTGGTGTGCCCTGTTGGGTCGTGGCTGCCTCGTGCAGCCTCTCGCCTCCTCCCAAAGCTTCAAGGTCTTCTTTTGGTCCATAAAAATCATATTAATGTTTCGTGGCAATTGGACTTCGTTTGGTATGGTAAACCTGAAAAGCAAAAAACATGCAGAAAACAGCAACTGACATTGGGCACTAGGTCAATATGTTAGTGCTAAAAAATAAAATTAATTGGTAAATAAACACCCAGAATGTATCCTAGAATAATAATATAATAGCATGGAACAATCAAAAATTATAGATACGTTGGAGTCGTATCACACGTCTTCATTGGTAAGATCGACACGGCAGGACCCGATACGGACATCTGCACTGACATCATCGAGCCGGCTCGGCGCGCTCAACCCGGTCGGCGCCCTGTCTTCGTCGGCTTTACTCAGGGACTCGATCACGCAGATGGAGTAGCGGTCAACGGAGACACTCCCGTCAACTCCGATGGCGAGTCTTTCATGGGGGACACCGAGTCGATCTGTCCACTTTTCGACGACAGGCTCAGGGGCCACTCAGGAGATGAGGCCACCAGAGAATCCCATGAGTCGTCGCATCAAGTCGCCGTTTTCATGGACGGAATGGCGGCGACTCATGTTACGGCAGTGGCTGGAGCAACAACCGGGGCTGTTCCAGTCTCCGGAATGGCCGGGTCGAGCAAATCCCCGGCTCAAGCCATGTCAGACCTAATGGTAGAGATGACGAAACTTCTGGAGACGCTGGTAACCGCGAAAAATCAAGAGGAACGCAATGCTGTGTTAACCACGCTCTGTGGCTAGATGGCTGAGATCCAGAAGGAAATCGACACGAAAAACGCTCGCATGGCGGAGCTGCAAACTCACATCCACTGTGAGACTGAGCGTCTAAAAGCAGAGGCCTGGTAACTTGGCCTCCGTCAAGACGCCTCTGATGTGGTTCACCAGAGGAGGCATATGAGCCAGCTTCCCCCTAATCTAGATCCTGCACGACTATTCGTCACACCTCAACCTACGCCGGCGCCTGGTCAGTCGCGTTTGGATCAACCGCCGGAGCAACCTCGCCAGACACTGGCTCAGATACCGCCTCAACATTTCCAGACACCCCCGGGTCACTTTTCCAACCCGGTAGATAACATGCTGGCGGCGACTCGAAACCTCAAAGCACTTCCCATCCAAGGAAATACCCCAATTGAGATCGAAGCCAGGAATGCCATCGAGATGCTGAAGACCGTAGTGACCCAGCAGGCACAATACTCTTACAGCCGTGATCGGATGCACTCAATGCCATATGCGAGCTGTAGCAAGAGCCGGCATGTGGAATCCCCGGCGGTCTCCAGCAGTGGGCATAGGCAGCATGCCCAAAACTCCCCTGTTCGGCCAGTTTAGTCAGATGCACATGCGGTAGTCGACGCGGCTCGAACCATGCGACAAGCGGAAGCTGAGGCAGCAGTCGCAAGGGAAGGTCAACAATCTCCCTCCAATCCCCAGCTAGCAACCTTGGGGGCTAGAGTCAGCAGCAGAACGATCGGGATCCCTTGTTTATCCTCGGCTCTCCGCAGTGAATGTATGCCTAAGTGTAAGAGCACATTTCTCCATGTGTGGTTTTGGTAATTGATGACAATCCCTATGGACTAATGGTTGCCTTGAATTATATTCGAAGGATTTGTCCATAGGCACCTCTTGAAGTCCATCTATTGGTTTCAAGGAGTTTATATGGTGACCAAGGTGGTATTCAAGGTTTTATCCAAAGATTGGCCATAGAGAAGATATGCTACAAGGTTGATCAAGACTAAGTCAAAGAGTGAATCAAGTTGATCAACACACAAAGTGTACAACATGTAACAAGAGGGATCAAGTGATCTCATGGTACGATAAGTATTGTCCATTACGCTTTGTGTACTAACCCATGGTCTACGTAAGAGTTCTATGTGGGGTTAAGTATGTTTCCATGGGCTTGCGTCAAGAGGAAGATCTCATACAACCCATGGAGGATGACATCAAGTGGTGATCGTCATCAAGATTGCGCTGTGCAAGTTCAAGTGGAGCATCACGAAGAGATCATGCTTGAACCTTGCCGTTCATTGTGGTGATAATGCACTTGTGAAGATGTGCCGAAGAGTGGCTCACCCATAGTGGAGTATGAGGGAGCAATCAACTAGTCTTCATCGAGCCAACGCAATCAAGAAAGGTGGTCCATCTTGATGAAGTCAAGATCATCATCATCTAGCTCAAGTGGACTATGTGCAAGGTATAGGTTTGCCCTTGATAGGTTTTTAGTTTACCGGTCTCATGGTGGTAGTTGGGAGACCGGGGTTATAGGATCGATTGTCGTACTATCAAGGGGGGCTCTCAAGTGAGTAGCTTGATCGTATCATTCGTTGAGAGCTCAAACCATTTGCATCCTTGCATCATCTTTATTGGTTCTTGTTTGGTGTTTCCCTTTGAGAGTTTTAGAGCTTATGGTCATCTTAATGACAAGCTCGAGTTCATCGAAAATGGAGTCCATATGCATCTTCTATGATGTTTTTGATGTTGGAGTTTTTACCGGTTCTTCATTGATAGAGGTTTCACATCTCTATATCATTGGCATTGTTATTGATAGAGGTCGCTGTTGGATAGCTCTTTTCGTCCTGAATCCAACAAGCTTGAGTTTGATCAATTTGGAGCTCATATGCGAAAGTTATGGCAGTTCAAGTTTTATTGTATCCATCTGGTTGCTTGGGTTCTTTGTTTCGCTCCCGCGGTAGTACCGCTCTGGCCAGCACTGTAGTACCGCTTATATCCGGTACTACCACCCTGGCCAGCGGTAGTACCGCTGGGGGACTTGGGCTGGCTGGGGCGCCCTTCGCAGGGCACCAGACACATGTGATACGTCTCCAACGTATCTATAACTTTTGATTGTTCCATGCTATTATATTATCATTCTTGGATGTTTTATAATCATTTTATAGCAACTTTATATCATTTTTTGGGACTAACCTATTGACATAGTGCCCAGTGCCAGTTGCTGTTTTTTTTCTTGTTTTTTACTTTGCAGAATATCAGTACCAAACGGAGTCCAATTGCCACGAAACTTTTTGAAGATTTTTTTTGGACCAGAAGACAACTTGGGAGCCAAGGAAGCACCTGGGGGGAGGCCCATGGGGCCCACGATACACCAGGGCGCGCTAGAGGCCCCTGGCGCACCCTAATGTATCATGTGGCCCACGGAGGTCTTTTCCACCGCCTCTCAGCTCTATAAATCCTTAGAAATTCTAGAAACCCTAGAGGAGGAGACGAAACATAATTCCAGCCGCCGCAAGTTCCAGAACCACGAGATCCAGTCTAACACCATCACAGAGGGGTTCATCATCCTCATTGGTGCCTCTCCGATGATGCGTGAGTAGTCCACCATAGACCTATGGGTCCGTAGGCAGTAGCTAGATGGCTTCCTCTCTCTCTCTCTTTTGATTCTCAATACAATGGTCTCTTGGAGATCTATTTGATGTAATGACTTTTTGCGGTGTGTTTGTTGGGATCCGATGAAGTTTGAGTTCATGATTAGTTTCTATCCATGAATATTATTTGAGTCTTCTTTGATATCTTATATGCATGATTATTTATAGCCTCATATTTCTTCTTCGAATCTTTGGTTTAGTTAGGCCAACTAGATCGATTTTTCTTGCCATGGGAAGAGGTGCTTTGTGATGGGTTCGATCTTGCGGTGTCCTTTCTGAGTGACAGAAGGGGCAGCGAGGCACACATGTATCATTGTTATTAAGGATACCAAGATGGGTTCTATTCCTACATGAATAGATCTTGTCTACATCATGTCATCGTTCTTATTGCATTACTCCGTTTCTCCATGAACTTAATACACTAGATGCATGCTGGATAGCAGTCGATGTGTGGAGTAATAGTAGTAGATGCAGAATCGTTTCGGTCTATTAATCTTGGACGTGATGCCTATATATTGATCATTGCCTTGGATATCATCATGATTATTTGATCTTCTATCAATTGCCCAACAGTAATTTGTTTACCCACCGTGTGCTATTTTCTTGAGAGAAGCCACTAGTGAAATCTACGACCCCCGGGTCTATTCTTTTAATATATTGCTTTCCGATCTATCTTTTTCCGCATTTGTTTTCAAATCTATTATTCCAAAAACCCAAAAATACCTTGGTGCACTTTTTATTTGCATCTTTTATTTTGTGTTCTTGTGCGATCTATTTATCCAATCTAATACAAACCAATCTATCTTTTTACCGTGGAGAGATTGACAACCTCTCTTACGCGTTGGGTTGCAAGTATTTGTTCTTTGTGTGCAGGTACCGTTTACATAGTGTTGCTTGGTTCTCCTACTGGTTCGATAACCTTGGTTTCATAACTGAGGGAAATACTTACCGTAGCCGTGCTGCATCATCCCTTCCTCTTTGGGGAAATACCGACGCAGTCTCAAGCCACGTCAAAGGAATTTCTAGCGCCGTTGCCGGGGAGACATCATCAACACCTATCAGGTTCCTAATCACAAATCTCATCTCCTTGCAATTTACATTATTTGCCATGTACCTCTTGTTTTCATCTCCCCCACTTCACAAAAATTGCCGTTTTATTCCCCCTCTTTTTTTCGTTTGCCTTTTTCTCGTCAGATCTCTTGTTTGCTTGCAATCTTGTTTGCGTAGTCATGATGCCTCAACGAAAGTATTATGATGTTCCTTACCCCAATATTTTTCTTGAGATTGAGAAAAGTACCAAGGAATATATGACTACACAATTTGAGCATAATAAGTATTTTACCGAGGAGCTTAAAGAACACTCTACCGTACTAGATGCCATAACAAAACAACTTGATGATATTACTAGGGAAGTTTCTAATCTCCAATCTAAGTATGCTCATGCTAAAAATCTGCTAGGTAAAATATCTGATGCACAAGCTACTTTAGTAAATCAAATGCCCGCTAAACCAATTTATCTAGAGGATAAAAACAATGAAGATCTTAAAGTGATTGGTGTTTCTTCTATTGATTCCTTGTTTAGTAATATTAAAATTGATGATAAAGGAACTGAAGAAGAGTCAACTTTAGCTAGAAGGCGTCCCAATGATTTGGAGGGTGAAAATCTTGATGAAAAAATTGATGAAAGTGGGTTTGGAAAGGTCCAAACTTTAACTAGTGATGTGCCCACTATTTTGGATTACAAAGACTTTAATTATGATAGTTGCTCTTTGATATGTATTTCTTTGTTACAATCCATGATAAATTCACCCCATGCTTATGAACAAAATAAAGCTTTTACTAAACATATTGTTGATGCCATGATGAAATCTTTTGAAGAAAAGTTGGAGTTAGAGATTTAATTCCTAGAAAATTACATGATGAGTGGGAACCTACTGTTAAAGTCAAGATTAAAAATTATGAGTGCTTTGCTTTATGTGATTTGGGTGCTAGTGTTTCCACAATTCCGAAATCTCTATGTGATGTGCTTGGTCTTACAAATATTGAAGAATGTTCTCTTAATTTGCACTTGGTGGATTCTACTATTAAAAAGCCTTTGGGAAGAATTAATGATGTTCTTATTCTTGCAAATAGGAATTATGTGCCCATAGATTTTATTGTTCTTGATATTGATTGCAATCCGTCTGGTCCCATTATACTTGGTAGACCGTTTTTACACACTATAGGTGCCGTGATTGATATGAAAGAAGGCAATATTAAATTTCAATTTCCACTAAGAAAGGGTATGGAACACTTCCCTAGAACAAGAATTAAGCCACCATATGAATCAATCATGAGAGCATCCTATGGAGCAAAAACTAAACATGACAACACTTGACTCTATGCATTATGCCTAGCTAGGGGCATAAAACGATAACGCTTGTTGGGAGGCAACCCAATGAATAAAATTTATTTTACCCTTTCCTTTCTGTTCTTGAGTGTTGACACAATTATAATACTGTTATGATTGTGTTTTTTATGTTTTAATTAGTGTTTGTGCCAAGTAAAGCCTTTGGGATCATGTTGGATGATAGTTGATTTGATCTTGTTGAAAAACATAAAATTTTGCATCCAGTAGTAGAATTTTAAAAAATCACAGAAGCGATGAAAAATTCTGAATTTTGTACACAAGATTTATATACAAATTGCCTAAGTTTTCCAAATGTTTCAGAATTTTTGGAGTTACAGAAGTATGGTTAGAGTACAGATTACTACAGAATGTTCTGTTTTTGACAGATTCTGTTTTCGTTGCATTGTGTGCTTATTTTGATGAATCTATGGTTTGTATTGGAGGGTATAAGCCATGGTAAAGTTATAATACAGTATAAATAATGCAATAATAAAATATGAAATGGTTTGCAACAGTACTTAGAGTGGTGGTTTTCTTTATTATACTAACGGACCTCACGAAGGTTTTGTTAAGTTTTGTGTGATTGAAGTTTTCAAGTTTTGGGTGAGATCACGATGGATGAAGGAATAAGGAGTAAAAAGAGCCTAAGCTTGGGGATGCTATGGCACCCCAAAATAATATCCAAGGAGAAACAAGCAACTAAGCTTGGGGATGCCCCGAGTGGCACCCCCTCTTTCTTCTAACGACCAACGGTATTTTACTTACAACTATATTTTTATTCGTCACATATCATGAGTTTTGCTGGGAGTGTCTTGTATTATATGAGTCTTTGCTTGATTTTCTTTTATTTTGTCACAAGTATCCTTGCTGGACACACCTATTTTAGAGAGCCAAAATTATGCTATAATTTGTTAGAATTGCTCTATATGCTTCACTTAATTTTTTTTGAGCTATGGAACTGCTCTAGTGCTTCACTTATATCTTTTTGAGCACGGTGTGCTTTAATTTTTTGAAGAAATACTCTCATGCTTCACTTATATTTATTTGAGAGTTAGTAAATTTTTGAAGAAATTCTCTCATGCTTCACTTATATTATTTTGAGAGATGAATTTTTTTATGCTCATGTTCTTCACTTAAATTTGTTTGAGCTTGTCAAAAGTAATTGCAACATATGAAACTAGTCCCAAAGTGATAGATATTCAAGAGGGATATAATAAAAACTTTCATGAAGATCATGGGACAAATTAAACTTGATTCCTTGTAATAGTTTTGAGACATGATGATAGTAATATGTGAGTCATGTTGGTGAGTAATTATGCTTTAGTAAGAATATTGGTGTTAAGGTTTGTGATTCCCTATGCAAGCATGAAAGTCAATGGTTATGCAATGAACTTACATCCTACTTGTGGTGCATGATACGTCTCCAACATAGCTATAATTTTTTATTGTTCCATGCTATTATATTATCTGTTTTGGATGTTTTATATGCATTAATATGCTATTTTATATTATTTTTGGGACTAACCTATTAACCTAGAGCCTAGTGCCAGTTTCTGTTTTTTCCTTCTTTTTGAGTATTGCAAATAAGGAATATCAAACGGAGTCCAAATGAAAAAAAATCTTCACGATGATTTTTCTTGGACCAGAAGAAACCTACCAGACTTGGAGAGGGGGGCAGAAGACCTGCCGGGAGATGACAAGCCTGCAGGGCGCGCCCTAGGGGGCCGCCCCTCTGGCTTGTGCCCCCCTGCAGACCTCCTAACCCTAATCTTTGTCCTATAAATTCCCAAATATTCCCCCAATACCGAAAAGAGGAGCGATAATACTTTTCCGCCGCCGGAAGCCTCTGTTCCCGTGATATCCCATCTTGGAGCCTTTTCCGGTAATCTGTCGGAGGGGGATTCGATCACGGAGGGCATCTACATCAACTCCATTGCCCCTCCGATGATGCGTGAGTAGTTCACCTCAGACCTTCAGGTCCATAGCTAGTAGCTAGATGGCTTCTTCTCTCTCTATGTTCTTCAATACCATGTTCTCCATGATCTTCATGTAGATCTATTCGAAGTAATACTCTTTTGCGGTGTGTTTGTCGAGATCTGATGAATTGTGGGTTTATGATCAGATTATCTATGAATATTATTTGAATCTTTTCTGAATTCTTATATGCATGATTTCATATCTTTGCAAGTCTCTTTGAGTTATTGGTTTGGTTTGGCCAACTAGATTGGTAATTCTTGCAATGGGAGAAGTGCTTAGTTTTGGGTTCAATCTTGCGGTGTCCTCACCCAGTGACAAAGTAGGGGTAGTGAGGCATGTATTTGTATTGTTGCCATCAAGGATAAAAAGATGGGGTTTTCATCATATTGCTTGAGTTTATCCCTCTACATCATGTCATCTTACCTAATGCGTTACTCTGTTCTTCATGAACTTAATACTCTAGATGCAGGCAGGAGTCGGTCGATGTGTGGAGTAATAGTAGTAGATGCAGAATCGTTTCGGTCTACTTGACACGGACGTGATGCCTATATGCATAATCATTGCCTTGGATATCGTCATAACTATGCGCTTTTCTATCAATTGCTCGACAGTAATTTGTTCACCCACCATATTATTTTCCTTCAAGAGAGAATCCTCTAGTGAAACCTATGGCCCCCGGGTCTATTTTCCATATTATATTTTCAGATCTATAAACCAAAAATACCAAAAATACCTTGCTGCAATTTTATTTACTTTTTATTTAGTTTTACTTTTAGCAATCTTTTATATCTATCTCTATCAGATCTCATCCTTGCAAGTAACCGTGAAGGGATTGACAACCCCTTTATAGCGTTGGGTGCAAGTGTTTGATTGTTTGTGTAGGTGCAAAGATTGGGGCCTTGCTTGTACCTCCTACTGGATTGATACCTTGGTTCTCAACAACTGAGGGAAATACTTATCTACTTTGATGCATCACCCTTTCCTCTTCAAGGGAAAACCAACGCAAGCTCAAGAAGTAGCAGTGCATTATTCGGTGTTAGTTATGTTTAATGCCCGTTTATGTGAATTTTCATTTCTTGGTTGGTTGCTTCTCAATCTATTTGCTAGCCTCCACTTGTACTAAGTAGAAATACTACTTGTGCGTCCAAAATCCTTAAACCCGGTTTTGCCATATGAGTACACCATACCTACCTATATGCGGTATTTCCATGCCGTTCTAAGCAAATTTGTATGTCTCATCTCTAATTTTCAAAATGAATTTCCTTTTTATGTGCTCATACCTCTCATGAAACGGGAGGGGGTGGCCAATATTTTTCCATGCTAGATGTGTTATTCTCAAGATGAGTGTTTATTCACTTGTCATTGCATGAGAGTACAGTGGTAATTGGGATGCCCAGTCCCGAAATGAAAAAGAAATTTACTTTATGTTGTGAAATAATAAATTCCTTGGAAAGTGTTGGTATGGAAGGCATCCGTGGATACGGCTAGCCATGGATTGTGAAAGAATGGTGGAAAAAGGAATAAACTTTATTTTTTGTTTGGGAACCGCCTATGATATATCTAGCATGGAAAGTATTGAGAACTACTCGGTCGTTTTCGTTGACAGGAAAAGCATGCCTCTCAATTTTTTTATCTCTAAATTTAAGCTTTGAGCTATGGCACCTCTACAAATCCCTACTTTCCTCTGCGAAGGGCCGATCTATTTACTTTACACAATTTTTACTTTTATTCGAGTCTCCATCTTCTCTTATAAAGCACCAACTAGGGGGCACTATGATCATACTTGTGCATTGGGTGTAGCTAATATTCGAGTGTGATTCATGAATGGATCAATGATTGAGCATGATGGGCTAGGGATAACTTTCTTTAATGTTGATATTTTGAAAGACATGGTTGCTTGTTGGTATGCTTGAGTATTAAAGTCTTCATGTCAAAACTAGATTATTGCTTTGAACCATCTAAAAGTCCAAATGTCCATGCTACAAAAGAAAAGAATATGTGATGAACATGTTAGGCAGCATTCCACATCAAAAATTCTGTTTTTATCATTTACCTACTCGAGGATGAGCAGGACTTAAGGTTGGGGATGCTGATACGTCTCCAACGTACCTATAATTTTTTATTGTTCCATGCTGTTATATTATCATTCTTGGATGTTTTATAATCATTTTATAGCAACTTTATATCATTTTTTGGGACTAACCTATTGACATAGTGCCCAGTGCCAGTTGCTGTTTTTTTCTTGTTTTTTACTTTGCAGAATATCAGTACCAAATGGAGTCCAATTGACATGAAACTTTTTGGAGATTTTTTTGGACTAGAAGACAACTTGGGAGCCAAGGAAGCACCTAGGGGAGGCCCGTGGGGCCCACGATACACCAGGGCGCGCCAGAGGCCCCTGGCATGCCCTAATGTATCGTGCGGCCCATGAAGGTCTTTTCCACCGCCTCTCAGCTCTATAAATCCTCAGAAATTCCAGAAACCCTAGAGCAGGAGACGAAACACAATTCTAGCCACCGCAAGTTCTAGAACCATGAGATACAATCTAACACCATCACGGAGGTGTTCATCATCCTCATTGGTCCCTCTCCGATGATGCGTGAGTAGTCCACCATAGACCTACGGGTCCGTAGGCAGTAGCTATATGGTTTCCTCTCTCTCTTTTGATTCTCAATACAATGGTCTCTTGGAGATCTATTTGATGTAATGACTTTTTGTGGTGTGTTTGTTGGGATCCGATGAAGTTTGAGTTCATGATCAGTTTCTATCCATGAATATTATTTGAATCTTCTTTGATCTCTTATATGCATGATTATTTATAGCCTCGTATTTCTTCTTCGAATCTTTGGTTTAGTTAGGCCAACTAGATCGATTTTTCTTGCCATGGGAAGAGGTGTTTTGTGATGGGTTTGATCTTGAGGTGTCCTCTCCCAATGACAGAAGGGGCAGCGAGGCAAGCATGTATCGTTGCTATTAAGGATAACAAGATGGGGTCTATTCCTACATGAATAGATCTTGTCTACATCATGTCATCGTTCTTATTGCATTACTCCATTTCTCCATGAACTTAATACACTAGATGCATGCTGGATAGCGGTCGATGTGTGGAGTAATAGTAGTAGATGCAGAATCGTTTCGGTCTACTAATCTTGGACGTGATGGCTATATATTGATCATTGTCTTGGATATCATCATGATTATTTGATCTTCTATTAATTTCCCAACAGTAATTTGTTTACCCACCGTGTGCTATTTTCTTGAGAGAATCCACTACTGAAATCTACGGCCCCCGGGTCTATTCTTTGAATATATTGCTTTCCGATCTATCTTTTTCCGCATTTGTTTTCAGATCTATTATTACAAAAACCCAAAAATACCTTGCTGCACTTTCTGTTTGCATATTTTATTTTGTGTTCTTGTGCGATCTATTTATCCAATCTAATACAAACCAATCTATCTTTTTACCGTGGAGAGATTGCCAACCTCTCTTACGCGTCGGGTTGTAAGTATTTGTTCTTTGTGTGCAGGTACCGTTTACATAGGTATGCTTGGTTCTCCTACTGGTTCGATAACCTTGGTTTCATAACTGAGGGAAATACTTACTGTAGCTGTGCTGCATCATCCCTTCCTCTTTGGGAAATACCGACTGTCGGTGTCAAAACCGGCGGATCTTGGGTAGGGGGTCCCGAACTATGAATCTAGGATCGATGGTAACAAGGGACGAAGGAGACGGTGTTTACCCAGGTTCGGGCCCTCGTGAGGAGGTAAAACCCTACGCCCTGCTTGATTGTATTGATGAATGGGATGGTTACAGAGTTGATCTACCTCAAGATCGAAAGAGCTAAACCCTAGATTAATTGACTTGTCCCCGACGAACTAAGCCCCTTGGTTTATATAGACACCAAGGGTACCTAGGGTTACACATGGTCGGTTCCCATCCGGGCATAGATACATCCATTCTTACTTGGAGGACACACCAAGTCTTCGAAACATTCCCCCCTAAGCCTAGGATCATTTCGCAGTCCGGCCTTCCCGAAGATGCCACAAGGCGGCCCACCGGGCTAGACTATAAGACATAAGTCAATGGCCCGAGCACCCCTTAATCCCAGACTCCCTCAGTAGCCCCCGAACTAGCCTCCAATGTGGGTCTTCCGCACATCAGCTAGTCCGCACGTCTAGAGTGTTTGGCTTGCGGGGCGAGTTCCTTTCTTCCTTTCATGCTTCGGCCATCCTTAGCTCGGCCACCGATGACACCCTGCCTTCCGAACATACCTTGCTTAACCTTGAAGGCCAATCTCCCGAGTGTGAATAGTACCCTTCCTGACAACTTTTCTGACGAAAGGCTCAGACGGGGCGTGGCCACTTAACCGGTTACAAAAACTCGATTCGCAGTTCGAGGCCGCCTCTTTATTGGCACGTTCCATCGACATGAAGATCGTGCTCCATGTTTTATGGGATATGATCAATGATCTAGGCTATCCCACACGCGCATAACGGGGTGGTCGCTTCGGGAACTAGCGCAGCCCACGACGCAGTAAGGGGACGCTTGGTATTACGGCCTTCCATAAAAGGGGGGAAAACATCCTCATAGTTTTTCCACGCTCCTCAGATTCGATCTCTCAGGCCTCCCTTGCTCCAAGCGCATAGATCCATCCTTCCTCCAGCCCCTCCCAAGACACCCATCCCTCCTCCCCGAGCATGACCATGGCTAGTTCAGGGTCACAAGGCAAGTGGGAGGCGTCGTACGTCACCGAGGACGACATCCAGGAGCTGAAGCGCACCGGTTACCTTCCAGTCGACGTCGTCCACCGCCCCCCTGAAGAGGGCCAAGTAGTCCGTACGCCACAGCCCGGGGAGCGGGTGGTGTTCATTCCCCACTTCATCCGGGGACTGAGCTTCCCTCTGCACCCCTTTTTAAGGGGCTTGATGTTCTTCTACGGGTTGGACTTCCATGACCTTCCCCCAAACTCCATAATGCACATTTCGGCCTTCATCATCGTCTGTGAGGCCTTTTTGTGGGTCCAGCCGCACTTCAGCTTATGGCTGAAGGTCTTCAACGCCAAACCAAAGACCGTAAGCAGCCAGCACGCGGACTGTGTGTTGGGGGGTGGTGATCAGCAAGCTCCCTCGGGTCCAGTGGCCGGAGGGCACCTTCATCGACACTATCAAGACCTGGCAAAAGGAGTGGTTCTATATTACTAAACCACGGGCCGCAGATTGGGTGGCCCCTCCCGAATTCAGATTTGGACCTCCCGCAAGGCTAACCTCGTGGATCAGGAAAAGGCTGGACTGGGGGTCGGCCACTGAGGTAAAGGTGCTGCAGGATCGCATTGGAAAGATGATGGAAGCAAACATCGGCCTGGCCAATGTGGTCCAGGTCATGCTTCGTCGCCGCCTCCTCCCTTGCCAGCTCTGGGCCACACCGATGTGGGCTTATAAGTCCAATGATCCTCCCACCATGCGCAAGCCCTACCGCACTACAAGGGAGAAGCTGTGGAAGGCGCTGCTTAAGCCTGAGGAGGAGTGGTCGGCCAAGGAGGAAGATATCGGCCTGGACGCCGAACACCCTCCGCTTAAGGTAGAGTTTCAATTTTTATCTTCAGGTTCAATCCTTTAGCAAGGATCTTTAACTCCTCCATTCTTGGTTTCCATAGGGCTGGCTAGCTAAGGCCACACATATCAACGGCCCCGCCCCTCTGCCCGAAGCCCCCAGGCCGACCCTCTTGACGGCGATGCTGGTCGAGGCGCCGTATTCGGCGCCAGAGAAGAAGGACAAGCAGAAGAAGGCCGATAACAAGGAGACCCGAGCTGGTCTCCGCCCAAGAGGCCCTCCAGACGCTAAGTCCGGGGAGACCCAGGCCTCCTCCGCTCACGAGGAGGAGCAGACGGAGGAAGGGGGGAAATCGATTCCCCCCAGCCAAGGAAAAGGGCGGCATCTGTGGATGTCGAGGAGGACTCAGTTCCCCCTTCTCTGAAGAGGCCGTGCAGGGCCAAGGTGACTTTGCCCGACGTCAGTGCGGATTCTGAAGGGGAATCCGAGATGTTCGAAAGGATCCCGCGGAGGGTCCCAAGGGCCAAGCCCGCGGCCCATAGGTACTGATTCCGAATACATTGCTTATGCAAGATTTCTGTTACTGGCTGGACTAATGCCTTCCATGTTGCAGCCCGGCCCGTGATCTCCTGACCGAACAGGTCTCAGAGGGAGATCCCCCGCCAGCCAAGCTAGCGGAAAGCGGAACCGCGTCCCGCACTTCCCCCCTAGGCCCCTGGAGAGGCCATGGAGGCGATACCCCGGTGGGCCACTCCTTGGCCGAATACTGAGGGTGAGGAGGTTATGACCAAGGCCCAGACCTTGGTGGCCGAAGACCAGAAGGCCGAGCCCCTGCTGGTAGACAAAGAGGAAGGCCGCGACTTGTCGGAGCTTCCTTTGAAGACGGCTCCGGAGACTGCCAAGTCTCCGATATCGGCAACTCTCCCTTCACAAGAAGGAGGAGCTGTGGTACTGCCACCCGTGACGAGGCAGGCCACAACCGGGTGGCCAACCGTGATGGAGGAGGCCTTGCGCAGCTCCGTCATCGCCGAAGACCACCGCATCCTTATGGGAGCGGTTCTGAAGGGCATTCCATCCGTTGATAGCGGACTGAAGGAGGCCTTCGGCGGTCTCTTGACGGGCTTTAAGGTAAGCCATGTAATGCTCCTCTCTCTAAGCAGAATTTGTTCGTGAGGTATATATATATTCCAGATAGGTATAGTAGCCCCCGAGCCCTGGGTGAGTTTAAGAAACTTACCCGGGGGTCAAAGGATCCCAGGTTCCAAGTAAAATCGATATTTTGACTATTTTCGGAGATGGTCTGGAAAGGAGGGTCTAGGACCAACAGTTCTGATGTGTGTCTCACATAATTTTTGCTTTGCAGGCCTCATCATCGGCGACGGCTGTCCATGACGTGGAGCTGGCTGAGCTCAACCGGAAGCTCAAGAGCTCTGACGAGGAGCTTGACCATCTGAACAAGCGGTTTGATGAAATGCAAAGTGAGTTGGAATTTTGTTTCGGAGACCCTGTCCAATCCTAATAGATTGAGGTTCTTGAGTTTTTGAATCCTGAATTTTGGTCTTGCATTGTATTTGTAGACGTTTCTTATGAGGTCGAGAACCTCAAGGCCGAGCTGGAGAAGGCCAAGCGAGAGGCTGCCGATCATAAGATGGCGGCCGACCAGGCGGCGGCCGAACTAAGCTCCCTGAAGGCTGTCAGTGAAAAGCACGAAGCTCGGGTGGCCGAGGTGCAGCAAGAGCTCCAAGATGCTAGCACTAAGTGTGAGGCTCTTGAGCAGAAGACTAAGGACCAGGCGGCCGAGCTATCCACGTTATCCGCCGATCTTAAATTGGAGCGTGTAGATAGGCGGTCTTCTGAGGAAGAACTCCGCCAAGTCAGGATGATCGCGGATGGTAAGCTGTACTTACTACAATGTGCCTTTGGTGGTAACAGGTTTGCTCGTCTTACACGGCTATGGTGTTCCTCAGGCGCCTTTACGAATCTTCCGAAGAGTGCGGCGGACACGGCCAAGCACTTCGCTGCTAGGGACGGGGATGCGGAACAGAGGCTGTTCTGGGTGCAATTTCAGACCCCCGAGCCCCGTCCCATTCTCAGTTATCAGATGAAGGAGCTGATGGAGCTTCATCGGATGGCGAAACCAGCCTTAAAGGACCTCTGCATTGGGTTGTGGCCTTCAGAGCCACTACCGGGCAGTTATTTCGGCCTGGTGCAGAAGCTTTGCGACGCCTCCTCCCGCATTGAGGTCCTGAAGCGCTCTGTATGTATTGAGGGAGTGCGGATGGCCTTTGCGAGGACTATGATGCACTGGCCAGGGATGAAGCCACTCGAGATGGCTACAGCGCCCCCGCCGCCGGGGAAGGAGCATAGGCGCCCCGAACTGTACTTCGCCGCTGCGATGGAGGGTGCTCGGTCGGTAGAGGCCCAGTGCCCTAAGCATGTAATTTTCGAGTGAACATGTTATTGTATGTCCGATGAATATTGTATGCGCTTGCATGGTTTATCATGCTTTGCTGCTTTTGATTATTTTGACTCCTATGTGGCCGTTTTGGAGCTGAAAGTTGCCAGTCGTCGGCTTTAGCCCCCATGTAATTATTACAAGAGGTGTTCCGTCATCCGCAGTATTATTCTTAGCCGAATTATCGGAACCCAGAGGCGGTGGTGCAAGATATGGGAACGAGGGAATCAGACTATGCGGCTTTAATGCTTTAACTTAGCCGGAGGAGCCTGACTGTGGGGGATGGTTACTAGCCCCCCGTGTTTTGTGGTATTCGGGTGAACCGAGGTAAAAACCATTACCACGTGGTCTACAAGAATGGAAACCCCTCGTATGACACGAAATAATCTCTATCGATTTTTAGGTTCACACTTGTGCTCGGATTACATACCGGTTCGCGCTTATTATGACGGTCGATTTTCGGCTTTCTCCACTAAGGTACTTGACCAGGCGAGCTAGAAATACAATCGCAGTGGTTCTCCCTTTACCCTTTTAGCCGAACGAGCAGAACGTAAGAGGGTAAGCATAGGAGCCGGGCAACCCAACCTTTGACCTAAGACATAATTCGGAACCGATGCATATAACGAATAAATCCGACACGCCGGGCATATAAAGGACAATGCCGGGACGATGCTTGGGACGAGCTTTATAGCTGACCCCCCGATCTATTAGCTGGTTGCATCAAATATATACCGAACAATTTTGCTTCTGGAGGCGGGGAGTTGGAAAACACTTTATAATGCCATAACCAGACTGTAAAAGATGATCTTTATATATTATGAATTTTTACAATTCATGCTGCGGGCGTAACTGTTATAGGTTTTTTAGAAACAAATGTATACAAAGGTGAGGTTTGCTCGAGGCTCTTGATCGGCGGCTTGATGTCCTTGGCGTGTCCCTATGCGCCTCCGTTCCTTTGCTCTTGAACAGTAGCATGCTCCTTTAAAGGTGGTTATGACCGGCGAACAGACCTTTGAGAGAGGTACATGTTTAAATCGCCGAGACATGCATGAGTTTGACGCCTGCTGTGTTGAGAGTAGTTTGGTCGAACCGACCACTCTGTTGTGATGAGGTGTCCCCCCGCAGCTGCCCATGGTATTTTGTGTGCGAAATTGTGCCTTCTTGGTACGTACCTGATGGGTAGCGGGGCCGTGCTGTGGGGGGCGCGTCCCTATTTGTGATGAACAGGAGATTGCTCCGGGAGATCGGGTCGTGCTCGGACCCGCTTGCTCGCCTGTCGCAGCTTGTTGCCTGGTTGGGATATTGGTGCCTTGATGCCAGACTAGAATTCGGCCGCTAGAGCCGCTGTGTGTTCCTCAGTCCGGAGTGAGCGTTCCGTATTGCCATTGACGGTGATGACCCCATTTGGCCCAGGCATCTTGAGCTTCAGGTATGTGTAGTGGGGAATGGCGTTAAAGCAAGCGAACGCGATGCGACCGAGCAGTGCATGATAGCCACTGCGGAAAGGCACTATATTGAAGATCAAGTCCTCGCTACGAAAGTTATCGGGCGAGCCGAACACTACTTCCAGTGTCACGGTACCCGAGCAGCGTGCTTCGACGCCTGGGATGACTCCCTTGAAGGTAGTGTTGCTGGGTTTAATTCTTGACGGGTCGATACCATCTTTTTTTACTTTGTCTGAGTAAATCAGGTTAAGGCTGCTTCCTCCGTCCATAAGGACTCTAGTGAGGTGGTACCCATCGATGATGGGGTCCAGAACGAGGGTGACCGAGCCTCCATGACAGATACTGGTCGGGTGATCCCTACGATCGAAGGTGATCGGGCAAGCCGACCATGGATTGAACTTCGGGGCTACGGGCTCTATGGCGTAGACCTCCCGAAGGGCGCGTTTCCTCTCCTTTTTTGGTATATGCTTGTCATATATCATGTTCACAGTTTTTACCTCGAGAGGGAATTGCTTCTGCCTGCCATTGCTTGGCCCGCGAGGTTCTTCGTCGTCCTCGCTACGCGGGCTCTTGCTTTGTTCCTCGGCTGCGAGCTTGTGGCTTGTTTGAACACCCAACAGTTTCTGTTGGTGTGGGTGGCCGGCTTGTCTTGTGTGCTATGGATCTGGCAAGGCCTATCCATTATTTTGTCCAAAGCGGTAGGTCCATCCCTGTTTCCTTTAGAGGGCTTCTTCCGTTGACCGGGTTTGGAGTTGCGAAAACCGGCATTTACGGCCGTGTCTTCCGAGTCGCCATTGCTATGGCGGCATTTATTTTTGTTCCGCCTTGGCTTTCCGTTGCCGTCCCACACTTCAGAGGTGTCGGGGTCTTCAGGATTGTGGCTTCGGTGAGCAAGCTAGTTGTCTTCGCCCGCACAAAAGCGGGTCATAAGTGAGGTGAGGGCCGACATTGTTCTTGGCTTATCCTAGCCGAGCTGGCGAGCTAGCCATTCATCCCGGATGTTGTGTCTAAACGAGGCTATCGCCTCGGTGTCCGGACAGTCGACGATCTGGTTCTTCTTGGTCAGGAAGCGATTCCAGAACTACCTGGCTGATTCGCCAGCCTTTTGGACGATGTTGCTTAGGTCAGAAGAGTCCGGGGGCCGGACGTAAGTGCCTTGGAAGTTAGACCGGAAGGCATCTTCGGGCTCCTCCCAACTCCCAATGGAGTTCTCAGGGAGACTGTTTAACCAGTGCGAGCTGGTCCCTTCAGTTTGAGTGGTAGGTATTTGATGGCGTGGAGATCGTCTCCTCTGGCCATATGGATATGAAGGAGGAAATCCTCGATCCATACGGCTGGGTCTGTCGTTCCGTCATATGATTCTATGTTTATGGGTTTAAACCCTTCGGGGAACTGGTGCTGCATAGCCTTGTCTGTGAAACACCGTGGGTGTGCAGCACCTCTGATCTGGGCTACGTCACGCCAGAGGTCGGCTGTTGACTGGGCCCAGTATTGTTCCCGGCTTTTGTGGTTGCGGTCGAGCCATGATTGGTACCCATCCTGCCTAGTGGGGGAGCGTCCCCTAGATCCGTAAATGGATCTGGTGTGACCTGCCCTATAGTCCAGGTCTTGCCATAGATCGTATCGATCCTCAGGCTGTGGTGGCTCCTTTCCCCTTCTACGAGGTGACATCGGCCAGTACTCGGCGTCTCTAGCCACCCTGTCTCGTCCTCGAGGGGGCGGTCCGGCTAGTTGTACTGGGAGCGCCTGGGGGATTCGGGCTCAAGGGCCTCGTCGTCGAATTGCGGCAGCAGGCGCCGGCGCGAGTAACTCTTGTTTCGGTCTGGTCGCTCAATGTCGAACCCTTCTTCGACTTCTAGGACTTTGGTCCATCTATTGTTGATTGTGTCCTGCTCGGCTTTGAGCTGCTGCTGCTTTGCCTTTAAGCTCCGAGCGGTGGCTATGAGCTGTTGCCTGAATCGTTCTTGGTCCTCGGGGTTTTCGGGGACTGTAAAGTCTTCGGCTTCAAGGCTCTCCTCCTCCTCAGCGGGTGGGAGGTAGTTATCATCGTCGGAACCATTGAGGTTCTTGGCGTTCTGTTGATCCGTTAGCCTTTCCGGGTCCTCTAACGGCTCCTCGGGGGCTTCAGGGTCGCCGAGGTCCTCCGGGGTGTCGATTTTCCCGATGCCTGCGATGGCTTCCCTTCCCTTATTGGTCTTGGATCGCTTGCGTTTTTTCCTGCGCTTTGACGCTTCGTCGGATTTTTTGCCATTCCTCCTGGGGGTGTGGTTGTCCCTGTTGTTAGGTGTATCCACCATATAGACATCATAGGTCGAAGTGGTTGTCCACCGCCCGGTGGTGGCGGGGGCGGGGTCGCCGATCTCTTCATCCATGTGTTCTGCCTCCTCGAAGGCGTAGTCCACCATGTCAGTTAAGTCTTCGACAGTGGCTACTAAGTGGGCGGTGGGTGGGCTGTAAAATTCCCTATAGCCGGCCTCTAAGTCGACCGGAACGTGGGTCGAGGTATGATCATCCTCGATTGCCATTGACTGGATCCAGTCTAGGGCCTCGTTCAACCACGAGAGGGCGACCAAATCAGTCTCCTGAGGGCCCTTGGAGTTAAGCTCCAAGGCGTCTTCGGGATTGGCGTGTTCGGTACAAGCCGAATTCTGGTATTTGGGTACCATCGACGAGGCCGGGCTCAAGGCCGGGCCTCCGGTGGAGATAGATCCGAGGGTCGAGCCGGATAGGGGGGCCGAAGTTAAAGCTCCGGGACTTTCGGGTCCGTCGGACAAAATCGAGGGCTCCGCAAGGAACAGATCGCCACGGGAGTCGGCGGTGAACTCTAGGTTCCTGAACCTGATCTCCTGACCGTGGGCAAAATTCTCGATCCGGCCTAGTTGGCCGGTCGAGTCAACATGTAGTACGACACTGCCGAATGCGAAGACCTGTCCGGGGACGAAGATGTCCTTGTTATGGGCCTGTCCGCTGATGATTAAGCGAGCCATCAATCCACGGGTGATCCCACAGCAGAATTTTCAATGAAAGCACCAATGTTAGTGTCAAAACCGGCGGATCTCGGGTAGGGGGTCCCGAACTATGAATCTAAGATCGATGGTAACAAGGGACAAAGGAGCCGGTGTTTACCCAGGTCCGGGCCCTTGTGAGGAGGTAAAACCCTACGTCCTGCTTGATTGTATTGATGAATGGGATGGTTACAGAGTTGATCTACCTCGAGATCGAAAGAGCTAAACCCTAGATTAATTGACTTGTCCCTAACGAACTAAGCCCCTTGGTTTATATAGACACCAAGGGTACCTAGGATTACACATGGTCAGTTCCCATCCAGGCATAGATACATCCATTTTTACTTGGAGGACACACCAAGTCTTTGGAACATTCCCCCCTAAGCCTAGGATCATTTTGCAGTCCGGCCTTCCCGAAGATGCCACAAGGCGGCCCACCGGGCTAAACTATAAGAGATAAGTCAACGGCCTGAGGACCCCTTAATCCCGGACTCCCTCACCGACGCAGTCTCAAGCCACGTCAACATGTCTGGTGACCCGCGCCACCAGGAGCGGTAGTAGGGCGGTAGTACTAAGCGGTACTACCACTTACCCTACTACTACTACTGCTCAGTTCTGCTGGTGGTACCACTTATAGCCCTGGCCAGCACGGTAGTACCACTTATAGCCGGTACTACCGCCCTGGCCAGCGGTACTACCGCCCTGGCCAGCGGTACTACTGCTTGTGTGTGGGTTGTGGGGGTAACGGTTGGATTTCCCCCCACCTATTTAAGGGGGTCTTCTTCCCCAATGGTTCTTATCTTTCGAGCTCGATTTTCCCCACATTGTTGACCTTCTTCGAGCTTGCTATCTCTCAATCCCTCCAATGATTCTTGCTAGTTCTTGAGGGAAAAGAGAGAGGAGATCTAGATCCACATTTCCATAAATCATTTTCTCCTCTATGTGAGGGGAACCCCTTGGATCTAGATCTTGGAGTTCTTCATGTTCTTCTTCGTTCTTCCTCTCATTTTCCTCCATAGCATTAGTTGTTGTGGTGGGATTTGGGAGAGAAGGACTTGGGCACTCCATGTGCCCTTGCCATTGCATTTGGTGCATAGATTTGAGTTCTCCACGGTGATACGTGGAAATGAGAAGTTGAGAAGCTTATTACTCTTGGGTGTTTGAGCACCCTAGAGCTTGTTCCTCCTGGGTGCTTTGGCGCCCTAGATGGTTGGTGGTGCCTCGGAGCTCAATCATTGTGGTGCAAAGCTCCGGGAAAGCGTCGGGGGTCTCCAATTAGGTTGTGGAGATTGCCCCGAGCATTTGAGGTCACCTCAGAGCCACAATCCATTGTGGTGAAGCTTCGTCGTGTTGTTGGGAGCCTCCAATTAAGTTGTGGAGTTTGCCCCAACCTTGTTTGTACGGGTTCAGTGACCGCCCTCAAGGGTCCCTTAGTGGAATCACGACATCTTGCATTGTGCGAGGGCATGAGGAGATTACGGTGGCCCTAGTGGCTTCTTGGGGAGCATTGTGCCTCCACACTGCTCCAAACAGAGATTAGCATCCGCAAGGGTGTGAACTTCGGGATACATCGTCGTCTCCGCGTGTCTCGGTTATCTCTTACCTGAGCCCTTTACTTATGCACTTTACTTTGTGATAGCCATATTGTTTGATGCTATATATCTTGCTATCACTTAGTTGTTTAACTTGCTTAGCGTAAGTTGTTGGTGCACATAGGTGAGCCTAGTTGTATTAGGTTTTGTGCTTGACATATTAAATGTTAGTTTTATTCCGTATTTGTTCAAGCCTAAACCGTAATTATTTCAAAGCGCCTATTCACCCCCCACCTCTAGGTGACATCCACGTCCTTTCACCAAGGATTTTAAGGGCCTCGCAAAGTACCCAATTACACAGCAGATCTCGAGCCGACGGCATGGATCAAAAGCTACGAGTTAGCCATGGATATGCTTGCTGTCAGTGATGCTGTGTGCGCAAAATACTTGACCATGATGCTGGAAGGACCGGCTCGAACATGGTTGAAGAATCTTCCCCCCAATTTCATAAATACTTGGGCGAAGCTGAAGGAACGTTTTATCAAGAATTTTCAAGGAACTTGTAAACGCCCAATGACAATTGTGGACCTTCAACATTGCATCCGGCGCACGAACAAGTCGGCTTACCATTGGACTTGCCAGGTTGCAGATATTATCCACTCTTCGGATAGCATCACTGCTGCTCAAGCTGTCTTAATTTTGGAAAAGAATTGCCACTTCCAACCACTCGTTCAGAAGCTCGGGCGTCTGAAGCGAAAGGTCCAAGATATGGGAGACTTGATGGATGTTCTCACTAGGTATGCTGAATCTGACAGCACAAATGATCCTGGCTCTGACAAGGATAAAACTGGTAAGAATAAGAAAATTGATGGCGTCAGGGGTCATCGGCAAAACCATGGTCACAATGGAAATCAAAGCAACAATGGTAAACGGAAGCAGACCGAGGGCGGGTCGGATTTTGTCGCCAATACCAATGCTAATTTCAAGAATCAGTGGCGGAATAACCGCCCTGGCGGATCTTATAATGGGAATAAGCCGCGCAACTATGAGGAGGCCCTTAAGGCTCCCTGTCCCAAGCATAGCCTCCCAGATAAGATGGCCACTCACTCGTGGGAAAATTGTTACATCATGCAGGAATTCCGCAATCAAGCCTTCCAGAGTCATCAAGGAGGTAATGGTGGTGGACATCCAGGTCAACCTGGCCCGGGCGGGTCACATGGCGGCTCATCTGGTGGTTTTTCAGGATTAGGTTTTCATGGCCAAGGCGGCTCGGGAGCTGGTTTTCAACATGGAAATAACAACAATGGGCGGCGCTCAGGTTCAGGTAATCAACAGGACAATAATCAAGCCGGGTTTCAGAGCAACCCTAAGCAGTTGAACAGTGGGCAGTATCACGTGTTCACTACCAGCACCTGTAGACGTGATCGAAAGCTGAAGCAACGGGCTGTACACATGGTCGAGCTAGCTGTGCCAAGGTATCTAAATTGGTCGGAGCAATCAATCACTTGGAGCAGGGAAGATCATCCTCCCCGGGTTGACAACCCAGGTGGTCTGGCATTAGTAGTGGTGCCTCAAGTTGGTGGTTATACTCTATCCAAGGTCCTCATGGATGGGGGTAGCAGCATTAATATCTTATATTATGAGACCTTCCAGTGAATGAATCTTTCCGAGAGTAAGTTGCAGCCTTCAACCACAGTGTTCCACGTGATCGTTCCCGGAAAATCAGCTTATCCAATTGGGCGGGTCAAACTCGATGTTGCTTTCGGCTCAGAATATAATTACAGATGTGAGTCCCTGACCTTTGAAGTGGTAAAGATCAAGAGCCCTTACCATGCCCTTTTCGGACGGTCGACTTACGCTCGGTTTATGGCCCGACCCTGCTATGTTTATCTCAAACTCAAGATGCCTGGCCCAAATGGCACCATTACTGTGGATGGAAGCCGGAAAATAGCTCAGGAGTGTGAAGAAGGGGATGCAACTTATGCTGAGCCTGCGTGTGTCATAGAGGAATTGAAGTTTTACACAGCCAATGTTGACCCGGGAGACATGACCCCCCTCAAGAAGCCCACCACTGAGTCGGAGTCTCCAATGAAGTTCAATCCGGTTGAGGACACAAAGCAAATTGACTTTACCCCAGGCGACTCGTCTCAATAGTTCACCATTGGGACAGGCCTTGATCCCAAATAGGAAAGCATGCTTATCGAGTTCATCCATGAGAATCGGGACATCTTTGCATGAAAACCTTCTGACATGCCTGGAGTACCAAGAGAACTCGCTGAGCACCACATTAATGTGGACCCAAAGATGAAACCAATTAGGCAATACCTCCGTTGTTTTAACGAGGAGAGATGCAAGGCTATTGGAGAAGAGCTGGCCCGACTCCTAGCTGTCGGTTTCATCATTGAAGTTTTTCACCCTAATTGGTTTGCAAATCCGGTTCTTGTTTTGAAGAAGAATGGAACTTGGCGTATGTGTGTTGATTACACAGATCTCAACAAAGCCCGCCCCAAGAATCCTTTTGCTCCCCCCCACATCGATCAAATCATTGATTCCACGACTGGTTCTGAGCGTTTATGCTTCTTGGATGCATACTCTAGCTATCATCAGATTAAGATGGCCATTGAGGACCAAGAAAAGACGGCTTTCATCACTCCCTTCGGTGGTTTCTTCTATGTCTCTATGCCTTTTGGGCTTAAGAGCGCGGGGGCTACCTATCAACGTTGCGTTCAGAACTGCCTTCATCCACAGATTGGATGCAATGTTCACGCCTATGTTGATGATATCGTGGTAAAATATCAAAACAAGGAGATGCTTTTGGATGATCTCAAGGAGATATTCGGTAATCTTCAGGTGTACTAGATGAATTCAACCCGACAAAGTGTGTTTTTGGTGCTCCTGCAGGTAAATTACTGGGATTTGTCTCTGAACGTGGCATTGAAGCTAACCCAGAAAATATCAAAGCAGTGACATCGCTTGCTAAGCCGGCCAATATCAATCAAGTTCAGCGCATGGCTGGTCGCATCGCAGCATTAAGCCTTTTTATAAGTCGCTTGGGAGAAAAGGCAATTCCTCTCTATCAGCTGTTGAAAAAGACAAACGATTTTGTCTGGACCGATGCAGCCAATGAAGCCTTTGAGGCGCTTAAATGACAGTTGGCTGAGCCGCCCGTCCTAGCCGCCCCGACTGACAAAGAGCCTATGCTCCTGTATATTGCTGCCAAGTCCAAAGCAGTAAGTGTTGCAGTCGTCGTCGAGCATAGAGAGGCAAGAAAGGAATACCCAGTACAACGACCTGTCTATTTTGTCAGTGAAGTTCTGAATCTGTCCAAGCAGCCGTATCTGCATTGGGAAAAGTTGGTCTATGGTGTTTTCATGGCGAGCCGGAAACTAAAGCATTATTTCTCGGAGCATCCAATTACTATGGTCAGCTCAGCTCCCCTGGGAGATATCATACAAAATCGGGAGGCTACTGGACGGATCGCTAAGTGGGCAATTGAGCTTGGTCCTCACCAGGTGAAATATAAGCCTCGCACAGCCATTAAATCCTAGGCATTGGTCGATTTCATCAATGATTGGACGGAATTACAAATCCAAAGTATTGACCTGATAACACGTACTGGACTATACACTTTGATGGATCCAGGCAATTGGGGGGCTCGGGGGCTGGAGTTATCTTATCTTCCCCACGAGGTGACAAATTCTTCTATGTCTTATGGCTCATGTTCCCTTGTACTAACAATGCAGCTGAATACTAAGATCTCTTACATGGGCTCCACATGGCTAAGGAGATGAACTTGAGCCGGGTCAGATGTTTAGGCCACTCATATCTGGTGGCTCAACAAGTCTCACGGACTTAGGATTCAAAGGATCCCCTGATGGCGGCTTATAGACGAGCAGTCACTAACATTGCAGGGCATTTTCAAGGATATCAGGTTGATCATATTGATCGCTGGATCAATGAGGCAGCAGATGCTTTGTCACGACTCGGCTCACAATGTAAGCCGGTTCCTCCCAATGTTTTCCTGGACGTTCTTCACCACCCTTCCGTCAAGTTACCCTCTAAAGAAGACCTGGCTATTCCTGATCCGGAGTCTCAGTTGGTGGCGGCTCTGCATGTTATTCTTGATTGGACAGTGTCGTACTTGGCTTATCTCACTCGTGGCGAGCTCCCAAATGAGGAAATCATCGCCCGACAGATCATCAAGCGTTCCAAGTTAATGACCATCATTCATGGCGAGTTACATTGACAAAGTAGCACTGGCATTTTCAGCGTTGTGTTTCTCCCGAGGAAGGCCAGGAGATTCTTCAAGAAATTCACATGGGAGAATGCGGTCATTGACGTGGCTTGAGACTGCGTCGGTATTTCCCCAAAGAGGAAGGGATGATGCAACACAACGACGGTAAGTATTTCCCTCAGTTATGAAACCAAGCTTATCGAACCAGTAGGAGGATCACCACCACCCAATAAGTAGCACCTGCACACAAACAACAAATACTTGCAACCCGACGCACAAGCACACAATGCAATGAAAACAGAATCTGTCTTAAACAAAACAGTCTGTAGTAATCTGTACTCTAACCATACTTCTGTAACTCTAAAAATTCTGAAAAATTAGGAAAATGTAAAGAATTTGTATAGAAACACTGTGTTAAACTTTCAGCTCAAGATCACGTTCTAGTAAAAAATGAAAATTCAAATACTGGACGCAAAGTTTCTGTTTCAAATTCAGCATCGCTTCTACTCATCTTATGAATCATCCTAAAGGCTCTACTTGGCACAAACAATAAATAGACCATAAAAACAAAATCATAACAGAGGCATAATTGTATCAACAATCAAAAACAGAAAGAAAAAGATGAAAGTAAATTTATTCATTGGGTTGCCTCCCAACAAGCGCTATCGTTTTACGCCCCTAGCTAGGCATGATGATTTCAATGATGCTCACATAAGAATTAGTAATTGAAATATGCAAGAGAGCATCATGAATCTCATGACAAGCACATTTAAGTCTAACCCACTTCCTGTGCATAGGGATTTTGTGAGAAAACAATTTATGGGAACAAGAATCAACTTGCATAGGAAGGCAAAACAAGCATAACTTCAAAACTTTGAACACATAGAGAGGAAACTTGATATTATTGCAATTCCTACAAGCATATGTTCCTCCCTCATAATAAATTTCAGTAGCATCATGAAGGAATTCAAAAATATAACTAGAGGGGGGTGAATAGACTACTAGCAGGAATTTAAAACCTAACCTTTACCCAAGTTAATTTGTTGGCAGATTTTAACAATTATAGCAAGTCTAGCACACCCTACACATGCATGTCAACAAGTATGGCAGCGGAAAATAAAGACATTGCACATGAAGTAAAGAGTTGAGATAGGGAAATCAAACGCAATTGGAGACGCAAAGATTTTTCCCGTGGTTCCGATAGGTGGTGCTATCGTACGTCCACATTTATGGAGTCTTCAACTCACGGAGGGTAACGGTTGCGAGAGTCCACGGAGGGCTCCACCCATAAGGGTCCACGAAGAAGCAACCTTGACTATTCCATAACAGCTTCCGTCCACGAAGGACTAGCCTCACTATGGGTAGATCTTCACAAAGTAGGCGATCTCCTTGCCCGTACAAACTTCTTGGTTCAACTCCACAACACGAAGTAGGAGGCTCCCAAGCGACACCTAACCAATCTAGGAGGCACCACCCTCCAAAAGGTAATAGGCTCGGTAATGATGATGAACTCCTTGCTCTTGTGCTTCAAGATGATAGACTCCTCAACACACAATCACTCTCTCACAGATTTGGCTTGGTGGAAGAGATGGGATTGGTGGAAAGCAACTTGGGGAGGCTAGAGATCAAGATTCATATGGTTGGAATGGAATGGCTTGATCTCAACACATGAGTAGGTGGCTCTCTCTCAGAAAATATGATGGGGCAAGTATGGAATAGTTCTGAGTGCTTCTCTTTCGAGTGGGTGGTGGTGAAGGGGTATATATAGGCATCTCCAAAAATCCAACCGTTACACCTAAAGTGACCAACTCGGTGACACCGATGTGTGAATCTCGGTGGTACCGAGTTGCTCCAAAGGTAGCAACTTTTGAATCTCGGTGAGAACGATATATAAAACTCGGTTGCACCGATAAGGTGACCAACGGTCAGATTGCCCAATCTCGGTGACGCCGATTCAAGAAACTCGGTGATACCAATTTTGTGAATCGAGGTAACAGATAGTTGGCAACCAAACTCGGTGGCACCGAAGCAGAATCGGTTGCACCGAAAGGTTAGGGTTTGGCTTAGGTCTCTCTGAGTATGGGAATCGGTGGCACCGAGTGGAAAGTGTTGGTTACACCGATTTTGGATATTTGACTTTGTTCAGACTTTTGTGGAAGAGCTTGTGGGTGTTTTTGGTGACTATCACTTGTGCACGTATGAGAATTTTGTTCACCAACAATACCTTACCCCCTTTCAATAGTATTGGCTTTCCTATGGACTCAAAGTGATTTCTCACAAAGTAAAATGTAGAGTCCTCTTGCCTGAAGCTTTGCCAATCCATTTCCTTGCATCTTGGGGTATCTCCACACAGCCCTTTTGCCAACCCATCTCTTCATGGACTTTTATCTAAAATACACTAGGTAAAAGTATTAGTCCAAGAGACAATGTATGTTGTCATGAATTATCAAAACCACCAAGGGAGCATGTTGTGCTTTCAATCTCCCCCTTTTTGGTAATTGATGACAACATACAATCAAAGCTTCAAATAAAGATATGCATGGATATAATGAAGACTTTGAGAGACACATGACTTAGACTTGCTCCCCCTAAATGTGTGCAATCCCTTTAAAGGATAGTTGCTTTGGAATGCATGGACACACATGTCGTAGAAGGGATATAATAAGTCATGTGTATCTTGGCTATATGCATCAAATATATATGAATGAGGTTTATCCTTATTCAAGACTTCACTCTTGCAAACAATATGTGCAAGAAGCAAGAGATCATCTTGATCAAGGATATGATGCATATACTTACCTTGAGTTCTTGAGCATTCTAGTAGTAGAGACACACTTGAGAAAACAATGTTAGGAAACACAAGAGTATTCTACTAATCAAAGGCAATAGAACTCAAAAGTACCAAGATATGGAGATCATGTAGAAGATAATATTCCTTAAGATTGATATGTCTCCAATATCATTTAGAACTTTCTCCCCCTTAGATATGAAAATAGTAGATCATCCTCTCCCCCTGAATCTCAGCATGTAGATATTGGGATTGGATAGGGTGAGAAAAGTCTAACATGAGTAGTAAACATTTGTCTCCCCCTACTTTGGTATTCTCCCCTTGTATATATAAATGTCAGCTTTGATATTCTCCTCTCCTCCTTGATTATATCTCCCCCTTTGCATAAGCATGTATCTCCCTTTAGCATGAAGCTTTGTTTATTTCTCCCCCTTTGGCATTAATTTCCAAAAAGGTCCATTCAGAGGGATATATACAGGGATCATTGATTAAGAAGGGATCCTTGAGAACAAGGGTCATTGAATGTAGGGTTCACAGAAATTAAGATTGAGGGAATCGTTGAAAATAATTTCTCTCCCTTTAGCTAATCTGAGATCTTGTAAGACTTCTCCTCCTTTGAGTTAGGGATCCTTGAATAAGAGTTTCCCCCCCCTAGTTTTTTTTAATAAGAAGGGATCATCGAAGAATTGATAAATATCACAATAGGATCACCAGAGAAGTAAAGAATTGCAATTTTGAACTCAAATGAGAATTGAAATCAAATTGGAGGCTCCGAGACAAAGAAATCGGTGGTACCGGAGTTTTGTAATGCAGCTCCTCTAATTTGGTAGAACCGAGTTATTTGTATCGGCGGCTCCGAGGCTAAAACAGAAACATGGCAGTGGGATTTTGAAATCGAGATTTCTCAAACTTTGCCAATAACACAGTGTCAAAAGAAATTTTCAAAGAAAATGCTAAAGACTATACAGAGAGATATCAACTAGAAAAGATTTGAGTGGTTCCAAGAAATCTTGCAATTAGAGAATGAAACACACAAGAATCTTAACTAGATGATGGGCGGTGACTAGGTCACCTATATTAGAGTATATTGACTTAGGAGCCAAGCAAGAATACTTGATCATAGGTCATACTCAACGTTAAGCTCAAAATGGGGTTACCATTTTTCGATTAAACATTTTAATGTTTTCATATCACTTGAGTTGCTTTAGCTCATGTCTTGGAGTAAAACCTTTTCAAGGATATGGGTACATACCTTTGAGTGATGTTGATAACGTAGCTTGTAGGTGAACTCGTTGAGGATGCTCAAGGTTGATGAAGGTCATCTTGAGTTGGGAGCAATCCTTCTCGTTTTAGTACACTTGTCACCTACATAGGTTAGTCATGCAAGGAAGACCATGATATGACACGATTCCAATTGTGAAATACAAATATGTGTCAAGGATATGTTTTTGTTGTCTTCTTCCTTCCATCAACAAGAGAGCTTGTGGATACTTGGTCATGACAAGATTGCTTATGCTTGGAGTTGATGGCAATCTTGTGGAATGAAGTTCTTCCAAGTACCTACAAAATGTTAGATGCAATACAAGGGAGCATAGAATTCCATGGCATATGATAACATGTTAAAAAGATCATGGAAATATCAAGAAGGCTCATGCCCTTGCATGCAACCGAGTGAGTATAGCTCAAGTTTGAAGAATCACTGATGTTCAAATCACTCCTCAAGTAACAAAATGTTTTCTCATCAAGTGGCTTAGTAAAGATATCGGCCAATTGCTTGTTAGTATGAACATGCTTAAGATTAATATCTCCTTTGGCAACATGATCACGAATGAAATGATGTCTGACTTGAATATGTTTAGTTCGAGAATATTGCACAGGATTATGACCAATTTTAATAGCACTTTCATTGTCACAAAGTAATGGAACATTTTTAACATGAATTCCATAATCCTTAAGAGTTTGTGTCATCCATAGTAATTGTGCACAACAAGATCCAGCAGCAATATACTCAGCTTCGGCAGTAGATAGAGATACTGAGTTTTGTTTCTTGGAGGACCAAGATACAAGAGATCTACCCAAAAATTGACAAGTACCCGAGGTGGATTTTCTATCAACCTTGTCACCGGCATAGTCCGAATCGGAATAGCCAACAAGGTTAAAGGAAGATCCCTTGGGATACCAAATGCCAAAGTTTGGTGTTTGTATCAAATATCTCACAATACGTTTCACGGCCAAAAGATGACACTCTTTAGGTGCAGCTTGATATCTAGCACACATGCAAACACTAAGCATAATATCGGGACGGGAGGCACATAGATATAGCAATGAACTAATCATAGATCGATAAACTTTTTGATCAACCAGTTCATCCTCCTTGGTAAGATCAACATGTCCACTAGTAGGCATACGAGTTTTCATACCTTTGCACTCCTGCATGTTGAACTTCTTGATCAAGTCCTTGGTATACTTAGTTTGAGAGATGAAAGTTCCTTCTCTCGTTTGCTTGATTTGCAAACCAAGAAAGAATTTCAGCTCACACATCATGGACATCTCATACTTCTCGGACATCAACCTTCCAAATCTTTCACTAAATTGTGGGTTAGTAGATCCAAAGATAATATCATCCACATAGATTTGGCACACAAATAATTCACCATTAACTCTCTTAGTGAATAAGGTTGCGTCAATTTTACCAATTTCAAAACCTTTTTCAATGAGAAACTTCATTAAGCATTTGTACCAAGCACGAGGGGCTTGCTTAAGACCATAAAGAGCTTTACGAAGCTTGTAAACATGATTAGGTTTCTTAGGATTCACAAAACCAGGTGATTGCTTAACATAGACTTCTTCTTCAATCTGTCCATTTAAAAAGGCACTTTTAATGTCCATTTGATAAAGCGTGATATCATGGTGATTGGCATAAGCAAGAAGAATGCGAATAGCTTCAAGTCTAGCAACGGGGGCGTAGGTCTCACCGTAGTCCATACCTTCGACTTGCGTATATCCTTGGGCTACGAGACGTGCCTTGTTGCGTACGACTTGACCGTCTTCGTCTTGCTTGTTCCGAAACACCCATTTGGTTCCGATGATGTTGTGCTCGTCCCCGGGCTTCTCCACGAGTGTCCACACTTCGTTTCTCTCGAAGTTGTGAAGCTCTTCATGCATTGCGTTCACCCAATCCGCGTCTTCAAGAGATTGTTCTACCTTCAAGGGTTCAATGCTAGAGATGAAAAAATAATGCTCACAAAAGTTAGCTAGACGAGTTTTAGAGCGAGTGATTCTCCCGGTTTGTATGTCACCAAAAATTTGGTTTAGGGGATGGTCTTTGGTCACTCTTGCTCGAACTCGGGGTAGCTTGGGCTTGTTTGATGGTGGAGCTTCTTCTTCATCATCATCTCCTTCGTCTTCGTTGTTGTTGAAGGTGTCATTTCCTTGAGGTGGTGGTGAAGGAGGTTGTGGTGGATCTTCATGATGCACTTCCTCCACTTCATCATCTTTTCGTGTACCGCTTGTGGATGCCTCCATGTCGTGTTGAGGTTCACCTTGACGTGAAGTAGGGGCTTCCACTTGAGTTGATGAAGTACTTTCCTTCACCTCCATGGGACGAATATTGCCAATGGACAAGTCTTGGATAGCTTCCGAAGGGTCCTTATCACCTACATCATTTGGCAGTTGTTCGACTTGCGAACCATTAGATTCATCAAACTTCACATCTACCGTCTCTTCAACTTTTCGAGTAAAGTTGTTGTAGACACGGTAAGTGTGAGAGTTCGATCCGTAACCTAGCAGGAATCCTGCATGAGATTTAGGGGCAAATTTAGTATGACGATGCTTATCAAGAATGTAGCACTTTGAGCCGAATACCCGAAAGTATCCAACTTGGGGTTTGTTACCGGTGAGTAGCTCGTATGCCATTTTACCAAGAAGCTTGTGCAAGTTAAGTCGGTTTGTGGCATGACATGCTGTTTCCACGGCTTCTGCCCAAAAGTGTCTTGGCGTCTTGTATTCGTCAAGCATCGTTCTTGCCATCTCAATAAGCGTCCGGTTCTTCCTCTCAACAACTCCATTTTGTTGAGGTGTGTACGTAGCTGAGAACTCATGTGAGACACCTTCCTCGTCAAGAAAGGTATCCACATGGGTGTTCTTGAACTCCGATCCGTTATCGCTCCGAACCTTCTTGATCTTCACTTCAAACTGATTTTGTGCTTTGCGAACGAAGTTCTTGAAGATATTTTGTACCTGTGACTTATCATCAAGAAAGAATACCCACGTAAATCTGGAAAAATCATCAACTATAACTAGACCATAGGAATTTCCACCGAGGCTCTTGTAAGTATTGGGACCAAAAAGATCCATGTGAAGTAACTCGAGTGGTCTCCTAGTAGTCATGATATTCTTAACGGGATGACTTCCACCTACTTGCTTTCCAGCTTGACAAGCACTACAAAGTCTATCTTTGTCAAAGATAACATCTTTAACACCAAGTATATGGTCACCTTTGATAAGCTTGTCTAAGTTATGCATGCCAACATGTCCTAGTCTTCTATGCCAAAGCCAACCTTTAGAAGATTTTGCAATAAGACAAGTACGAGGTTTGGATCTCTTAGTGAAATCGACAATGTATAGATCACCTCTACGGAAACCGGTAAAGACCATTTTATGATTATCTTGATGAAACACTTGGCAATCTACTTTCGTGAATAGAACAATAAAACCAAAGTTGGCAAGTCTAGATACAGAAAGAAGATTGTAGCCAAGAGATTCAACAAGCATAACATTTTGAATAGAGCTGTCATGGGATATGGCCACCTTACCAAGACCAAGTACCTTGCCTTTGGAGTTGTCTCCAAATGTTACGTACCTTCGCGGTCCATGGTTTGGTGTGATCTCTTCAAACATTTCTCTATCTCCGGTCATATGATCGGTACATCCACTATCAAGAATCCACTCTTTTCCTCCGGACATGTAATCCTTGAAGTTTTCCATAAGACTTAGATTCTTCATGATCTTCTCATACTCGATGTCGAACAACTCATCTTCACCATAGTAGCCATGTTCCACATTGTCATCATCAAGTGGGAAATCCTCGTCACAAAGAACAAGAGATTTGTTAGTGTTGTGATCATGACAATGTTCAAATTTATGAATTCGAATGGCTTCAACAATGATGTTGCTGATAGTTATGACATTTCCTTTAGCACGCATGAGGTCTCTGAGCTCAAATAGATAGTCATCAAACTTGGGATCACTAGGCGTCATTTTGTGAAAGGCAATAGTTTTATGAAGAATTTCATCAAGATTACTCAATGAAGAACTTGGATATCATTTCTCCAAGTCATTCCAAAAAGTATAAGCACATACAAAATTCTTCATTTGACTAAGCACATTTCTAGGCAATGCT
Organism: Elymus sibiricus; assembly: GCA_039707655.1. Lineage (NCBI taxonomy): Eukaryota > Viridiplantae > Streptophyta > Magnoliopsida > Poales > Poaceae > Elymus > Elymus sibiricus. Next base: position 343,222,099 of record CM077663.1, read on the forward strand.
CTAACGATGAGATTAACAGTTCTAAGATTGCATAGTATATCAATTTCCTCTTCGTGTGTGGGATGTAAAGGATCAATGGGAGGTACATAGGGGCTCTTAACATACTTGCTCAATTGAAATTCATTAAATCGCTCAAGCATCAAGGTTTTCCATTGACTATAGTACTCTCCATCAAGAATGGGCACTCTACAACTCAAACTCCCTATACTAGACACATCCATCTTCCTCCCTGGTGATTAAACCGAAGCAATGGAGACCAATGCTCTGATACCAATTGAGGGATCACTAGAAGAGTGTCTAGAGGGGGGGTGAATAGACTACTAGCAGGAATTTAAAACCTAACCTTTTCCCAAGTTAATTGGTTGGCAGATTTTAACAATTATAGAAAGTCTAGCACACCCTACACATGCATGTCAACAAGTATGGCAGTGAAAAATAAAGACATTGCACATGAAGTAAAGAGTTGAGATAGGGAAATCAAACGCAATTGGAGACGCAAAGATTTTTCCCGTGGTTCCGATAGGTGGTGCTATCGTACGTCCACGTTTATGGAGTCTTCAACCCACGGAGCGTAACGGTCGCGAGAGTCCACGGAGGGCTCCACCCATAAGGGTCCACGAAGTAGCAACCTTGACTATTCCATAACAGCTTCTGTCCACGAAGGACTAGTCTCACTATGGGTAGATCTTCACGAAGTAGGCGATCTCCTTGCCCGTACAAACTTCTTGGTTCAACTCCACAACACGAAGTAGGAGGCTCCCAAGCGACACCTAACCAATCTAGGAGGCACCACCCTCCAAAAGGTAATAGGCTCGGTAATGATGATGAACTCCTTGCTCTTGTGCTTCAAGATGATAGACTCCTCAACACACAATCACTCTCTCACAGATTTGGCTTGGTGGAAGAGATGGGATTGGTGGAAAGTAACTTGGGGAGGCTAGAGATCAAGATTCATATGGTTGGAATGGAATGGCTTGATCTCAACACATGAGTAGGTGGCTCTCTCTCAGAAAATATGATGGGGCAAGTATGGAATAGTTCTGAGTGCTTCTCTTTCGAGTGGGTGGTGGTGAAGGGGTATATATAGGCATCTCCAAAAATCCAACCGTTACACCTAAAGTGACCAACTCGGTGACACCGATGTGTGAATCTCGGTGGTACCGAGTTCTCCAAAGGTAGCAACTTTTGAATCTCGGTGAGACCGATATATAAAACTCGGTTGCACCGATAAGGTGACCAACGGTCAGATTGCCCAATCTCGGTGACGCCGATTCAACAAACTCGGTGATACCGATTTTGTGAATCGAGGTAATAGAAAGTTGGCAACCAAACTCGGTGGCACCGAAGCAGAATCGGTTGCACCGAAAGGTTAGGGTTTGGCATAGATCTGTCTGAGTATGGGAATCGGTGGCACCGAGTGGAAAGTGTTGGTTGCACCGATTTTGGATATTTGACTTTGGACAGACTTTTGTGGAAGAGCTTGTGGGTGTTTTTGTTGGGGAACGTTGCATGGGAAACAAAAATTTTCCTACGCACACGCAAGATCTATCCATGGTGATGAGCATCTACGAGAGGGAGAGTGAATCTACATACCCTTGTAGATCGCTAAGCGGAAGCGTTAATAAACGCGGTTGATGTAGTCGAACGTCTTCGCGATCCAAATCGCCGAGCGTCCCGCGATCCAATCACGATCCTTCCGATCTAGTGCCGAACGGACGGCACCTCCGCGTTCAACACACGTACGGCTTGATGACGCCTTCACCTCCTCGATCCAGCGAGCGATGATGAAGTAGTGGTTGAGTTCCAGCAGCACGACGGCGTGGTGATGGTGGTGAGGAACAATCTCTGCAGGGCTTCGCCAAGCACTACGGAGATTATGACGGAGGAACTAGAGGGCTAGGGTTGCCGGCACACGGCTTGGGAAATCCTGATGTGTCCCGTGTGCTAGCCCTGCCCCTCTATTTATATGTTGAGCCTTGGGGTCTAAACTTGGAGAAAAAGCCTCCTCCGGGTCGGTTTTGCCCGCACAAGGTCGGTTTGGCCCGCAGGAAAAGAGTCCAATTCGGACCCTGCCGAATCGTGCACAGCCGCGCACAAGCGGTAGTACCGCTTCACACAAGCGGTAGTACCGCTTGGGCGGTAGTACCGCTTCACACAAGCGGTAGTACCGCTCAGGCGGTAGTACCGCTTCACCAAGCGGTAGTACCGCTTACGCGGCAGCAAAACTACTTTTGCACTTTCCAATACCTTGTGGGCTTTATCCCTTTGGCTCATATAAAGTGTTGCTGCACCCGAACACTTCGGTAAACATCCGGAACCCCTTCCGGTGAACTTCGGAACTCTTCCGGAGATCAAAACACTATTATCACATATATCAATCTTTACCTCCGGACTCTTCCGGAGATCCTCGTCATGTCCGGGATCTTATCCGGGACTCCGAACAACTTTCGGTCACCAACATAATAACTCAATTATACTAATCGTCACCAAACGTTAAGTGTGTAGACCCTGCGGGTTCGAGAACTATGTAGACATGACCGAGACACCTCTACGGCCAATAACCAATAGCGGGACCTGGATGCCCATATTGGCTCCTACATATTCTACGAAGATCTTTATCGGTCGAACCTCTATGTCAAGGATTCAGTTAATCCCGTATGCTGTACCCTTTGTTCTTCGGTATGTTACTTGCCCGAGATTCGATCGTCGGTATCACTATACCTAGTTCAATCTCGTTACTGGCAAGTCTCTTTACTCGTTCCGTAATACAAGATCTCGTGGCTAACACTTTAGTCACATTGCTTGCAAGGCTCATTGTGATGTTGTATTACCGAGTGGGCCCTGAGATACCTCTCCGTCATACGGAGTAACAAATCCCAGTCTTGATCCATGCCAACCCAACAGACACCCTCGGAGATACCTGTAGAGCACCTTTATAGTCACCCAGTTACGTTGCGACGTTTGATACACACAAGGTATTCCTCCGGTGTCAGTGAGTTGCATGATCTCATGGTCAAAGGAACAGATACTTGACATGCAGAAAACAATAGCAATAAACTGACACGATCAAATGCTACGTTTACAGTTTGGGTCTTGTCCATCACATCATTCTCCTAATGATGTGATCCCATTATCAAATGACATCTCATGTCAATGGCTAGGAAACCTTAACCATCTTTGATCAACGAGCTAGTCAACTAGAGGCTTACTAGGGACACAGTGTTGTCTATGTACCCACACATGTATTTGAGTTTCCAATCAATACAATTATAGCATGGATAATAAACGATTATCATGAACAAGGAAATATAATAATAACCAATTTATTATTGCCTCTAGGGCATATTTCCAACAGTCTCCCACTTGCACTAGAGTCAATAATCTAGTTCACATCACTATGTGATTTACATTGTAATGAATCGAACACCCATGCAGTTCTGGTGTTGTTCATGTTTAGCCCTTGGAAGAGGTTTAGTCAACGGATCTGCAACATTTAGATCCGTGTGTACTTTGCAAATATTTATGTCGTCCTCCTTGATGTAATCGCGGATGGAATTGAAACGTCGTTTTATGTGTCTGGTCCTCTTGTGAAATCTTGGTTCCTTGGCTAGAGCAATGGCACCAGTATTATCACAAAACAGAGTCATTGGGTTAAGTGCACTAGGCACTACTCCAAGATCTGTCATGAACTCCTTCATCCAGACACCTTCCTTCGCCGCCTCCGAGGCTGCGATGTACTCCGCTTCGCATGTAGAATCAGCTACCACGCTTTGCTTGGAACTGCACCAGCTAACCGCACCCCCATTAAGAATAAATACGTATCCGGTTTGCGACTTAGAGTCATCCGGATCAGTGTCAAAGCTTGCATCGACGTAACCCTTTACGACGAGCTCTTGATCACCTCCATAAACGAGAAACATGTCCTTAGTCCTTTTCAGGTACTTCAGGATATTCTTGACCGCCGTCCAGTGTTCCATTCCTGGATCACCTTGAAACCTTCCGACCATACTTATGGCAAGGCTGACATCGGGTCTTGTGCACAGCATTGCATACATGATAGAGCCTATGGCCGAAGCATAGGGGATGACACTCATCTTTTCTCTATCTTCTGCAGTCACTGGGCATTGAGTCTTACTCAACTTCACACCTTGCAAAACAGGCAAGAACCCCTTCTTGGACTGATCCATTTTGAACTTCTTCAAAATCTTATCAAGGTATGTGCTTTGTGAAAGTCCTATTAAGCGTCTCGATCTATCTCTATAGATCTTGATGCCTAATATGAAAGCAGCTTCTCCTAGGTCCTTCATTGAAAAACTCTTGTTCAAATATTCCTTTACGCTTTCCAGCATTTCTATATTGTTTCCAATCAGCAATATGTCATCCACATATAATATTAGAAACGCTATAGAGCTCCCACTCACTTTCTTGTAAATACAAGCTTCTCCGTAAACTTGTATAAACTCGAACGCTTTGATCACCTCATCAAAACGAAGATTCCAACTCCGAGATGCTTGCACCAGTCCATAAATGGATCGCTGGAGTTTGCAAACTTTGTCAGCATTCTCTGGATCGACAAAACCTTCCGGTTGCATCATATACAACTCTTCCTTAAGGAAACCGTTAAGGAACGCTGTTTTGACATCCATCTGCCAAATTTCATAATCGAAAAAGGCAGCTATTGCTAACATGATTCTGACGGACTTAAGCATCGCTACGGGTGAGAAGGTCTCATCGTAGTCAACTCCTTGAACTTGTGAAAAACCCTTTGCCACAAGTCGAGCTTTATAGACGGTGACATTACCGTCCGCGTCCGTCTTCCTCTTAAAGATCCATTTGTTCTGAATGGCCTTACGCCCTTCAGGTAATACTTCCAAAGTCCATACTTTGTTTTCATACATGGATCCCATCTCGGATTTCATGGCCTCTAACCACTTCTCGGAATCCGGGCTCATCATCGCTTCTCCATAGCTCGTAGGTTCATCGTTGTCTAACAACATGACCTCTAAGACAGGGTTGCCGTACCACTCAGGAGCAGTACGCGTCCTTGTCGACCTACGAGGTTCGATAGCAACTTGATCTAAAGCTTCATGATCATCATCATTAACTTCCTCTTCAGCTAATGTAGGCTCCACAGAAACAACTTTCTGCGCTGCGCTACTCTCAGGTTGAAGTAAAGGTTCAACAACCTCATCAAGTTCTATCTTCCTCCCACTCAATTCTTTCGAGAGAAACTCTTTCTCAAGAAATGTTCCGTTTTTGGCGACAAACACTTTGCCTTCGGATCTGAGGTAGAAGGTATACCCAACTGTCTCTTTTGGGTATCCTATGAAGACGCATTTCTCCGCTTTGGGTTCCAGCTTTTCAGGCTGAAGCTTTTTGACATAAGCATCACATCCCCAAACTTTAAGAAACGACAGCTTTGGCTTCTTGTCAAACCAAAGTTCATATGGCGTCGTCTCAACGGATTTCGATGGTGCCCTATTTAAAGTGAATGCAGCTGTCTCTAATGCATAACCCCAAAACGATAGTGGCAAATCGGCAAGAGACATCATAGATCGCACCATATCCAATAAGGTTCGATTACGACGTTCGGACACACCATTACGCTGTGGTGTTCCAGGCGGTGTTAATTGTGAAACAATTCCACACTGTCTTAAGTGACTGCCAAACTCATAACTCAGATATTCTCCTCCTCGATCAGATCGTAGGAATTTAATCTTCTTGTTACGATGATTCTCAACTTCACTCTGAAATTGTTTGAACTTTTCAAATGTTTCAGACTTGTGTTTCATTAAGTAAATATACCCATATCTACTTAAGTCATCAGTGAAGGTGAGAAAGTAACGATAACCACCGCGCGCCTCAATGCTCATCGGACCGCACACATCAGTATGTATGATTTCCAATAAGTCACTTGCCCGTTCCATTATTCCAGAGAACGGCGTTTTAGTCATCTTGCCCATGAGGCATGGTTCACATGTGTCAAGTGATTCAAAATCAAGTGACTCCAAAAGTCCATCAGCATGGAGCTTCTTCATGCGTTTTACGCCAATATGACCTAAACGGCAGTGCCACAAGAAAGTGGTATTATCATTATCAATTCTACATCTTTTGGCATCAATGTTATGAACATGTGTATCATTACTATCGAGATTCAATAAGAATAAACCCTTCACATCGGGTGCATGACCATAAAAGATATTACTCATATAAATAGAACAACCATTATTCTCTGATTTAAATGAGTAACCGTCTCGCAATAAACAAGATCCAGATATAATGTTCATGCTTAACGCAGGCACCAAATAACACTTATTTAGGTTCATCACTAATCCCGACGGTAATCGAAGAGCGAGCGTGCCGACGGCGATCACATCAACCTTGGAACCATTTCCCACGCGCATCGTCACTTCGTCCTTTGCCAGCCTCCGTCTATTCCGCAGTTCCTGTTTTGAGTTGCAAATATGAGCAACCGCACCGGTATCAAATACCCAGGCACTACAACGAGGGTTGGTAAGGTACACATCAATAACATGTATATCATATATACCTTGTTTGTTGTTGGCCGCCTTCTTGTCAGCCAAATACTTGGGGCAATTCCGCTTCCAGTGTCCAGTTCCCTTGCAATGAAAACACACAGTTTCTGGTTTGGGTCCAGCCTTGGGTTTCTTCACGAGAGGAGCAACTGCTTTGCCACTCTGCTTGGAGTTACCCTTCTTACCCTTGCCATTTTTCTTGAAACTAGTGGTTTTATTGACCATCAACACTTGATGCTCCTTCTGAATTTCAGACTCAGCGGCTTTCAGCATCGCAAACAGCTCGGCGACTGACTTGTTCATCCCGTGCATGTTATAGTTCAACACGAAGCTCTTGTTGCTAGGCGGCAATGATTGAAGAACTCTGTCAGTGATAGCCTCTGGCGGAAGGGGCATCCCTAACTCAGCCAGACGGGTAGAGTACCCAGACATTCTGAGCACGTGATCACTGATAGACCCGTTCTCCTCCATCTTGCAAGCATAGAACTTATCGGAGATCTCATATCTCTCGATCCGGGCATTCTTCTGAAAGATAAACTTCAACTCCTGGAACATCTCATATGCTCCATGACGTTCATAACGTCTTTGAAGTCCCGGTTCTAAGCCATACAACATTGCACATTGAACTATTGAGTAATCATCAGAACGAGCCTGCCAGGCGTTCACAACGTCTAGAGACTCAACTGGAGCGGGTGGATCACCAAGCGGTGCATCAAGGACATAAGCCTTCTGGGAAGCCGTAAGGATAATCCTTAGATTACGGGCCCAGTCCATAAAGTTACTTCCATCATCTTTCAACTTAGCTTTCTCTAGGAACGCATTAAAATTCAGGGGTGCTACTGCGCGAGCCATGATCTACAACATAAATATTGCAAAGACAACTTAGACTATTGTTCTTAGATAATGAGTTTAGTTAATCATATTTAAAAAACTCCCACTCAAATTGACATCCCTCCGATCATTCGAGTGCAACATGATCCAAATCCACCAACTCAAGTCCGATCATCACGTGAGTTGAGGTGGTTTCAATGGTGAACATCTTCATGTTGATCATATCTACTATATGACTCATGTTCGACCTTTCGGTCTCTTGTGTTCCGAGGCCATGTCTGTACATGCTAGGCTCGTCAAGTTTAACCCGAGTGTTCCGCACGTGTAACATGGCTTACACCCGTTGTATGCGAACGTAGAGTCTATCACACCCGATCATCACGGCGTGTCTCGAAACGACGAACTTTCGCAACGGTGCACACTTGGGGAGAACACAATTTATCTTGAAATTTAAGTGAGGGATCACCTTATAATGCTACCGTCGTCCTAAGCAAAATAAGATGCATAAAAGGATTAACATCACATGCAAATCATAAGTGACATGATATGGCCATGAACTTGTGCTTTTGATCTCCATCTCCAAAGCACCGGCATGATCTCCATCGTCACCGGCATGACACCATGATCTCCATCATCTTGATCTCCATCAACGTGTCGCCATAAGGTTGTCGCGCCGACTGTTGCTTCCACGACTATAGCTAACGTTTAGCGATAAAGTAAAGCATTACATAGCGCTTAATGATTGACACGCAGGTCATACAATAATTAAAGACAACTCTATGGCTCCTGCCAGTTGCCGTACTCATCGACATGCAAGTCGTGATATTCTATACAATACATGATCATCTCATACATCACATATATCTCATCATGTAATTGGCCACATCACATCACAACATACCCTGCAAAAACAAGTTAGACGTCCTCTAATTGTTGTTGCAAATTTTACGTGGCTGCTACGGGTATCTAGCAAGAACGATTCTTACCTACGCAAAACCACAACGTGGTGTAGTGATTGCTTTTTGATCTTCTAAAAGAACCCTCTTCATTGAACCGATTCAACTAAAGTGAGAGAGACAGACACCCGCCAGTCACCTTTATGCAACAAGTGCACGCAGCGGTGAAACCAGTCTCGCGTAAGCGTACGCGTAATGTCGGTCCGGGCCGCTTCATCTCACAATACCGCGGAATCAAGTATCAACTAGTAACGGCAAGCAATATGTATACACCCACGCCCACAACTCGTTTGTGTTCTACTCGAGATCTCATCTACGCATAGACCTAGCTCAGATGCCACTGTTGGGGAACGTTGCATGGGAAACAAAAATTTTCCTACGCACACGCAAGATCTATCCATGGTGATGAGCATCTACGAGAGGGAGAGTGAATCTACATACCCTTGTAGATCGCTAAGCGGAAGCGTTAATAAACGCGGTTGATGTAGTCGAACGTCTTCGCGATCCAAATCGCCGAGCGTCCCGCGATCCAATCACGATCCTTCCGATCTAGTGCCGAACGGACGGCACCTCCGCGTTCAACACACGTACGGCTTGATGACGCCTTCACCTCCTCGATCCAGCGAGCGATGATGAAGTAGTGGTTGAGTTCCAGCAGCACGACGGCGTGGTGATGGTGGTGAGGAACAATCTCTGCAGGGCTTCGCCAAGCACTACGGAGATTATGACGGAGGAACTAGAGGGCTAGGGTTGCCGGCACACGGCTTGGGAAATCCTGATGTGTCCCGTGTGCTAGCCCTGCCCCTCTATTTATATGTTGAGCCTTGGGGTCTAAACTTGGAGAAAAAGCCTCCTCCGGGTCGGTTTTGCCCGCACAAGGTCGGTTTGGCCCGCAGGAAAAGAGTCCAATTCGGACCCTGCCGAATCGTGCACAGCCGCGCACAAGCGGTAGTACCGCTTCACACAAGCGGTAGTACCGCTTGGGCGGTAGTACCGCTTCACACAAGCGGTAGTACCGCTCAGGCGGTAGTACCGCTTCACCAAGCGGTAGTACCGCTTACGCGGCAGCAAAACTACTTTTGCACTTTCCAATACCTTGTGGGCTTTATCCCTTTGGCTCATATAAAGTGTTGCTGCACCCGAACACTTCGGTAAACATCCGGAACCCCTTCCGGTGAACTTCGGAACTCTTCCGGAGATCAAAACACTATTATCACATATATCAATCTTTACCTCCGGACTCTTCCGGAGATCCTCGTCATGTCCGGGATCTTATCCGGGACTCCGAACAACTTTCGGTCACCAACATAATAACTCAATTATACTAATCGTCACCAAACGTTAAGTGTGTAGACCCTGCGGGTTCGAGAACTATGTAGACATGACCGAGACACCTCTACGGCCAATAACCAATAGCGGGACCTGGATGCCCATATTGGCTCCTACATATTCTACGAAGATCTTTATCGGTCGAACCTCTATGTCAAGGATTCAGTTAATCCCGTATGCTGTACCCTTTGTTCTTCGGTATGTTACTTGCCCGAGATTCGATCGTCGGTATCACTATACCTAGTTCAATCTCGTTACTGGCAAGTCTCTTTACTCGTTCCGTAATACAAGATCTCGTGGCTAACACTTTAGTCACATTGCTTGCAAGGCTCATTGTGATGTTGTATTACCGAGTGGGCCCTGAGATACCTCTCCGTCATACGGAGTAACAAATCCCAGTCTTGATCCATGCCAACCCAACAGACACCCTCGGAGATACCTGTAGAGCACCTTTATAGTCACCCAGTTACGTTGCGACGTTTGATACACACAAGGTATTCCTCCGGTGTCAGTGAGTTGCATGATCTCATGGTCAAAGGAACAGATACTTGACATGCAGAAAACAATAGCAATAAACTGACACGATCAAATGCTACGTTTACAGTTTGGGTCTTGTCCATCACATCATTCTCCTAATGATGTGATCCCATTATCAAATGACATCTCATGTCAATGGCTAGGAAACCTTAACCATCTTTGATCAACGAGCTAGTCAACTAGAGGCTTACTAGGGACACAGTGTTGTCTATGTACCCACACATGTATTTGAGTTTCCAATCAATACAATTATAGCATGGATAATAAACGATTATCATGAACAAGGAAATATAATAATAACCAATTTATTATTGCCTCTAGGGCATATTTCCAACAGTTTTTGGTGACTATCACTTGTGCACGTATGAGCATTTTGTTCACCAACAATACCCTACCCCCTTTTAATAGTATTGGCTTTCCTATGGACTCAAAGTGATTTCTCACAAAGTAAAATGTAGAGTCCTCTTGCTGGAAGCTTTGCCAATCCATTTCCTTGCATCTTGGGGTATCTCCACACAACCCTTTTGCCAACCCATCTCTCCATGGACTTTTATCTGAAATACACTAGGTAAAAGTATTAGTCCAAGAGACAATGTATGTTGTCATGAATTATCAAAACCACCAAGGGAGCATGTTGTGCTTTCAAACCCCGTCTACTAAAGCGTAGCAATTGTGAAGTAACGTCCCTTCCCGGGCAATGGTAACAGGGTGTTGGGTTTCTCCTACCTCATGATACTACCACAAGTTCAACCTCAATATCCTATTGGATGTGTGACGAAGAGATTGATTCTAATGCAAATAAAACATAGGTAATGTAAGATGGTCAAAGTGATCTTGCCTGTACTGTTGATGAAGATAAATATCGCTCTCGAAAATAACTTGATAGAACTATTTGTCACTCTCCGATGAAAATCTATATAATCAAACATTGCACTCATATAAGCAATCATACTAGCAATCAATACTAACAATCAAAAAGCAACACAAAAACCAAACACAAAAGTGTTGTGATGAAGGAAATACTTAAGACAAAAGTTAAAATCAACAAATCTTCATCAAGCAACTAAGAGAAGGTTTTCCTATAATTAACCCATTATCAACAGCAACAAAACAACAACAAAGTAAAATCTAACAAAGGCATTTAGCAAATATTTTTACTAGCAAAAAAATTACTTTTGAAGAACAACTAAGAACTATGAAAACAACACCCTAAACAATATAAGTTTTCTAGCTAATAAACTTATCAACAAGAAAACTATAAAATACTAAAATAAGAGAAAACAAAAAATAAAACAACTAAGCTAACAGAAAGTAAAACCTATAAAACACTTTATAAAAAATATTTTCAAATAGGAAATTAAACTAGCATTGAAATCAATTTGCAAGTTATGGTTTAACTAGAATTCATTTCATGCAATCAAAATAATAAATAAAAATAAAAATAATTTTTGTTTTAGTAGTACTGTTAAATAACAGAAAATAATGTAGAACTTGTGAAGTAATACAAAAGAAAACAAATTAAACACATTTAAAACAAAAGAAATAGAAGTAAACCTATAAAGAACTAAAACAGAAACTGTTTTGCTTGAAACCCTAATTTAATATATTCTAAAAATTCCCAAATTCTACCTACTGATAAATAAAGTCACTAGTGACTAGTAGCAAAAAGAATCAACCCAAAACCTATTTTTAAACTCAAGTTATTCACAAAACAAGATTTAAATGAAATCTGTTTGAATTCGAATTTAAATTATTCAAACATGGCCAAACTTTATATCTGCAGAAACTAGATAAAATTTGTGACACACTGCAAAAAGAATCACTGAAAAACAATTAAAAACATAAAAGATATAGCTAAAACAAAAACAGATTCTATTCTGTTAAATAAAACAAACACAGAAAATAAAACCTAATCTAACGAACAGGGGCGTCTACATGTCAGCTCCTGGTTGGCTGCGGGTGTGTGCGCGCGGTGCTAAACGAGCAAACGACCGCAGTTAAAAAGAAAACGTTTCGGTTAAAAATAACTAAAAGAAAACCGTGCGGTTCATTTAAAATAAACCGAAGCGGTATGTTGCTTCTAATCCACGCCGTTGAGATTAGATCTAACGGAGGAGGCAATTTCTGGCGACTTACAGTGGGCGGAGGGGTTCTCCGGCGATGCTCGACGGCAGCGGCGACTCGGGGTTGATGCTGGCGAGCTCTCCGGTGGGTCTCCGACGACGGCGAGCAGCTCAGGCGGCGTATTCCACGACGGCAAGCACGTTGGTGGCCTCGGGGTCAGCTGAGGACGACGGGGTTGACGGCGGCGAGCTCGTGAGCGGCGGTGGCACTCGGGTGGTTGTTGGCTGCGGTGCTCTGGCGAATCTGGAGCTCGGGCGAGTGAACGGGGACGTGCACACGATGACGTGGGTGGCAGTGGTGGTGGTGGCGAGGCTGGGGAACGTTCGGGTGAAGCGGACGGGAGGCAATGGCGTGGCGGCTGAAGTGTCCTCCGGCGAGCGATTTGCTCCCATTCAAAAGTTTCAAAACGTTTCAAAAAGTTACAAATTTTCACTCAATTTCAATCACTCAATCAAAAAATCAATCATTCAATTTATTAATTTAACATTTCAAAATTTGGGGTGTTACAATAAATTTCAGTAGCATCTTGAAGGAATTCAAAAATATAACTATCACATAAATCATTCTTTTCATGATGCACAAGCATAGAATTTTCAGTACTCTCGACATAAGGAAATTCCTTTTCATCCATGGTAGTGGGAGCAAACTCAACAAAATAACTATCATGAGACACTTGATTGACATAACCACATTGCCAGTTAAAACCATGATGATAAGTTTCATGGTTATCATTACTCATTATAGCATACGTGTCATCACCATCATCATAAATAGGAGGCATGCAATCATCATAATAAATTTGCTCATCAAAACTTGGGGGACCAAACATATCATCTTCATCAAAGATAGCACCCTCAAGCTTGTGGCTTTGCATATCATTAGCATCATGGATCTTTAGAGAATTCATACTAGCAACATTGCAATCATGCTCATAATTCAAGGAACTATCATGAATCACCTTATAAATTTATTCTTTCAATACTTCATCAAAAAAATTATATTCATAATTTTCAAACAAAACTTCATAGATATAATCAAGTGCACTCAACTCACTAGCAATTGGTTCATCATAATTTGGTCTTTTGAAAAGATTAGCAAGTGGATGAGGATCCATATCAATAGATATTTAGCAAGCGAAGATGCAAGCAAATAGAAGGCACATGGCAACACAAGCAAAGATAGCAATCAAGCAAAAAGGCAAACGAAAAAGAGGACGAATAAAACGGCAAATTTGGTGAAGTGGGGGAGAGGAAAACGAGAGGCAAATGGCAAATAATGTAATTGCAAGGAGATGCCATTTGTGATTAGGAACCTGGTAGATGATGATGGTGTCCCCTCGGCGCCTGAGATTGGCACGTAGAAGAGACCGCTTCCTCCCGACAACGGCGCCGGAAAATTCCGTTGACGTGGCTTGAGACTGCGTCGGTATTTCCCCAAAGAGGAAGGCATGATGCAGCACAGCGACGGTAAGTATTTCCCTCAGTTATGAAACCAAGGTTATCGAACCAGTAGGAGGATCACCGCCACCCAATAAGCAGCACCTGCACACAAACAACAAATACTTGCAGTCCGACGTGAAAGAGAGGTCGTCAATCTCTCTACGGTAAAATGATAGATTAGGTAGTGATAGATAGGAGAGATAGATCTCTCAAGAACACAAAATAAAAAGAGCAAATAAAAAGTGCAGCAATATATTTTTGGGTTTTTGGTTTAGTATATCTGAAAACAAAGAGGCAAAAAGATAGATCGGAAAGCAATATGTTGGAAAAGTAACCCGGGGGCCGTAGGTTTCACTAGTGGCTTCTCTCATGAGTATAGCACACGGTGGGTGAACAAATTACTGTTAGGAAATTGATAGAAGATCAAATAATCATGACGATATCCAAGGCGATGATCATTATATAGGCATCACGTCCAAGATAAGTAGACCGACTCCTGCCTGCATCTACCACTATTACTCCACACATCGATCGCTATCCAGCATGCATCTAGTGTAATAAGTTCATGGAAAACGGAGTAATGCAATAAGAATGATGACATGATGTAGACAAGATCTATTCATGTAGGAATAGACCCCATCTTGTTATCCTTAATGGAAACGATACATCCGTGCCTTGCTGCCCCTTCTGTCACTAGGAAAGGACACCGCAAGATCGAACCCATCACAAAGCACCTCTTCCCGTGGCAAGAAAAATCAATCTAGTTGGCCTAACTAAACTAAAGATTCGAAGAAGAAATACGAGGGTATATGTAATCATGCATATAAGTGATCAAAGAAGACTCAAATAATATTCATGGATAGAAACTGATCATGAACTCAAAATCCATCGGATCCCAACAAACACACCGCAAAAGAATACATCAAATAGATCTCCAAGAGACCATTGTATTGAGAATCAAAAGAGAGAGAGGAAGCCATCTAGTTACTGCCCACGGACCCGTAGGTCTATGGTGGACTACTCGCGCATCATCGGATAGGCACCTATGAAGAAGATGAACCCCTCCGTGATGGTGTTTAGATAGGATCTCGAGGTTCTGGAACTTGCAGCGGCTGGAATCGTGTTTCGTCGACTCTCCTAGGGTTTTCTGAATATTTGGGAATTTATAGGCGTCAGAGGTGGTGGAGGGGGGGGGCCCGTGGAGGGCACAACCCACCAGGGCGCGTCGGGGGCTCCATGGCGGGCCAATGTGGGTTGTGGCCTCCACAGCCCACCTCTCTTGTACTTCTTTGGCCCACTGGGTGTCTTCTGGTCCAGAAAAAATCTCCAAAAAGTTTCATCGCGATTGGACTCCGTTTGGTACTTATATTCTGTGAAGTAAAAAACAAGCAAAAACAGCAACTGACACTTTGGCACTATGTCAATAGGTTAGTCCCAAAAAATGATTATTATAAAATGATTGTAAAACATCCAAGAATGATAATATAACAACATGGAACAAGCAAAAATTATAGATACGTTGTAGACGTATCCGTCATCATGTCGGCTCACGATCCCTGGTGGCCAAAGCTTTTCGGCATGGTTTTTACTACCTTACTGCCCACGCATGCGCAGAAGACATTGTGCGCAAGTGCGAAGGTTGCCAAAATTTTGCTCAGTAGTCTCATGTACTGGCTCAAGAATTACGGATGATTCTGATAACCTGGCCGTTTGCAGTCTGGGGGCTTGACATGGTTGGCCTGTTCAAGCCGTCTTCTGATAAAAAGACCCACCCCTTGGTTGCAGTTGATAAATTAACCAAGTGGGTTGAAGCGGAACCTATCAGTAATTATGACGCTGAGACAACAGTCAAGTTTTTGAAAAAGTTGATCTTCCATTTTGGCTATCATCATAGCATCATTACTAACAATGGCACTAATTTATCCAAAGGAGCTATGGAGCAGTTTTGTCATCGTGAGCACATCCGGCTCGATTTGGCTGCAATGGCACACCCATAGTGTCGTGGTTTTGTCACGGCAGATGTCCTAGTGTGAGAACTTAGACGTGAGGCCATCGCAACTGGGTGATTAGCTTGTCGGGGATGATCGGAATCGAGAGACACG
Organism: Elymus sibiricus; assembly: GCA_039707655.1. Classification (NCBI taxonomy): domain Eukaryota; kingdom Viridiplantae; phylum Streptophyta; class Magnoliopsida; order Poales; family Poaceae; genus Elymus; species Elymus sibiricus. The sequence continues at coordinate 343,237,953 of CM077663.1, forward strand.
ATTTACCCAGGTTCGGCCCCTCACGATCGAGGTAATAGCCTACTCCTGCTTTTCTGCTTATTGCTTGGTGATCCATACAAGGGAGCGGATTCTCCTGACCTAGCTATTGATCGATTGTAATTTTTAGTCTATTGGCCTCACGGACTCGCCTTTATATACAGGTCAAGACCCTGGGTTTACAAGAGTCTGAGTCGTGCTACGACTCGTGACCAAGTATGTTTCTGACACGCCTTGCCTCCCAGGCAAGGTAATTCTAGGCGGCCTTCCACCTCTTGGGCCGTGAGTCACCGTCTCCGAATGCTGGGCCGCAAACCGACTTACTTGGTAAGCCACCTTGCCAGTCTTGCTCTTTGGTGTCGCAGCCCACCTTGTGTCTCGAGCCGAGCCGCCATGAAGATGACCCAGCCCAATAGGGCGGGTTATATCGTGGAGTTATATCCCCAACACATAGTCTAATGGACAGGCCGAACGAGCTAATCAAGAGATTCTGAAAGGGATAAAACCCCGACTTGTGGTTCCGCTCCAGCGAACCCTAGGATGTTGGGTTAAGGAACTCCCCACAGTTTGGAGCATACACACTACTCCAAACAGATCTACAGGTTATACACCATTTTTCTTAGTCTATGGAGCAGAAGCTATATTGCCAAGTGATATTTGTCATGATCCCCCCCCCCCGAGTTACTGCATATGTCGAAGCAGATAATGAACACGCGCGTCAAGATTCTTTGGATGCCTTAGAAGAAAAACGTGACCTGGCAGCAGCTCGATCAGCTATATATCAACAAGACCTATGTCGCTACCATAGCTGTAGAGTCCGCAGCCAAACTTTTCAAGAAGCCGACTTAGTGCTCCGTTTGATTCAAGACCAAACAGGGATGCATAAGCTTTCGCCACCTTGGGAAGGGCCTTTCGTCATCTGTAAAAACCTCAACAACGGGTCGTATTATCTGGTTGATTTGTGAAAAGATTCGTACACTTCTAAAGAGGAGACAACCCGGCCGTGGAACATTGCTCATCTTAGGCCCTACTATACTTGAGCCACATGCTCCACCTTACTGTACATACTTCTATATATACTTATCTACTTCAAATATAATAAAGTCGGCACCCCCGAAACTCGGAGCCTTTGTCGTTTCAGCCTATCAAATTGTGCATGAGTCTTTATTCTTTGAACATAAGTCACTTGGGGGCTTCCAACTCAACGAGTCAACCTTTCATATCCCTCTTGACTAGGCTATAAGCCAATAAACATAAATGGTTAAACCTGCCTGTTTGCACGATGCTACTCCAAACAGGTGACCCCGTGTACTCTTTTTTTGACAGGTTAAAACAACAGGAGAGGCTCCTACTGTTGCTTCATTGCCACAAAAATATTACAGATTGTTTTACAAAGCCATATCTTGAAAAGTAAAGAGTTATAAAACTGTTACAAAATTACAATTGGATTGTGGAGAGCAGTCTTTTAACAAATGCAGATTTCTCTGGTTGCAGTCTGCATTGAAGGATTTCTAAATCATGCTTAAGCATTCTTGTCCAATCTTGTTGTGAGGCCCTGGCGCCATCAAATAGGACCTTGTTTCTCTTCTTCCAAATGTTCCAAGTTGCTAGTATCGAAATCTCTTTGAAGAGTGGTTTATCACATGTAGACCGTGCCAGGTCAAATTTTCTCTGTGTATCTGAGTCCTGTTCCCATACAATATTTATCTTATTCCAGCATGCAGTGGAGATGGGGCAGTGAAAGAATAGGTGGTCATTAGTTTCCAGCGTGTCAGTATCACATAGCAAGCAAGAGTGATCCTCCCCTATGTCAAAGTGTTTTCTCAACAACAAATCCCTCGTGTTTACTCTATCCATTCTCTGCAACCAGACAAAAACTTTGTGTCTCAAAATACATTTGGATTTCCATAAGGTGGTGATGTAATTGGGGGCTTGCACATTTCCGAATAGGAATCTATAGAATTTCTTAGGTTTGTACTCCACATCTCCCCAACAGTAAATCCATTCATCTGTTGATAAGGGTTCTAAGTTTATTAGATCCATGGTGGTCATCAAATCATCTAGTTCCAAGCGTGCCTTAGTAGAAAGTGGTAAGTGGAAGTGTGACTCTGGATTAGGGTCATTGTGAAATTGAGCCAGTGATGTGTCTTCGTTGGTTACAAATGAGAACAGATGATCATGTGATTCCATGAGGACCTGGTTGTTATGCCACTGGTCTTTCCATAACAGGATGGTATCTCCCGCATAGCGTATGCATGTTGTAATCCCACTAAAGATATGTGATAGGGATGATACATCCTTCCACCAAAACAAACCACAGCTTTGGACAACATGTGGTGGGATCGTGTCATAATGTGCATTCCATACTAACATGCCCCATGGTATATCTGCTTTGTGGCATAAGCATCCAATAGTTGTTTAATGACCCTTAACTCTGCACTTTTAGCTGGTAGAATTACTGGGTATAACTCTGAAGCTGGTTGCTCAATTGGTAGTGTCAGGTGTCCTTCCATCCAAGCCCGGTTTACCATCGATTGCAGCTAATCAGCTGCTAAGACAAATAATAGTGGTGAAAACGGGTCCCCCTACCTGACCCCATGTTTGCATTTAAACTCTTTCCCAGGTATTTCATTCAAGAGGACAGAAGATGAACCAGAATCCAGGATCATTCTGACCCACATATACCATCTGTCATCAAAACCCTTACATTTCAGCATGTTGAGAATGAACGAGTGGTTCATTGTATCAAATGCCTTTGCAAAATCTAGTTTCAGAATGACAATCTCTTTGCCAGACTGCTTGCATTGATGCAGAAATTCAAAAGCCCAAGCTAGAAAATCATGTATTGTTCTAGATCTTATAAACCCATATTGGTTACGGTGCACAATTTTCAGGATCCAATGTTGAAGTCTTTCGGCCAGCAATTTCGTCAATACTTTAAGCACACAATTAAGCAGGGATATTGGTCTGAAATCATTAACCGTTTCTAGAGAGTTGTTTTTTGGTATGAGAGTGATCAAAGATGTGTTTAAGAAATTTAGATTGATTTTTCCCTCCCAAAAATCCTGACATAACTGATAGAAATCTTCCTTGATAATATCCCAACATATCTTGAGAAATTGACCATTGAAACCATCCGGCCATGGTGCCCTGTCTGGTGGAATAAGCTGAATCACTTTATCTATTTCCTCATGGGAGAAAGGAATAGATAATTCTTCAAGACCTTCAGTTCTTTGTACCATGTCAGCAAGTTCAAATTCAGCTATTGTTTCTTCTGCAATCCCCATTCTATTTTTGAAGCACCGGAAGAAAGCTGCAGCTTTTTCTTCATGATTTTCAATAGTTGTGCCATCCGTAAGATGTAGAGAAGTAATTGTATTGCGCCTATATCGCTCGGTGGCTCGAGCTTGGAAGTATTTTGTATTCTCTTCACCTTCCCCGGCCCAACGTTAAGTACACCATTTCTTCCAGTAAGCACTTTGGTATTTAAGTAGTCTTAGCATATGTTTCTTTAGAATTTAGCGAAAATTCGTTTCGGGTAGAGTGAGCAGCCTAAGATCTTCCAGGATATCCAGATGGAGTAATTGAGCATTACGGTTGTCAATTAATAATTTAAGCTTTGACAGACCTTTACTCCACTGTTTAAGTGCATATCTGAATCTTTCCAATTTTGCTGAGATGCAAGTTGCACTAGAAGTTGCTTTCATCAGCTTATTCCACGAGTTTTTAACTCTCTCCAAGAAACCAGGGTGCTGGGGCCACAAGCTTTCAAATCTAAACAAGTTGCAGCGTGAAATAGAAGTTTGGATGGACATGACACAAGGAACGTGATCAGAAACGGGTTTCGCAAGTGGTTTGACCAAAGTATTAGGAAACTGTGAAGTCCATTCCGGTGTTGTGAAAAACCAGTCCAGCTGTTCAAGAAGTGGTGTGTCTTGCATATTACTCCAGGTATATCACCTGCCTTTGATTGGGATTTCAAGTAGGGCAAGTGAGCTGATAATTTCAATGAATTTGATTATATCATCAATATTACCACCTGGGAGATTTCAATTTTCCAGAGATCTAATGAAGTTAAAATCGCCCATGAAAACCCATAAATCATCCACTTCTATATCTAGGCCTTCAAACCATTGTGTGAATGTTTCTCTCTCAGGGCCGTTACAAGGTCCATAAATATTTGATAGAAGCCATGTTTGATTGGATTGAACTGATGTCATTTTCAGAGTCTGAGCAAAAGATAAATTGTGGATAACAAGACCTGTAAATTGACTACTGCACTAGATAATAATAAGACCACCCGAAGCTCCCATAGAAGGTACATATTCAAATTTATCAAATCTACGAGGGCAACATTTTCTAATAAAAGAGTGATCAAAATCATCTTTTTTGTTTCCTGTAGGCATATAATAGAGCAATATGACTCAGCCACCTTGTTATGCAGAGCTAAGCATTTCAAATCATCATTCATGCCACGCATGTTCCAACATAACATGTTCCAGTCTACAGACGACATCCAAGCAAAAGAGGCACGAAAATAAGAGTTCAAATAAAATGTAAAATGGGCTAGCAAGGCCACTTAGTGGGGCAGGTTTGCTTCCTCGTGGGACGCGCCATGGGCCTCCTCCTCCTGGGCTATCAGGATATCTTCAGTAAGTTCCTCCTGCGGGATACCACATTTGACAATTCCTATATGCTGAATAGTGGTGATTGCAGTTGGCGGAGGGATTTATGGTTCTCCAGCCGTAATCTCCATCGAAACAGGTTCATCAGCGTCATTGAAAACAGGGGAACAACATGGTTTGACATGAGATACCTTCTTTTTTTTGCCTCAGCCATGGAAGGGGCTTTGAAACCCTGAAACCTGGTAGACCTGACACTCCGGCGGACCATAGACACATCCAGAGGTGCTCTAGGGCGTTTCTTGCGAGAAGTAGCGGTATCAAGCTCCATAGTCAATCCTGGGAGATAAAGGAGGAGGTACTCTGAAGGTGACTACTGCTATCAGCTGGTTCTTGAGAAAAAAACTGACCATTCATAAAGGACGGAAGTTTAGTGGCCATAAAGTCATTGCAGATCTTCCAAACTTCCTCAGAGTAAAATATGGTTATTGTCCCGGCCTCAAAAGGAGAGAAAGGGAACACTGTGTGGATAGCAGAGTCTAGCAGCTCAAACAACCAAACTTGAATGCCCTCAGCCAAAGAAGACCATCAGAGAGTACAGATCCTCCAATCCTCCTGGTATGAACAACAGTGTAGAAAAAACTAAAAAACTCCAGCAAGCTCTGAGGTAGCTGTATTTCCATTATCACTTGGTGAGAGTTTATTTGTGTAAAAGACAGTTGCCCATTATTTATCCCTATTATCAGATCATCAGCAGCTGCTTCCACCATCTGCACATGCTCATTCCAAAGCCTTAGTCCATCATCATGGCTAGAATCCTCAGTTTGTACCCCATCCATCATAGTGGGCCCCTCATAACCTGTTAATTGTCTATAGATGACACCCTGGTAAGGAGCTGGGACAGGGGGTAGTTCAGGCCAAGCACCCCAACCCTGCTGAGGAGGCACTGGAGCAGGATTTGGAGCAGCATCCCAAGCATTATCAACATTTTCTATCTGCCAGACTTGTGCATCATGTTGAGCTTGCTGCATAGCTGTCAGAAATGGTGATCGATCAGGGTGTGGAGAAGCACCCATGGGAGGTACATCATCCCGTGTACTCTTGATAAGTCAATCCATTTGGACCCTGAACTTATCAAGGTTAAAACACCGGCTTGAGTCACGAGAGAGCCAGCTTACAAAGAGCGAGGATAAACCTTGGGTTATCACACCCGCTTCATTGAAGCAAGACTTGAGCCTCGAAAGCCATTCTCAACGCCGAGCCTAGAAAGCCGGCTTATTAAACATTTGAAATTTACTATTACATGTCTTCCCTATTTTATGTCTTAACTTGCAGGAACACATTTTATTCTCTTTTTCCGGGTCTACCAGACATCTGGGTTATATTACTAGGTCATACAATGACCAGGTATTTATGGAACAACCATACAAACAGTCCTGAATAATCATCTTTGGCCGACTCATATTACGCAAATGGAAGGCGGCTCAAATATGAAGAATATTGCAAAAGCAAAGACAGTTCTACCGCAAATTTGTGCATAGCACCATCTTAAAGATGATCACAGTACTACGTGCACGATGGCACGACAAACGGGTTAAGTTTGCTACCCCTATTACAAGCTCATCTCTGGAGCCACAAAAAATATCAAGTTTTTCGCCCGACACTTGGGGGCTACTCCTAATCGGTGGCTGGGTGATCTTCTGCTTCAGCCTGCTTTTGACGATTTTCCATGCCAGTTGTCGTGGTTTTGTCACAACGGATGTCCTCGTGAAAGGACTTAGGTGTGAAGCCATCGCCGCTAGGTGGCGACTCAAAGGGGTTGAATGGGAAAGAGAGTCGGGTTTACCCAGGTTCGGCCCCTCTGATGGAGGTAATAGCCTACGTCCTGCTTTGTGTGTATTTGATGGATAGATCTCGATTACAAGGGTGCGGAATCGCTAACCTAGCTATCGAGAGATTATGACCTCACTTTTTCGGTCCTAGGGGCTTGCCTTTATATACAGGTCAAGACCCTAGGGTTTACAATAGATTCCGGGTCATATCGCGACTCGTAACCTACAATGTCTCTAACTTGCCTTGCTCCTTAAGCAAGGAAACCGGTCGGTGTCTTCCGCATTATGTGCCTTAAGCTGCCGTCTTCAGGTGTTGGGCCGCCCGGCGACTTAGTCAGCCACCGGCTTACTTATCTTGTCTTCATATGACATGGCCCATCTCAAGCCTCTATAGAGCCATCAATAAGTTAACCCGGCCCAGTAGGGCGGCTCACACCGTGGAGTTATATCCCCGACATTAGGCCCCATATTGATTTGAATCCATTCATGTTAATTTCTCTTCTCTTCCTTTGGCGGCTCATTACCGGATTTGTGTCTTCCATAAATCTCATAACGCCGGCTTATAATGCTCCCAGACTTGTCATTTCTCTAGTGTCTGTCTATTAATGATGTCATCCTTGCTGACCGTTGTCCTTCAAAGTCATCATAACACATCCCTTCGAAAACTACGCCAAATCTAGGCAGACGCAAAAATCAAGGCGCGCTCCTAGCCACAAATTTACCATGGCCGTTTCATCTTTCTCGTCACCGTTTCACTTTCCCTCTTTATAAATAAGTCCACTAAGCTCCACAGTAACTTTCTCATCGTCTTCTTCCTCTTGCTCCTCCGTCAGCCAAGCACCAACAGAGCTCCCGAAACGACTCCGAGGTCCCTGACTCCATTGCCGACGTCATCGAGCCTTCCTGCGATCGTCAGAGTGAACGTGATCATCTTCGTCTCCGCTTCAACGCAATCTGGTATGAATCCCCTCCATTTAGGGTTCGGTGTTTCCGGTGTTCTCGTCGTGTTTGTCTGAAACTTATTTAGTAGATCCACATGCTATCCATTCATTGCTGCGTATTTCTAGAATGATCTCCACCTTATTTTCCTCATAAGTAGATCTAAAATGAGCCACCTGGGGTTATCCTTTGAATGCCATAGTTTCGGTTCTTCCGTCAGCTAGAACATATATCTTGACGTTTTTTTCTCATTTAATCAGATCTGTCCGTAAGGATACTTTCATAGAAACTTGTTTGTGACCCAACATCCTTGCTAAGTGTTGGAGATGTCCCTTCGGCTCTCTCTGATTTGGCTGGCTCGTAATAACACTTTAGTATAGGCGACTTATAATTCATCCCGACTTATTTTCCTTGTTACTCTTGTAGTTGCTACATAACCCGCCATGGCTCTAAAAAATTCCAAAGTTTGCAACTGGGCCAAGACCAAAGAGTCCAGGCTAACCTTGGATAACCTTGTGGACCCAGGTTTCTTGCCGGCTCGAAAAATTATAAAATGGCGGGCTCCCGAAGAAGATTCGTTCCCACAACCACGGCTAGGGGAGGTTGTGGTCTTTACTGATCATTTGCGTAGAGGTTTCCGTCCTACCGACTCAAAATTCCTTAGGGACCTCTTGCATTTCTTCAATCACAAGCCTCAAGACATTGGTCCAAATTCCATGACCAATATTTGTCAGTTTCAAGTGCTATGTGAAGTGTACCTTCAGATCGAGCCGTCTGTGACTCTTTTTAGGGAATTCTTCTACCTTAACCGCCAAACTGAGGAAAAGAATGGCGCTGCCTGTGAGCTCGGTGGCGTCTCTATTTAGAAAAGAAAGAATAATGCCTTCCCAGAATCAAAACTGGCGAGTCACCCGAAGGGGTGGAACAAAACCTGGTTCTACTGCAAAAATACTGCACCTGAAGGAGAAAATCCCCTACCGGGCTTCAGATTGGAGAGACTTAGTGGTAAGGAGGAATTTCCGGGTTGGCCAACTAACGAAGATAGGGCTCCTTTAGCACCTCTTCATGCAAAATTGCGAGCTCTGACTGCACATGGCCTGATCGGGATAGATTTGATTCGTTGCTGGTTAAAGTGGCAAATCCAACCCGTCAGCTTGAGGGATGGCTTGATGTGTGAATATTTAGGCGCCTCAAACAATCCTCAGTGCTTTTCTCATGAAAATCTTTCTGACGACGCCCTTACTAAGGAGACCAAAAGGTTTTTCTCTGACTGAAAAGAACTATGCAGCGTCACCGGCTTGGGTCCATTCTATCTTCGCAACCCGCCGCCTCAGGTATTGATCACTTTCATTGTCTTTTGTCGATGTTACCTTTGACTCACCATTATTTACCATACACTTCATGTATTTTGCAGGCAGATTCTACTTTTTGGAAAGTTGTACCTCAAACTTATGTTCCTTCGACGGGTAGAAAGAATACCCTGACCTCTGTGTCATCTTCAAGGGAAGAAACTGAGGTAGAACTTGACTCTCTCGGCCGCCTATTTAATGAGCTTGCTGACACACATTCTTATCAGGGTGACTTGGAATCTAGCCAAGCCGGCGAACCTGAGATAACTCCAATTTCCTCTAACTCCTCAGAAATGTTTGTTCCCCGAAAACCAGGACAAACCGTCCGAAAAGTTAAATTGTCACACCCAGAAGCTTATTTGGCTCCCGATTTTCTTTTGAAGAAAACACAGTTTGCCGGCTCATCAAAACACAAGACCCGAGGTGATATGGGCGACGTAGACCCTAGTTTGTCCCACGTGCTGCCGGCTCGCAAACCACGCCTCGAGGTGCCCCATAGTCCAATCGATTCTCGTCCTAGAGCCTGTTTGTTTAAAAAACCTCTCAGCCCTTCAAATTCCCTTTATCAGGCCTCCCCTTCGTCATCGGGCGACTCAAGTGCATCACAGCTTCTCCCTTTTAATGTTAATCGCGGGTAAGCTTCTATCTTCACAATGTTGCCTTATATCTTTCATTGTTTTAATCCCAACTTGTCATAACTTTTGTTTTACTGACAACCCATAGGGCAAAAGCTGTTGTGTCCAAACGGGCAGTGTGGGTCATCCTCTGGGACAGCAGGGCAAGAGGTGCCAATCCCTCCACTAGAAAAATAGCTTCGACGGTTGGCCCTTCTATTGAAAAGGAGCCTGATATGAGGGTGGAGCCGGCAGTTGCCACTGAGACGTCCGAACCAGATGAGCCGGTTTTTATGGATGTTCCTCCTAAGATTGAAGCATCCATCCTTTCGCCGAAGTTGGCTTATGCAGATGAACTCATGCCGTAGTCTGACCACAACACTTTAGATGTTGTATTTGTTAAAGAGAGTTTCCAGGCCCCAACTGTTTCTACCTCCTTGGATAAAATCGTGAGCAAGGAGGAACCAGTGAACTTGGACAAAGGAAAAGCCAAGATGGAATTTCCGGAACTATCCACACTTGGTACTGAAGATTTGTACCAGCAATACATGACCCGACTATCTGAGGGCCAGTAAATTGAAAAGAGTATGATAGATGCTATGAAGGAGAAATATGAGGTAATCTTCTCATTTTACCATTATCTTGTATATTATCACTAGCTTCCGAAGACCAGCTTGTTATGATAAGCTGGTTTCGTAAAATAGCTAAGGCTTGTAACAGTGTAGCCCCCAAGGGCCATCTCATCTTCTTAAGATGAGTCGGGTCTTTTTAAAAGTTGAAGAAATTCGACCTGTAGCCCCAAGGGCCAGCTCATCTTCTTGAGATGAGTCAGGTCTTGAAGATTGAAGAAATTCAACCTGTAGCCCCCAAGGGTCGGCTCATCTTCTTGAGATGAGTCGGGTCTTGAAGATTGAAGAAATTCGACCTGTAGCCCCCAAGGGCCGGGTCATCTTCTTAAGATGAGTCGGGACCTCTCCATATCTTAGTTTCGAAAGAACTGATATGCATTAGCCCCCAAGTGTCAAGGATATTGCTTGCAATCTTCTTGGGACTTGATAAAAAAGTAAGCCATCCTATGGTGGCATGAAATTATCTGTAGACATATTTGCTGATTCTTTTTGTGAATCTATCAGGGATATGTTGAGGATGCTGAGTCAGTTGCTGTGAAACTGTAGAAACGGCTCAAAGAAGAAAAGAAATTGAAAACTGAAGCCGAGTCCATGGCGGCTCATTTTGAACATTCTGCGCGTCAGGCGAATGAACGTCTTGAACAGGCCATAAAACTGTTTCAGGCGGAAAAGGCCATCCTGACGAAGCGTGCGGAGAAGGCTGAAGAGAAACTCAACCCCTTGAAAGAGAAATATGCCACCCTTGTGAAAAATATCAACGAAATGTTGACAACAATCTTTGGTACATGTTCCGTCTCTCTTTTGCCAATGTACCAACTTATGACTTGTGTGGCGGCTTATTGTACCTTCTTCCTCTTTTGTTTGCAGGGCAAAAAGATCATAACCTTGTAGAGCTGCCAATTGTGAAGTTGAAAGCTGTTTTCACTTATGTAGAATAGTTGTTCACTGGCTCTGTTTATTCCATCATGGCAGTGAAAAATCTGAAACACCCGCCAAGGAATATCAAAGATATGTTGAAGCAACTCTCCACCGTGCCACAGTGGGTGACTGAAACCCGGAGATCGGCGGCTCGAGGAGGGGCGAATATGGCACTCGCTCGAGCAAAAGCATATCTGTCAGAATTGGATGTGGAGCTCCTAAAATGCGGCTTCCTGGAGTTTAAACTCGACGGCTCCGCATTCAGTCATTCAGATTATGCGAAGTGTATCACGGAGACTCGGCCACTGGCGTCTTTAACAGATGAGGAGATGGATCTTTCAAAATATCATCCTGCATACACCACCGACAACGAGCGTGTAAACGCGCCCAAGGACGAGCTATCTGAGCTGGCGCCTCCTCGACGTAAGAGAACTTTTGCTCTTGATGTTGATGCATCAGCTCTTGTTGAAGGAACAACAAATTTTGAATCTTTGATCTCAATTCAATGGCAACAGAGGGGCCAGGTGGTTGATGATGATGAGCCAGCGGAGTCAGATCCAGAGGCGGCTGGTGATACAACATGAAGACATCTCGGAAGCTAGATGATCCGCCCCTACAGAGCGAGCCCCCTTGTGTAAGGAAACAACTTTTAAGAAAAGTGTGGCCTCCATCGTGAGCCTGTAATAGGGTTAGTATTTGAAAACTTCAGGATTGCTCTGTCGTGCCATCGTGCATGGTGGCGCCCTTTGTTGGTGCTGAACTCCAATCTGTTGAGCTTCTGTTAAATATGTTTATGCTATTCTTATTACCTCTTCCTGCACTTTTCTTGCTTCGTGCTCAATGAGACTTGTCTCATCTATAAGGTAGGTCAGGAATAAGCCGGCAAAATAACTTGGTTTTCGAAACTCAAGTCTATCGAATTCTCCTTCAATGATATTGAAGATGGATAATCTGGAAACTGGTCATAATATGAACACAGTTATGTAACCCGGTCATTTAAATATAAGCCGGTAATAAGGATAACATTGTCCCTGAAATTTATGAGTATATAAATAATTATTTAATAAGCCGGCTCAGTGAGGCTCGGAAAAAGGAGACTGGCTTTCGAGGCACAAGTCTTGCTTCAATGAAGCGGGTATGATAACCCATGGTTTATCCTAGCTTTCTGTATGCCGACTCTCACATGACTCAAGCCAATGTTTTAACCTTAAAAAGTTCAGGGTCCAAAAAGGATTAACTTTTTAAGAGTACATGGGGTCATCTGATCGGAGTCGCATCAAGCATACAGGCAGGTTTAACCATTTTTAATGGCAATTTTTTCCGGGCCAAGAGGGTGAGAAAGCTAAACTCAAAGATTTGGAAGCTCCCAAGTGACCAATGTTTCAAACAATAAAGACTCATGCTCAATTTATAGGCTAAAACAACAGAGACCCCGAGTTTCGGGGGTGCCAGCTTTATTATATTTGAACATAAAAGAAGCATATACAGAATTTTGCAGAGGGGGGGATTACAAAGAGGTGAGCCGGTGGATCCTAAGTGTAATAAGGCCGTATGTGTGAAATATTCTAGGGCCGGGTTGTCTTCTCTTCAGAAGTGTATGACCATTCTCGTAAGTCGACCAGGTAATATGAACCATTATTGAGGTTTCGACTGATGAAGAAAGGACCCTCCCAAGGCGGGGAGAGCTTGTGCATCCCTGTTTGATCTTGAATCAGACGGAGCACTAAGTCGCCTTCTTGAAAAGTGCGGCTTCGGACTCTACGACTATGATAACGACGTAGGTCTTGCTGGTATATGGCAGATCTGGCTGCTGCTAAGTCACGCTCTTCTTCCAGGGCATCTAGGGAATCTTGGCGTGCTTGCTCATTGTCCGCCTCAACATAGGCAGTAACCCGAGGTGAGTCATGACGGATATCATTTGGTAGAACCGCCTCGGCTCCGTCAAACAGGAAAAAAGGAGTGTATCATGTGGATCTGTTTGGCATTGTTCGAATACTCCAAAGTACTGAAGGGAGTTCTTCAACCCAAAAACCCGGCGTGCGCTCAAGGGGCACCATGAGCCGGGGTTTGATTCCTCTCAGGAACTCCTGGTTGGCTCTTTCAGCTTGCCCATTGGACTATGGATGTGCACTAATGCTAAGTCAATCCGGATGTGCTCTCGTTGGCAGAATTGTTCCATGGCTCCCTTGGACAGATTTGTACCATTATCAGTAATGATGCTGTGAAGGTAGCCAAAACGAAAAAATCAACTTCTTCAAAAATTTGACCGCAGTTTCTGCATCACAATTGTTGATTGGCTCTGCTTCGACCCACTTAGTGAACTTATCAACCGCCACTAACAAGTGGGTTTTCTTGTCAGAAGACGGCTTAAACGGACCAACCATGTCTAGCCCCCAGACCGCAAACGGCCAGGTAATTGGGATCATACGCAACTCCTAAGCCGGTATATGAGCCTATCGACCAAACTTTTGGCACCTGTCACACTTGCGTAATATTTCCTCGGCGTCACCATGAGCCGTCAGCCAATAAAAACCATGCCGGAAAGCTTTGGCCACCAGTGATCATGAGCCGACATGATGTCCGCAATCGCTAGAATGAATCTCATTAAGTATTTCCTGGCCTTCCTCAGGCGAAACACACTGTTGAAACACGCCAGTGCTACTTCCACGATGTAACTCGCCATTGATGATTGTCATTGACTTCGACCGCTGGATGATTTGTCGGGCGTCGAGTTCTTCCTCTAGGAGTTCCCCTCGGGTTAGGTAAGCCAAATATGGCACAGTCCAATCAGGGGTAACATGTAGAGTCGCCACCAAATGTGCTTCCGGATCAAGAATAGCTATGTCCTCCTCAGACGGTAATTTGACCGATGGACTGTGAAGGACGTCCAAAAAGACGTTAGGTGGCACGGGCTTTCTCTACGAGCCAAGTCTAGACAAGGCATCAGCCGCCTCATTTGGGCCGCGGTCTATATGATCGACTTGATAATCTTGGAAATGACCTGCCACATTGGAAACTTCCCATCGGTAAGCCGCCATAAGAGGGTCTTTAGAATCCCAAGTCCCTAAAACTTGCTGAGCCACTAAATCTGAGTCGCCTAAGCATTTGACTTGGCTAAGATTCATCTCTTTGACTATTCCGAGTCCATGTAAGAGGGCTTCGTACTCGGCTGCATTGTTAGTACATGGGAACATGAGCCGTAAGACATAACAAAATTTGTCACCTTTCGGAGAAGATAATATGACTCCAGCCCCCGAGCCCTCCAGTTGTCTAGACCCGTCAAAATGTATAGTCCAGTACGTGTTATCTGGCCTATCTTCCGAAATCTGTATCTCTGTCCAATCGTTGATGAAATCCACCAGTGCCTGGGACTTGATAGCGGTTCTGGGCATGTATTTCAAATGGTGGTTGCCAAGCTCAATGGCCCACTTGGCAATCCTTCCCGTGGCCTCCCGGTTTTGTATGATCTCACTGAGAGGTGCCAAACTGACCATGGTGATCGGGTGTTCCTAAAAATAATGCTTCAACTTCCGGCTCGCCATGAAGATCCCGAAGACCAACTTTTGCCAATGCGGGTACCGCTGTTTGGATAGAGTTAAAACTTCGCTGACAAAATAAACCGGATGTTGAACCGGATATTCCTTTCCTTCCTCTTTCCGCTCAACCACAACTGCAACACTTACCACGTTGGAGTTGGCAGCAATGTACAGGAGCATATGCTCCTTCTCGGTGGGAACAACCAAGATGGGCGGATTAACAAGTTGTTGCTTGAGCGCTTCAAAAGCTTCATTGGCAGCATCCGTCCATTTAAAGTCGCCTGATTTCCTCAACAACTGGTAGAAAGCACTCGCCCTTTCTGCCAGGCGGCTTATGAACCGGTTTAAGGCCGCAATGCGACCTGCAAGATGCTGGACTTGATTTATGTTTGCTGGCTCAGACAGTGAAGTTACTGCCTTGATCTTGTCCGGGTTAGCTTCGATGCCTCGCTCAGAAACCAGGAACCCTAGTAGATTGCCTACAGGAACACCAAAAACATACTTTGCTGGGTTAAGCTTCATCTGGTACACTCGAAGATTGTCAAAGGTTTCCTTGATGTCATCCAAGAGTGTCTCTTTCTTCTGAGATTTCACCACGATGTCATCAACGTACGCGTGAACGTTGCGGCCAATCTGTGCCTTAAGGCAATTCTTGACACAACGCTGATAAGTCGCCCCGGCGCTCTTGAGCCCAAATGGCATGGACACATAGCAGAAAGCCCCAAAGGGAGTAATGAAAGTTGTCTTCTCTTGGTCCTCAATAGCCATTTTGATCTGATGATACCCAGAGTAAGCATCCAAGAAGCATAAATGCTCGCAACCCGCCATAGAGTCAATGATCTGATCAATACGCGGGAGGGCGAAAGGATCCTTAGGACAAGCTTTGTTGAGGTCTGTGTAGTCGACACATATGCGCCAGGTGCCATTCTTTTTCAGAACAAGCACCGGGTTAGCCAACCACTCAGGGTGAAAGACTTCCATGATAAACCCGGCAGCTAGGAGCCGGGCCACTTCTTCTCCAATGGCCTTGCGTCTCTCCTCATTAAAACGATGGAGTGACGTGGCTTGAGACTGCGTCGGTATTTCCCCAAAGAGGAAGGGATGATACATTATAGCGACGATAAGTATTTCCCTCAGTTATGAAACCAAGGTTATTGAACCAGTAGGAGGACCACCACCACCCAATAAGCAGCACCTACACACAAACAACAAATACTTGCAACCTGACGCGAAAGAGAGGTTGTGAATCTCTCTACGGTAAAAAGATAGATTAGGTAGTGATAGATGGGAGAGATAGATCTCTCAAGAACACAAAATAAAAAGAGCAAATAAAAAGTGCAGCAATATATTTTTGGGTTTTTGGTTTAGTAGATCTAAAAACAAAGAGGCAAAAAGATAGATCGGAAAGCAATATGTTGGAAAATTAGACCCGGGGGCCGTAGGATTCACTAGTGGCTTCTCTCATGAGTAGCACACGGTGGGTGAACAAATTACTGTTGGGCAATTGATAGAAGATCAAGTAATCATGACATTATCCAAGGCGATGATCATTATATAGGCATCACGTCCAAGATAAGTAGACCGACTCCTGCTTACATCTACCACTATTACTCCACACATCGACCACTATCCAGCATGCATCTAGTGTATTAAGTTCATGGAAAAATAGAGTAATGCAATAAGAACGATGACATGATGTAGACAAGATCTATTCATGTAGGAATAGACCCCATCTTGTTATCCTTAATGGCAACGATACATGTGTGCCTTGCTTCCCCTTGTGTCACCGGGAAAGGACACCGCAAGATCGAACCCATCACAAACCACCTCTTCCCATGGCAAGAAAAATCGACCTAGTTGGCCTAACTAAACCAAAGATTCGAAGAAGAAATACGAGGCTATAAGTAATCATGCATATAAGATATCAAAGAAGATTCAAATAATATTCATGGATAGAAACTGATCATGAACTCAAAATTCATCGGATCCTAACAAACACACCGCAAAAGTTTACATCAAATAGAGCTCCAAGAGACCATTGTATTGAGAATCAAAAGAGAGAGAGGAAACCATCTAGCTACTGCCTATGGACCCGTAGGTCTATGGTGGACTACTCACGCATCATCGGAGAGGCACCTATGAAGAAGATGAACCCCTCCGTGATGGTGTTTAGATTGGATCTCGAGGTTCTGGAACTTGCAGCGGCTGGAATCGTGTTTCGTCGACTCTCCTAGGGTTTTCTGAATATTTGGGAATTTATAGGCGTCAGAGGCGGTGGAGGGGGGCCCCGTGGAGGGCACAACCCACCAGGGCGCGTCGGGGCCCCCCTAGCGCGCCCATGTGGGTTGTGGCCTCCATAGCCCACCTCTCTGGTACTTCTTTTGCCCACTGGGTGTCTTCTGGTCTAGAAAAAATCTCCAAAAAGTTTCGTCACGATTGGACTCCGTTTGGTACTGATATTCTGCGAAGTAAAAAACAAGCAAAAACAACAACTGGCACTTTGGCACTATGTCAATAGGTTAGTTCCAAAAAATGATATAAAGTTGTTATAAAATGATTGTAAAACATCCAAGAATGATAATATAATAGCGTGGAACAAGCAAAAATTATAGATACGTTGGAGACATATCAGCATCCCCAAGCTTAATTCCTACACATCCTCGAGTAGGTAAATGATAAAAACAGAATTTTTGATGTGGAATGCTGCCTAACATGTTCATCTCATATTCTTTTCTTTTTGGTAGCACGGACATTTGGACTTGTAGATGATTCAAAGCAATAGTCTAGTTTTAACATAATGACTTCAATACTCAAGCATGCCAACAAGCAACCATGTCTTTCAAAATATCAACACTAAAGAAAGTTATCCCTAGCCCATCATGCTCAATCATTGATCCATTCATGAAACACACTCAAATATTAGCTATGCCCAATGCTCAAGTACGATCATAGTGCCCCCTAGTTGGTGCTTTACAAGAGAAGATGGAGACTCAAGGTAAAAAAATAAAAATTGCATAAATTAAATAGATAGGCCCTTCGCAGAGGGAAGTACGGATTTGTAGAGGTGCCAGAGCTAAGAGAGAAAAAATATTTTGGGTGGCATGCCTTTCCTTTCAACGAAAACGACAAAGTAGCTCACAATACTTTCCATGCTAGATATATCATAGGCGGTTCCCAAACAGAAAATAAAGTTTATTCCTTTTTCCACCAAACTTTCATATTCCATGGCGGGCCATATCCACGGTTGCCTTCCATACCAACACTTTCCAAGGAATTTATTATTTGACAACATAAATTAAATATTTTTTTCTTTTTCATTTCGGGAATGGGCATCCCTATTACCGCCGCACTCTCATGCAATGACAAGTGAATAAACACTCATCTTGAGAATAACACATCTAGCATGGAAAAATATTGGAAGCTCCCCACCGTTTCATGAGCGGTACGAGCACACAAAAGAGAAAATTTAATTTGAAAATTTAGAGATGGCACATACAAATTTTCTTGGAACGGCATGGAAATACCGCATATAGGTAGGTATGGTGGACTCATAAGGCAAAACTTGGTTTAAGGATTTTGGATGCACAAGTAGTATTTCTACTTACTACAAATGGAGGCTAGCAAATAGATTGAGAAGCAACCAAACCAAGAAACGAAAAATCACATAAGCGAGCATTGAGCATAACTAACACCGAATAATGCACCATAAGTAGGATGTAACTTCATTGCACAACTATTGACTTTCGTCCATGCATAGGGAATCACAAGCCTTAACACCAATATTCCTACTAAAGCATAATTACTCACTAACATGACTCACATATTACTATCATCATGTTTCAAAACTATTACAATGAATCAAGTTTAATTTGTCCAATGATCTTCATGAAAGTTTTTATTATATCCTCCTTGGATATCTATCACTTTGGGACTAGTTTCATATATTGCCATTGCTTTTTGACTTGCTCAAACAAATTTAAGTGAAGCACATGAGCATAGAGTTTTCATATCTGAAAAAGGTATAAGTGAAGCATGAGAGGATTTCTTCAAAGTTTACTAACTCTCAAATTAGTCTAAGTGAAGCAAGAGAGTATTTCTTCAAAAGTTTCCAAGCACACCGTGCTCAACAAGATATAAGTGAAGCACTAGAGCAATTCTAACAAATCATAGCATAATTTTGGTTTTATCAAATAGGTGTATCCAGCAAGGATACAAGTGACAAACTAACAAGCAAATCAAAGAAAAACTCAAATGATACAAGACACTCCAAGCAAAACTCATGATATGTGACGAATAAAAATATAACTCCAAGTAAAATACCGATGGTCGTTAGAAGAAACAGGGATGCCACTCGGGGGCATCCCCAAGCTTAGTTGCTTGTTTCCCTTTGGATATATCTTGGGGGTGCTGTAGCATCCCCAAGCTTAGGATCTTTTAACTCCTTAATCCTTCATCCATCGTGATCTCATCCAAAACTTGAAAACTTCAATCACACAAACCCCAACAAAATCTTCGTGAGATCCGTTAGTATAATAAAGCAAATCACTACTTTAGGTGCTGTTGCGAACCCATTCATATTTTATTATTGCATTATACATACTGTATTTTAACTTTACCATGGCTCATACCCTTCAATATAACCCATAGATTCATCACAACAAGCACACAATGCAACGAAAACAGAATCTGTCTTAAACAGAACAGTCTGTAGTAATCTGTACTCTAACCATACTTATCTAACTCTAAAAATTCTGAACAATTAGGACAACGTAAAGAATTGGTATATCAACACTGCGTTAAAATTTCAGCTCCATATCACGTTCCAGTAAAAAATGAAAATTCAAATACTGGACGCAAAGTTTCTGTTTCAGATTCAGCATCGCTTCTACTCATCTTATGAATCATCCTAAGGCTCTACTTGGCACAAACACTAAATAAACCATAAAAACACAATCATAACAGAGGCATAATTGTGTCAACACTCAAAAACATAAAGGAAAAAGCAAAAAATTATTTATTCATTGGGTTGCCTCCCAACAAGCGCTATCGTTTTACACCCCTAGCTAGGCATGATGATTTCAATGATGCTCACATAAAAACTAGTAATTGAAATATGCAAGAGATCATCATGAATCTCATGAAAAGCACATTTAAGTCTAACCCACTTCCTATGCATAGGGATTTTGTGAGCAAACAATTTATGGGAACAAGAATCAACTAGCATAGGAAGGCAAAACAAGCATAACTTCAAAACTTTGAACACATAGAGAGGAAACTTGATATTATTGCAATTCCTACAAGCATATGTTCCTACATCCTAATAAATTTCAGTAGCATCATGAAGGAATTCAAAAATATAACTATCACATAAATCATTCTTTTCATAATGCACAAACATAGAATTTTCATTACTCTCTACATATGCAAATTCCTTTTCATCCATGGTAGTGGGAGCAAACTCAACAAAATAACTATCATGAGACACTTGATTGACATAACCACATTGCAAATTAAAACCATGATGATAAGTTTCATGGTTATCATTACTCATTGTGTCATCACCATCATCATAAATAAGAGGCATACAATCATCATAATAAATTTGCTCATCAAAACTTGGGGGACTAAAAATATCATCTTCATCAAACATAGCATCCCCAAGATTGTGGCTTTGCATACCATTAGCATCATGGATATTTAGAGAATTCATACTAGCAACATTTCAATCATGCTTTTTAATCAAGGAGCTATCATGAATCACCTTATAAATTTCTTCTTTCAACACTTCATCAAAAAATTTAGATTCATAATTTTCAAACAAAACTTCATAGAGATAATCAAGTGCACTCAACTCACTAGCAATAGGTTCATCATAATTTGGTCTTTTGAAAAGATTAGCAAGTGGATGAGGATCAATGTCAATAGATTTTTAACAAGCGAAGATGCAAGCAAATAGAAGGCACATGGCAACACAAGAAAAGATAGCAAACAAGCAAACAAAAAGAGATCCGGCGAGAAAAAGGCAAACGAAAAAGAGGGCGAATAAAACGGCAAATTTGGTGAACTGGGGGAGAGGAAAACGAGAGGCAAATGGCAAATAATGTATGATGAGGATATCCCTACTATGGTTCCATCCCTTGAAGATGAACAACCTGTTGCTGCAAAGAAGACGTCCAGTGATGACATCAGGATTGGACCAACTACAAGAGCTCGTGCTAAGTTACTAGAACAACAGGTGAATTCTCTCTTAGTTGATAATGCTATTTCTTTTAACGAGAGCTTTATACTACCTAAATCCTTGTGTGTATGTGTCATTAGGTACAATGGAGAGGAAGGCATGGCACAAGGGAGCAAGGAGGAAGGCATGGCACAAGGGAGCAAGAAGATTCTGCAGTTCCCAGGCGGTAGTACCGCCTGCCCGAGCGGTAGTACCGCTTAGGCAGTACTACCGGCCCAGCACTACCGCCCAAGTACCGCTTAACAATTTTCTTCTGGAATCAAAGCGACCCAAGCGGTACTAAAGTGGCAGTTAGAATTCTCAGAGTGGTAATACCGCTTCTAGCGGTAGTACCGCTTGCTGTGAGCGGTACTACCGTGCTGCCTGCGCGCAGACTTTGGGGCTGACGGCCCGTGTACCCCTTCGATCTATCTTAGGATATAAATACTCTTCCTTAGGATTAGTTAGGGGAGACCACGTTTAAGATAAACCCTAGTTCATGAGATTGCTTGTAAGCATTCATCTTGAATCCTCATCACCAATTCGTATCGATCTGGTGATTATATACTGCAAGTCAAGTGTGATCTGCTGTTCCATTGGGAATTAGTATATTGCAATTATACTGTTCGTGGTCGACGGCTGCATGCGCAAGTGTGTGACGTTGGGAATATCCAAAGGGTTGAGACCTTTTGCATTGGCATCAGGGATCAAGCGAGGGAGAGTTCATCGGCGACATACAAGTTATCCTACACCATCATCATCACCACCGCCGCTTACTGAGAAGATCGGAACACCCCATATCAATGTAATTGCAAGGAGATGAGATTTGTGATTAGGAACCTGGTAGATGATCATGGTGTCTCCTCGGCACCAGAGATTGGCACGTAGAAGAGATCGCTTCCTCCCTGGCAACGGCTCCAGAAAATTCCTTTGACGTGGCTTGAGACTGCGTCGGTATTTCCCCAAAGAGGAAGGGATGATGTAGCACAGCGACGGTAAGTATTTCCCTCAGTTATAAAACCAAGTTTATCGAACCAGTAGGAGGATCACCACCACCCAATAAGCAGCACCTGCACACAAACAACAAATACTTGCAACCCGACGCGAAAGAGAGTTTGTCAATCTCTCTACAGTTAAAAGATAGATTAGGTAGTGATAGATCTCTCAAGAACACAAAATAAAAAGTGCAGCAATATATTTTTGGGTTTTTGGTTTAGTAGATCTAAAAACAAAGAGGCAAAAAGATAGATCAGAAAGCAATATGTCGGAAAAGTAGACCCTGGGCCGTAGGTTTCACTAGTGGCTTCTCTCATGAGTATAGCACACGGTGGGTGAACAAATTACTGTTGGGCAAATGATAGAAGATCAAACAATCATGACGATATCCAAGGCGATGATCATTATATAGGCATCACGTCCAAGATAAGTAGACCGACTCCTGCCTGCATCTACCACTATTACTCCACACATCGACCGCTATCCAGCATGCATCTATTGTATTAAGTTCATGGAAAAACGGAGTAATGCAATAAGAATGATTACATGATGTAGACAAGATCTATTCATGTAGGAATAGACCCCATCTTGTTATCCTTAATGGCAACGATACATGCGTGCCTTGCTGCCCCTTCTGTCACTGGGAAAGGACACCGCAAGATCGAACCCATCACAAAAGCACCTCTTCCCATGGCAAGAAAAATCGATATAGTTGGCCAAGCTAAACCAAAGATTCGAAGAAGAAATACGAGGCTATAAGTAATCATGCATATAAGAGATCAAAGAAGACTCAAATAATATTCATGGATAGAAACTGATCATGAACTCAAAATTCATCGGATCCCAACAAACACACCGCAAAAGTTTACATCAAATAGATCTCCAAGAGACCATTGTATTGAGAATCAAAAGAGAGAGTGGAAGCCATCTAGCTACTGCCTAAGGACCCGTAGGTCTATGGTGGACTACTCACGCATCATCAGAGAGGCACCTATGAAGAAGATGAACCCCTCTGTGATGGTGTTTAGATTGGATCTTGAGGTTCTGGAACTTGCGGCGGCTGGAACTGTGTTTCGTCGACTCTCCTAGGGTTTTCTGAATATTTGGGGATTTATAGGCGTCGCAGGCGGTGGAGGGGGGCCCCGTGGAGAGCACAACCCACCAGGGCGCGCCGGGGCCCCCCTGGCGTGCCCATGTGGGTTGTGGCCTCCACAGCCCACCTCTCTGGTACTTCTTTGGCCCACTGGGTGTCTTCTGGTCCAGAAAAAATCTCCAAAAAGTTTCGTCCTGATTGGACTCCGTTTGGTACTGATATTCTGCGAAGTAAAAAACAAGCAAAAACAGCAACTGGCACTTTGGCACTATGTCAATAGCTTAGTCCCAAAAAATGATATAAAGTTGTTATAAAATGATTGTAAAACATCCAAGAATGATAATATAACAGCATGGAACAAGCAAAAATTATAGATACGTTGGAGAGGTATCACAGAGGTACTGGCGTACTGGTTTCATCTTGGGATTCACATTAAGGTGGTGCTCAGCAAGTTCCCTCGGGACTCCAGGCATGTCAGATGGCTTCCATGCAAAGATGTCCTAATTCTCATGGATGAACTTGATGAGCGCGCTTTCCTATTTAGGATCCAAGCCGGTCCCAATAGTGAACTGCTTGGACGAGTCGCCCGGTGTGATGTCGATTTGCTTCGTATCTTCGGCCGGCTTAAATTTTAGTGGAGGTTCTGACCCAGTATTGGGTTCTTTGAGCGGGCTCATGTCAGCCGGGTCAACATTGGCTGTGTAGAACTTCAATTCCTCTGCCGTGCAGGCTGATTCGGCATAGGCCGCATCTCCTTCCTCGCATTCTTGAGCTATCTTCCGGTTCCCGTCCATGGTTATGGTGCCTTTGAGTCTTGGCATCTTGAGCTTGAGATAGACGTAGCATGGGCGGGCCATAAAACGAGCGTAAGCCGGCCGTCTGAAGAGAGCATGATAAGGGCTTTTTATTTTGACAACTTCGAACATCAAAGGCTTGCATCTGTAGTTGAACTCATCTACGAAGGCCACATCGAGCTTAATCCGCCTGATTGGATAAGTAGACTTTCCAGGGACGATTCCATGAAAAACTGTCG
The DNA here is from genome assembly GCA_039707655.1 of Elymus sibiricus. Lineage (NCBI taxonomy): Eukaryota > Viridiplantae > Streptophyta > Magnoliopsida > Poales > Poaceae > Elymus > Elymus sibiricus. The sequence goes on from CM077663.1 coordinate 343,261,728, forward strand.
TTGAAGGAAGCAACTCGCTCTCCTACAGATTTATCCAGTGAAAGGTTTCGTAATATAATATGTTTATGTTGCTGCCTCCATCCATAAGGACCTTGGACAGGGTATACCCGCCAACTTGAGGCGCCACCACCAACGCTAAGCTGCCCGGATTGTCAACCCGGGGGGATGATCCTCCCTGCTCCAGGTGATTACGTGTTCGGACCAGTTGAGGTACCTGGGGACCGTCGGCTCAGCCATGTTGACGGCCCTACTCTTGACCTTGTTGACCCGCTTGCAGGTATTGGTGGTGAACACGTGGTATTGACCACAATTTAGTTGCTTCAGTTTTTTCTGAAAGGTACCTTGGCTATCATGCTGCTAAGGCTCCGTTCTGAGTCGCCGTGCGCCCTCTCATAGCCGCCTGATGCTCCAAACACGAGCGATGCTTGCGCCGTCGTGCTTACCGTAGCACGGGTTGATGCCTGCAGGGGGAAACCACGAAGTTCCTCGAGGGCCTCTCCACCAGATGAGCCCCCAAGCTTGGTATCCGAATTGGTGACGATCGCTCCCTTGACGGCCGGTTCATCCAAAGGACTGACCCGCCAAGAGGACCTGACCACGTCGTGACTTTGGCCGGCTTGACGCCGGCCGGTTTGGGCACGCCGAGACGGCTCGAGGATGTTGGTGTAGATGTCCGGCTTGGGCACCGACGCGCCGATCTTGCCGATGAAGATGTGGATCTTGCCAAATGGGACCCGGTAGCCGTACTCGATCGAGTCGGCTTTGGGGCCCCAGCCAGAGTCGTCGATGTAGATCTTGCCGTGGTGGCTCTTAGTCATATGACCAACCGCATAGCTCCTGAACCCTGGAAGGGCTCCCTTTAAGAACTCAACTCCACCGGACGAGAGCCCCACGATGGACGCCAACTATCATGGTTTTGTCACAGCAGATGTCCTCATGAAAGGACTTAGGTGTGAAGCCATCGCCGCTAGGTGGCAACTCAAAGAGGCTGAACGGGAAAGAGAGTCGGGTTTACCCAGGTTCGTCCCCTTTGATGGAGGTAATAGCCTACGTCCCGCTTTGTGTGTATTTGATGGATAGATCTCGATAACAAGGGTGCGGAATCGCTAACCTAGCTATCGAGAGATTGTGACCTCACTTTTTCGGTCCTAGGGGCTTGCCTTTATATACAGGTCAAGACCCTAGGGTTTACAAAAGGGTCCGGGTCATATCGCGACTCGTAACCTACAATGTCTCTAACTTGCCTTGCTCCTTAAGCAAGGAAACCGGCCGGCGTCTTCCGCTTTGTGGGCCTTAAGATGCCGTCTTCAGGTGTTGGGCCGCCCGACGACTTAGTCAGCCACCGCCTTACTTATCTTGTCTTCATATGACATGGCCCATCTCAAGCCTCTATAGATCCATCAATATGTTAACCCGACCAGGTAGGGCGGCTCACACCGTGGAGTTATATCCCCAACACCAGTCGCCTCAGGCTCTGATTCTGCCGACTCATCTTTGTCAACCTGCTGATCTTTATGCACCCACTGGATTGATTTCAGAGACTTAAAATTTGATGACCCTGGAATGATAGCCGAGGCGTCAACATCGATCAGGAGCAAAAGTTGTCTTACGTCGAGCCGGCACCAACTCAAAAGGTTGATCCTTTGGCGGGTCGATGTGTTCATTCTCCATCGAGTAAGCTATTTGATATCATGATATGTCAAGCTCATCGGCAATCAGAGTTGCCAATGGACGAGTTTCCTTCATACAGTTGGCATAATCTTCTTCCAAGAATTCTGACCCGTCCAGCTTGAATTCAGGAAACCCATCTTTCATAGCATTAAGATCCAGCTCATGCAGATATGCTTTTGCACGAGCAAGATCCATGTTAGCTCCAGCTCGAGCCGCCGATTTCCGGAACTCCGTCACCCATTGTGGCATGGTTGACAACTGTTTTAGCATATCTTTAATCTTCCTGGGCGACTTTTTCAAAAATTTCACCGCCATAATGGCGAAGACATATCCTGTGAACAGTTGTTCTACATAAATGAAGATCGCCTTAACCTTTTCAATAGGCAGCTTTACAAGGTTTTGATCCTTTCGTCCTACAAACAAAAACAAGTGGAGAATGAGCCGGCATATCATCATAACCCGGAGTTTAAACAGAAGAAAGTTTCAATGGACATACCAAAAAATAGCAGCCAACATATCGTTTATTTGCTTCACGAGGATCCGGTACTCCTCCTTCGCAGAACCAAGTTGATTTTCATCTTCTTCAGCACGCTTCAGGAGGGCGGCTCTTTACTTTTCAAAGTTGTTTTTGGCCTCTTCAAGACGGTCATTTGCTTGGCGGGCAGAATCTTCAAAGCGAACCGCCAAAAGTTCCGCATCAAACTTCAGCTTTTTCTCTTCTTTAAGCTATTTCTGCAGTTTGACAGTGATGGATTCAGCATCTTCTAAAGATCCCTGTCAAACATATAACATCATCAACTTTATTCCTACAAAGTCTCAAGTCGCCTCAGAAAGGCGACTCGACCCTTGGGGGCTACAGCAATTCAAAGTTGGTTTTATCCTACAAAGTCCCATGCAGTTGCGAGCAATCCACATGGCACTTGGGGGCTAATGTACCATTTTCTTCATCATACAACATCAAAACCCGGTTATCTCAAAAAAAAGATAACCCGGCCCTTGGGGGCTACATCCGCGTTCAATCTCCCAATGACTATCAAGTGCCGACTCATTATCATCATAATGACCCGGCCCTTGGCGGCTACATCCGCGTTCATTCTCCCAATGACTATCAAGTGCCGACTCATTATCATCATAATGACCCGGCCCTTGGGGGCGCATCAACATTCAATTTCCCAAATCCTATAAATTCCTGACTCATTATCCCCATAATGACCCAACCCTTGGGGGCTATAATACTGGCTTATGAGGGAAAAACATTGAAGGATCAGCTCACCATTTTCATACTAAGTTGTTCCTTGGGGTCTAAAGAGAGTATATGAGCTAAAAACCAGTAAAGGAAGAAGTGTACCTCCTACTTTTCCTTCAGAGCAGTAACTAAGTTCATATCAAATTCCCGGCTCTCAAATAGCCGGGTCAGATATTGCTGGTACACATCTTCAGCACTAAGAACAGACACATTGGGAAGCTCTAACTTGGCTTTTCCTTTCTCCAAATTCTTCGACTCATTTTTCATTACAAACTTCGCCAAAACAGTTGAAGGACTGATATGTCTCCATCGTATCTACTTTTCCAAACTCTTTTGCCATTGTTTTGGACTCTAATTTGCACGATTTGAATGGAACTAACCCGGACTGACGCTGTTTTCAGCAAAATTGCCTTGGTGTTATTTTTGTGCAGAAATAAAAGTTCTCGGATTGACCTGAAAATTTACGGAGAATATTTTTGAAATTAATACAAAATACTGGCAAAAGAATCAACCGGAGGGGGTCCACCACCTGGCCACAAGCCAGGGGGCGCCCCCCTAGGGCGCGCCCCCTGTCTTGTGGGCCCCCAGGAGCTCCTCCGACCTCAACTCCAACTCCATATATTCCTATTCGGGGAGAAAAAAATAAAGAAGAAGAGTTCATCTCGTTTCACGATACGGAGCTGCCGCCACCTCCTGTTCTTCCTCGGGAGGGCAGATCTGGAGCCTGTTTTGGGCTCCGGAGAGGGGAAATCGACGCCGTCGCCATCACCAACCATCCTTCATCACCAATTTCATGATGCTCTCCGCCGTTCATGAGTAATTCCATCGTAGGCTTGCTAGACGGTGATGGGTTGGATGAGATTTACCATGTAATCGAGTTAGTTTGGTTAGGGTTTGATCCCTAGTATCCACTATGTTCTGAGATTGATGTTGCTATGACTTTGCTATGCTTAATGCTTGTCACTAGGGCCCGAGTGCCATGATTTCAGATCTGAACCTATTATGTTTTCATGAATATATATGTGTTCTTGATCCTATCTTGCAAGTTGTAGACACCTATTACGAGTTATGATCCGCATCCCCCAGGGTGACAATAACTGGGATTCTTTCCGGTGATTACCGTAGTTTGAGGAGTTCATGTATTCACTAAGTGCTAATGCTTTGGTCCGGTTCTCTATTAAAAGGAGGCCTTAATATTCCTTAGTTTCCATTAGGACCCCGCTGTCACGGGAGGGTAGGACAAAAGAGGTCATGCAAGTTCTTTTCCATAAGCACGTATGACTATATATGGAATACATGCCTACATTATATTGAAGAATTGGAGCTAGTTCTGTGTCACCCTATGTTATAACCGTTGCATGATGAATGCCATCTGACATAATTATCCATCACTGATCCGTTGCCTATGAGCTTTTCACATATTGATCTTTGCTAAGTTACTTTTCCGTTGCTACTGTTACAATCGCTACAAATCTGCTACTGTCACTTTTGCCATTGTTATCATTACTTCCATACTACTTTGCTACTAAATACTTTGCTGCAGATATTAAGTCTTTTAGGTGTGGTTGAATTGACAACTCAGCTGCTAATTGTGACACCCTGGGTTTTGCTACAGTGATGATTGTAATTAAGCTACAGTAATGGCCTTGTGATTAAGCTAATCTTTTGCTAAACAGGGCTTGATCAAGTTTGGATTCAAATTTCATTTCAAAATGCCCTAGGAATTATTGTGATAAAAATAATTCTGCAAACAACAAAAGTAAAATGTTCCAAAATTGTGGAATATTCTAAAACAAATGATGTTGAGGAAAACCACATCACCAAGCTTCTGGTGTGAACCCCACCATTGATAACAGGAGCTAAAAGCATTTAAAAGTGTTATTAAATCCAAATTGAAAATGCAAGCAGTTTCAAAAAATCCCCAAAGTTGTTGTGGTGTCATGAAATATTGCAAGATAATATTTGGGCTAGGTGACACATTTTTGCTTGGAGGATTATTGGCCAAAAGAAAATAAAACAGAAACTAAAAAGGAAAACAGAAAAGAAATAAAAGAAAAGGGGCAAAGGCCCACTTACCTGGCCTCTGGGCCGTAGGCAGAGTGCGGCCCAGCCCACTGGGGCCGTCTCCTACCTGCTCCCGCCCCGCTGTCGCCCGCGCCGTGGCCGGAGCGCGGCCTCGCCACTACCGCTCGCCACCTACCGCCACAGGGCCTCGGGGAGGATAAGGCCGGGGCCTCCCACTCCCCCTGGACGCCCCTATCCATTCTCCCCCTCGCCTCGCTCTCTTTCTCGCTCGCTCGCCCTCCAGATCCGCCGCACCACCGCCATGGCCGACGGGTAGCCGCGGCCACAGCCACGCCCGCGCCTCGGCGTCGCGTCCCTCTGCTCCGCCACGACCTCCCCGTCCTCCTCGACCACGAGCCCGAGCCCCGGAGCCCCTGCAACGACGACCCGGAGCTCCTTCCCCCTCGGATCGCCGCCGCTCGCCGTCGACGATTCCGGCCACCTCGAGCCCTCCCCGAGCCCGCTTTGCACGGCTACGCCCCGCTGTGAGCCTCCGCTTCCTCCCCTCTCGCTCTCGTCGCCGTTAGCTAGCCGTAGCCGTCGATTTCGCCGGAGCCCGAACGCGCCGCCGCCTGAGCTCGTCGCCGGCGCCTATCCGGTAACCATTTGGTCCAACCGCCGCCACCACTCGACTCGCCGCATTGCGTAGAACCCCGTAGCGCCTTTGGTTAGCTCGAACGCGCCCCGGTTAGCTCGCTCCCATCGCCGCCAGAAAGCTCCTCCGCCGCCGGCGACGTAGCGCTCGCTATGGCCCGCCGTTGCTCGCCCCGATGCTCGGAATGGATCGGCGGCTCCTCCAGCTCGCGAACGCGCCAAACGGCGCTCGATTTGGTGCCCTGTGCGCCATTTCCGAGCCGCGCCACCGTTCGGGTGCTCGCCGGAGCAACTCCGGTGGCCGGCCGGCGCCGCCGCGGACCTGGCTGGCCTGGGGCCAGCCCCAGTGCCACTGCCAGTGGGCCAGGCCAGCCCCAGTTGACCAGTTGACTTGGTCAACTGGCTGACTGGGCACTGCCCAGTCACTGACTGGTGGGACCCCATGCCCCTGTATGTATGACAGGTGGGTCCCCCTGTCAGCTGCCTAATTAAGTAGTTAGATTAATTAAAATAAGTAAATAAACCTAATCTGTCACTGACTAGTGGACCCCATACTGTTAATTAACTCTGTTAGTTTAATTAAAACACTGAAATAGACCCGTGTCTATGACATGTGGGCCCCACATGTCAGGTTTGACTCTGGTCAGCCAGAGTTGACCTGCTGACGTCATATTGATGTCATGCCGACGTTACATTACACTGTTCTGGATAATGTTGGATTTAATTAATTGAAGTAATTCCAGAAATTATTTAAAACTTTGGAAAATCATAGAAAATAATCTGTAGCTCAGATGAAAAAACTTTATACATGAAAGTTGATCAGAAAAATCCCACGAATCCAAATATGCCATCCATTCATCTGTCACATGCCTCTAGCTATCTGAACATGCAACTTTTTGCCTGTTTCGGATAGGTGAATAGTGCATGACATTATTAAAATAATTTCAAATAAATTTCTAAATTAACTATCGCACTTAGATAGGCCGTAAACACCCCTAGCCCTGCGTATTGCCATGTCATGCATCGTGTTGCATCTGTGTGCTTTATATTTATTGTTTCTTCCCCCTCTTCTCTCCGGTAGAGCCCGAGACTGACGGTGCTGCCGGGTACGACTACATCGATGACGATCAGCCTTTTGCCGCAGAGCAGCAAGGCAAGCAACCCCCCCTTGAGCATTCCGATATCGCCTATTCCTCTCCCTCTCATTCTTGCATTAGAATTTTGCTACTGTATCAGTTAGCTCCTATTCTGATGCATAGCCTGTTTTTGATGAACTGTTACATACTTGCAATCATACCAACTGCTTAGTATAGGTTGAGCAGTGAAACCCCTGAGACCCCCTTAGTCCCAGTTGCCCCTGCTTTCATCGACGACACCGAGGACTTGAAGACAGAAGACTCAGTCATCATGACTGACAAGCCGTTACCGACACATCACCTCACACCCCGTAAGTATGGCACTGCAGAGCTACTACCGAGTGCCGAGATACCTCACTTAGCACTCCCGGTGTTAATTCTGTAGCGTAGCTATCGGTCATGGGTATCGAGGGTGATTCCTCCTTCCCATTCACCGGTAGCGACTCTTGCCTTACTCATACCTCGAGTGGGATCCATCGAGGGTGATTCCTCGGATATCCACTTGGTGTATAGACACACAGTTACTATGACCTGGTTACAGAAACGTGTTGAAGATGGGTCGGCCCCAAGGGTACCCGCGAGAGTGATATTGGTGGGGTGCGCCGGTAAGGCACCCGAGTGTTATTAGCGCGGCGACGGACTGCACTTATGGTTCGCGCTTGCCCCGCACTAATAAATTGCCTTAATACGCACTAACCTTCACGTGGGGAAGATATGGGCACTCAGCGTCGTTGTATCAGCCTAAGCTCTTCGGACATTAGCAATGGAGCGGCGCGCGCCGGATTGGACTGGACGGTGCAGCTCTTGGACTGTAGTGTACTAGGTCTGCTTCCGGCCGCCCACGCATCGTGCAGGTGTGCAAAGGGTGATTGGGCCCATGACCCCTGCGCACATAGGATTTAGACCGGCGGGCTGACCTCTTCATTGAGCCTAGGTGGGGCGACGACGTGCTGATATCCCGAGGCCGGGCATGACCCAGGAAAGTGTGTCCGGCCGGAGGTGACTCAGGCGTGTTGGGGAATATGTGGTGCACCCCTGCAGGGATGATTAATCTATTCGAATAGCCGTGTCCACGGTAACAGGACGACTTGGAATTGTGCCTTGACCTTATACAACTATAATTGTGACTTTAAATTAAAATGAATTGTGGCTCCGGGATTGCTTCCTCGCAGGGAGTCGAGGAAGGATCTCTGGGCGTGTTTACTTAATAAAATTGCTACAACAATATGACTATATGTGAGATACCAATCTGCACTCTTCTAATGCTACAAGATGTTGAAGATGCTAGTCTTCGATAGGACTAGGCCTTCTCCCTATTCTTGCTTTCTGCAGTCAGCCCAGATATAACCCCCTTCATTGATAATGATGCATAGTTAGCATAGATCTGATGTCAGTCTTGCAAGTACTTTGGATGAGTACTCACCGCTGCTTTGCTTCCCTTTTCCCCCTCAATACGGTTCTGCGTTCAGATGATGGAGCCCAGGAGATGAAGTACGCCGGAGACGACTGCTACACCACCGCCGGAGCTTACTACTACGTGGAGGCTGCCCCCGACGCTCAGGAGTAGTTAGGAGGTTCCCAGGCAGGAGGCCTCGCCTCTTTTGATCCGTTGCTTATGTTTGTGCTAGCCTTCTTAAGGCAAAACTTGTCTAACTTATGTCTGTACTCAGATATATTTGCTTTTGCTGACTCGTGCTTTGTCGAGCTTTGTGTTCGAGCCCTCGAGGCCCCTGGCTTGTAATATGGAGCTGTATGACTCTTTTATTTGTGTCTTTTGTTGTGTTGTGATATCAATCAGTGAGTCCCTAATCTTGGTCGTACGCATTGTGTGCATGATTAGCATACAGACAAGAATGGGGGCGTCACAAGTTGGTATCAAAGCCGACTGCCTGTAGGTAGCCCCCTTTCCATCACCTGGCCGAAGTTGAGTCTAGTCGTTGAAAAACTTTTACTAACACTGATGCTGTGGCTTACGGGCCCACATCTCAATTGGGTGGTATTATGATCTTTTATTCCTCGTCTATACTCTGGGTTCTGATCTCTCTTCTCTTTTGGGTTAAAGATTTTGCTAAAATCTAACATTAGGTTCTCGTAACTACTTCTCCTAGAGAGTCCTCATATCAGAAGGTCACCTGCTTCGTCAGAAGATTCTGAAGATACCCTTTCGATGTTTTCCGAGACTTTGTGCTCATCGGCTTTGCAATTCCCTACCACCGATAAGTCCCTATGGATGACTAATTGCACTTGTCATTCATACAATCCTTTCTCGTTGCTCTTGTTGTTACAAGATGCCCCGAAATACTCTCCATTTCCCCGGTAACCCTTTGAGTTTACTGCCTTGCAGTTCTTTCCGCATGAAAAACCTTACGGTTAATTCCTCACATTTATCGAGGATCCGTTCAATCCAGTTGTTCATGTGTTTCACAAAATTCTTCGAAATACTTTTCGGTCTTCCGAAAATCCTCTGCAGCTTGTTGCTCTTGAAATTCTTGCCTGCTCGCATTATGGTTAATTCCATATGTCTAGTAGTCTTCGTTGACATCCCTTGTCTTTGCCATTTTGAGCCTATTGATTCAATGTGTGATCCGTTTAAATTATCTTTCCGGCTCAGACTTCCTTCCGGACATGAGTTGGTTCTCGGCAAATTCAAACCTTTATTGATTGTCCGACTAAGTCTTTTCAACTTATCAATCCTTGATCAGAGCGTCTGCTTGTGATCCTTAGTTTTGGAAATCATAATTCCTTTGTATTTTAAGCATCACACTATTCAGGTGTTTGTTGAATCCGATGCCTCTGGGTGAATGTCTTGATGAACAACTTGCTAGGGTTAGAGATAATGAGATTACTGAAACTGATGATATTTCTGAAACTGAACACTATGATACACCTGCTAGACCTACCCCTCCTAGATATGAATTGCCTGATATACCCGAGGGTTATGTTATGGAAGGAGAAGTAGCTAGGGACTTTCTTGCTTGTAAGGATAGAAATGATCTTAAGAAATTGCTATGCAAGTGGAAGGAGAAATCTTTGAATGCTAGAATGCAATATGATCCTAAGTTTGCTACTTCACCTATCTTTGTTACTGATAAGGATTATGAATTCTTTGTCGATCCTGAGTTAATTACTTTTGTTGAATCTGATCCTTTCCATGGATATGAATCTGAAACTGTTGTGGCACATCTTACTAAATTGAATGATATAGCTACCCTATTTACTCATGAGGAAAAAATTCGTTATTACTATATTCTTAAGTTGTTTACTTTCTCATTAAAGGGTGATGCTAAGATATGGTTTAATTCTCTTGCTCCTGGTTGTGTGCGTAGTCCCCAGGATATGATATATTACTTCTCTGAAAAATATTTTCCTGCCCATAAGAAACAAGCTGCCTTGCAGGAAATATTTAACTTTGTGCAAATTAAAGAAGAGAGTCTCCCACAAGCTTGGGGGAGGCTTCTCCAATTGCTTAATGCTTTGCCTCATCATCCTCTCAAGAAAAACGAAATACTTGATATCTTTTATAATGGACTGACAGATGCTTCTAGGGACCACCTAGATAGTTGTGCTGGTTGTGTTTTCAGGGAACATATTGTTGAACAAGCTGAACTACTATTGAATAATATATTGAGCACTGATAATGATTGGACTATTCCCGAACCACCTCCAAAGCCAACTCCGAAGAAAAGAGGTATTCTATTTCTCAGTCCTGAAGATGTGCAAGAGGCAAAGAAATCTATGAAAGAAAAGGGTATTAAAGCTGAAGATGTTAAGAATCTACCGCCTATTGAAGAAATACATGGTCTTGATAACCCGACATAGGTAGTAGAGGTAAATTCTCTCCGTAGATTTGACGAAGGTGATATTCCTTATAATAAGTCTGCTAACCAATGCTTGGATGAGTTTGATAACTTTATTGTTAAGCAAGAAAATTTCAAAGCTTATGTTAGTAGACAATTGAAACATAATGCTTACATGCTTGATCGCTTAGGAGATTATATGAGAAGAACTATCAATGATCTTAAGCTTATTAGCAAACATGCTTCCATGGTAACTACTCAAGTAGAACAAGTACTTAAGGCACAAAATGATTTGCTTAATGAGATGAATAGTAAGAACAATGATCATTCTGTTAGAGTTGTGACTAGAGGTGGTAAAATGACCCAGGAACCTTTGTGTCCTGAGGGCCATCCTAAGAGAATCGAGCAAGATTCTCAGAGAATCAATACTGATGCACCTAGTCGTCCCAGTAACAAAAGGAAAAAGAATGACGATAGGACTTTGCATGCTGCTAGTGAACCAGTTATAGATACACCTGAAAACCCAAATGATATTTCTATTTCTGATGTTGAGACACAATCTGGTAATGAACATGAGCCGAGTAATAATATTAATGATGTTGTTCATGTTGATGCTCAACCTAGTAATGATAATGATGTGGAGATTGAACCTGCTGTTGATCTTGACACTACTAGAAAAAGGGTTGTTAGTGGCGCACCAGTTTTTGCTATTAATGGCGCACTACAGGTGCGCCACTATTAACACGCCACTAGTAACAAATAGTAATGGCGCACCTCTGGTGCGCCACTAGTATCCCAGATAATAGTGGCGCACCACACAGTGCGCCATTACTATGTCCACCAGTGCGCCATTACTATGCCTCCCAGGGGGCCATATTTACCTTGTGCTCTGGGTTACTAATGGCGCACTTCTAGATAATGCGCCACTGGTGTGTTTATTGCAGTGCGCCACAAAAGTGCAATATGGTGCGCCACTACTATGAATATTAGGAATTTTTTTTCTTTTCTGATATTTGCACAGGTTACAAAATACATTACTGCACAGAATATAGACAGCACAACATATAAACAGCAGATTTATCGAATACAATAGAAGATTAGTCTCCGAATACAATTCATCATATTAGTCTCCGAATTCAAAATACCGAACAAAGTTAGAACATTACAAGTCTCGAGACCGCGAGTAGCGAGTTTGTCTTCACATTACAAAGTAGCAGCAGCATCACAAGTAGTACAGCAAAGAAAGGAGAGGAAGTACCCTAGCAATTTATGAAAGTGTCCAGTACACTAAACTCCAACTCCAGTACCAGAGGAAATGGGTAGTAGATGGGCAGCCTACAACAGATGCAGCTCCAGCTCCTTGACGTGCAGATGCAGCTCTAGCTCCCTGGAACCAACAAACAAAATTGAGCAAACAGCAAACAGCAAGAACTAATCATCGCTTTGCGGAACTAATCATAGCAAGAACATAGCAAGAACTAATCATCGCTAGTATTAATTGTGCTTTCTGAGATGATGCTTATGTAAAATATCAATGAGTATTCCCACTGGTTCATCGCTTTGCAGATCTAACCCACAAGTTTTGGCATGGTGAGAACTTCAAGGGTCAAGTTAGTAGGAGTACACATGAGCTCCTTCAAGCAGTGTGAGGGCCAGCGAGAAGAGGTTCCAGATTGGTGGTAATATCTAGCTCAAACGAAAAACAGATTACAATGCTTGTTATATAACAGTTTCATGAATCTGGGTTAACATGCTTCTGTCGTGCTTCTGAGATGGTGCCCGTATTCCACATATTTGTGATGTGTAAACAGCACAAATCTTTCAAAACTCTAAAAATGCAATATTCGATTCATTTTGATTTTGTACCAGCAACCTAAATTGTGCATTATTGGCCCCAATAATGCAATTCAACACTAGAGATATATTGAAAATTAAAACCTTTCTGCCATGCATCAATTTCATTATCATATGAGCTACATGAAACATTTGAATTCTCAGGAGCAAGCTTAACATTCCATTCCACCAGTGGCAAACGGAAATTTGACCTCTTTCTAAAATCCTCCAGCATTAACCCAAAAACACAGGCACTCATACATAGAAACTGATCAGAGATACAAGGATAAAATCCAAGGACACTCATAAGATAAGATTTGATAGCAGAAACTAGCACTTGATAACAACAGAACCCACTAGCTGCCTTAAGCATCTCATCAAAAAAATAACAGGAGGGGATCCCTAACTACAAGCATGCTGATAACTAAAATCAAGTAGTAAATTAACTATACTACACATACCTGAAGCCCCACCGAGTGCACCTCCAAGAAAGCAGAGAAAACCCTAACACTCACACCACCTCAAAATCAAAATCCCTACAAAAGATCTCCCATGAAAGAACAGAGTAACAAATTCAGTTTCACAGATCAACACATAATCACTAGACAAACACGAATCTAAACTGAACAATTAATAGGTTGCAAGAATATATAAAATCTGAACATTACACAATTCTGAACAGTACACTTCTCAAATTCATAGAAATTTGAGAGAGAGAGAGGGAGACAACAAGGATTCAGATTCAGAGAAGTGCAGCAGGAGGGAAGTGGAGAGGAGGAGCAGCAACAGTTTTGAGGTTTCAGAGAAGAGCAGCAGCAAGACGTTGAGAGGAGGAGCAGCAGGAGTAAAGCAAGAGGGAGGAGCAGCAACAAGGCGAGGGAAGAAACACGGCCGGCAGAGGGAGAGCGCGGCCGTGGGCGGCAACACGCAAGTGCGTGTGTGCGCGGGCGCGGCCGACTGCAGCGACAGCGCAGCGGCGAGGCAACACAGGAGCTCGGCGACGGCGGCTACGGCAACGAACCCGACGGGGGAAGGGGGAAATCGGTCGAGGGCCTCACCGAGGTGCTCGACGACGAGGTGGACGAGGGCGGCCGAGCTTGTGGAAGACGGCGATGGCGACGATACGGTGCAGCTCCGGTCGATTGAGAGCCCGTAGATGAAGAAGCAGTCGACGGCGGTCCTCCTGGACGTCTCCGTGCGGCGCGGGGTGACTGGTGGCGGCGCAGTGGGTCGGGGCGAGGCGGAGGTTGCGGCGCGCGCGGGCGAGGGCGAGGTTGGTGTCGGCCCTGCGGCGCTGCTCCGGCGAGAGTGGGGTGGGGTCGGAGGGGGAGGAAGGGGAGGATGGGGAGAGGGAGGCGGCGGGGGCGCGGATTGGGAGCGGACGCGTCCCACGGGCGAGGACGGCGGCGCACGTAGGGGCGGCGGCGCAGTGGGTCGGGGCGGCGGCGCAGTGGGTCGGGGCTGAGAGAGAGATGTGAGATTGGGGATCGGGGATTGGGGATTTTAGTGGGGGGAGGGTTAGCAATGGCGCACCTTCTCCTGGTGCGCCATAAGTACCTTGATAGCAATGGCGCACCTGCTAGCGGTGCGCCATTAGTAACTTTTTTTTTTTGGATTTTTAGTTGCAAAACATTTGTGAATTGGTAAAACATTTATGAATATGAAAAAATATCATCAAATTTGAAAAAATATTCATGAATTCAAAAAGTGCCCATGAAATTTTAAAATATTCATGAGTTCAAAAAATATTAACAAATTCAATACTTTTTGTGAGTTAGAAATTCAATAACAGAATAAACCTAATTAAATAAAAATTGGTATACTAATGGCGCACCTCCTAGGGGTGCGCCATAAGTACCTTGATAGCAATGGCGCACCAGCTAGGGGTGCGCCATTAGTAACTTTTTTTTAATAGTTTTGAAAAAAAAATTGAAAAAAAAATTTGTTAGTAGTGGCGCACCGGGGTGTGGTGCGCCATTACTAGTTAAAACTAGTAATGGCGCACCACACCCCGATGCGCCATTACTAGTTTTGAAAAAAAAAATTGAAAAAAAAATTGTTAGTAGTGTCGCACCGGGGTGTGGTGCGCCATTACTAGTTAAAACTAGTAATGGCGCACCACACCCCGGTGCGCCACTGGTAAGTCTGGGGAGGGGGGTGTGCACAGGACAAACTTAGCAGTGGTGCACCACACACCAGGTGCGCCATTAGTAATATGGACATTAATGGCGCACCCATATCTGGTGCGCCACTGCTATATAGCAGTGGCGCACCACATACATGGTGCGCCATTAATGTCCATATTAGCTATAGCCGTTTTTCTAGTAGTGTGAAAACCCACAACCTAAGAGTAAAAGATATGATAAAAGAGACTTTGTTGCTAGGAAGCATGGTAAAGAAAGAGAACCTTTGGTTCAGAAACCCATGCCCTTTCCTCCTAAACCATCCAAGAAAAAGGATGATGAGGATTTTGAGCGCTTTGTTGAAATGCTTAGACCTGTCTTTTTGCAAATGCGCTTGACTGATATTCTAAAAATGTCTCCTTATGCTAAGTATATGAAGGATATTGTGACTAAAAAAAGAAAGATACCGGAAGCTGAGATCTCCACCATGCTTGCTAATTATACTTTTAAGGGTGGAATACCAAAGAAATTAGGAGATCCCGGAGTACCTACTATACCATGCTCTATTAAAAGAAACTATGTTAAAACTGCTTTATGTGACCTTGGAGCTGGTGTTAGTGTTATGCCTTTCTCTTTGTATCGTAGACTTGATTTGAATAAGCTGACACCTACTGAAATCTCTTTGCAAATGGATGACAAATCAACTGCTTTACCCATCGGTATTTGTGAGGATGTACCTGTCGTAGTTGCAAATGTTACTATCCTAACGGACTTTGTTATTCTTGATATTCCCGAGGACGACAGTATGTCAATCATCCATGGTAGACCCTTTTTGAATACTGTAGAGGCTGTTATTGATTGCAACAAGGGCAATGCCACTTTTCATGTTAATGGTAATGAGCATACGGTACATTTCCGAAGAAACAACCTCAAGTTCATAGTATCAACTCCATTGGAAAATTTTCAACGATTATTATTGGAGATTTTGAATTCCCTCTCCCTACTGCAAAAAAGAAATATGATATACTTATTGTTGGGGACATGCATATCCCCATTGAGGTAACCTAGTGTTATTCGAAAATTCTCTGGTTCTGTGTCATTCAAAAAAGTTTGTCAATAAGACTTGATCAACCTTATTGATGGATTCTTTTTGATGAGCATGATATGGATGGATTTAGGAGGCACAACCTTCTGCGCCCAACTTTTATTTTTTGTTCTTTAGATTTAATTAAGTAAAAATGCTATTATTTTTCTGTTTTCTGTTCTATCCGTGCAACAAAAAAAATAACCTGAAAATAAAAGTCTTCCAATTGCCCTGAAAATGAAGTATGATTTTTTCTGGAATATTTAAGAATTTTTGGCACTGAGAACACATCAGGGGGCTGCACCAGTGGGCCACAAGCCTGCAGGGCGCGCCCACCCCCCCTGGGCGTGCCCCCCCTGGCTTGTGGGTCCCACGTAGGGCCCCCTCACTTATTCCAGCACCCATCCACTTCGTCTTCCTCCAGAAAAAAATCGCACCATTGCTCAAACCCGTGTTCTAGCTCATTTTGCTGTCATTTTGGATCTCCTTGTGCAAAGCTCGATTTGCAAAACTGTTTTGGGGGATTGTTCTTCGGTATGTGACTCCTCCAATGGTCCAATTAGTTTTTGTTCTAGTGCTTTATATATTTCAAATTTTTGCTGCTGTGGTGACCTTGTTTTTGAGCTTGCATGTCAAATTTGCATGGTCCTAAGTAGTTTTGATGCATGATGTAGCCTCTAGGCACTTATGGGAGTAGTTGCTATAAGTTTTGTTGAGTTTTGTTCACCTTTATTGTGAGTCACTAAAAATTTCAGAAATTTTTTAGAGAAAGAAATGATGAGGAGATTGTTAAGAGGCTCTTCAAGCAGGGACTCTAAAGAAGATGAAAATGAGGAGAAGAATAAGTCCAAATACAATCTTCCTCGCGTCGCGGAGGTTCGGCCATGTGAATGGCCAAGTGATGCATTCTTGAGGGCGGCTGGAATTTATGAAGATTTGTATTATTTGGTAGAGAATGGAGGCATCACCGACTTCCTCAACGATAAGTGTGACCAGTACCTCTTACTCACTAATATCTTCATGCCAAATTTTCACTTTTATCCTAGGAAGAATCCTCCCATGGTAGAGTTTTACTTATATGATGTTCGCAAGAAGATGTCACTTTACGATTTTTGCAATGTTTGCAAAATACCTTATGAGGGCAGCATCAGTGAACCACGTCCTAGAGACATGGAGGACTTTATTGCCGCAATCACTGTGGGGGAAGAGAGAGGGGTGTCAAAAGCAAGAGCCGCTAGTTTACATTTTCCAGTTCTACGCTATTATTCATTATTTGCGGGGAGATGTTTAGTTGGTCATGGGGAGAGTGGAAGCCTTAGTGTTCCCGACCTCACCATTCAGCGCCACGCTTTACTTGCTGATAGAACATTTAGTTTGGGCGCTATGGTGGCTCAACGATTGAACCTAAACCGTTCGAAGGGCCCCATATTCGGAGGTATCTATGCATCGCGTCTAGCCAAACACTTTGAGATACCCATTAGGCTTGACGAGGAAGAGGAAATGCTGCTACCTACAAGATATTTAGACTATGACAGTATGGTAGCACATGATTTTATTAGGAAGGATAATGATAGGAGACTGCTTTACAACTTAGTATTTAGTCAGGGTACTTGTGAGATTATTGCTTTGCCCGCTTCTTCTTTGCTCGATATTCATTTAGGCAGGTACACTATTATGCCCAAGGACATCTACAGATATTGGGGCCTGTCACAACCCCTAACACCTGAGCCAGCACCAGCCCTCGATCCGTATCAGGATCCAGTTTTTCAGTGGGAGCCACAGGAGCTCGCCAACCAGTGGAACCCTTAGTATCCTCCAGAGTATCCAGGAGATGGTTATTTTCAGCCATGGCCATAGACCAACTTAGGCCAAAAGCCTAAGCTTGGGGGAGTATGTATTTTTCACCGACATTACATTCATGTTCACACACTCATCTTAGCAGTCGGTGCTCATACTTTTTCACTGTATCATCCATGGTAGTTTATTTTTTCTTTTTGCTTTCTTCTTGTGTGTTTAATTAACCTTGAAAAAAAAATAGTTCTAGCTTTACCTTTCAGTTTGTTTAGTTGTTTCATTAAAAAGAAAACTCAAAAAGATTTCTCATTCTTCTTTTGCTTGTTGGGAGCTTTCCCGTGTAAATAGTTTTTCTCGTTCTTGTTTTGAAATTTCCTTCTTGGGGTCGTAAGGAGAAGACCACAATGAACATGTTGAGTGGCTCTCATATGTATTATTGTTTATCTGTCAGAGAGCCCATAATACCTTGTCTTCCCCTTTGAGTTATCGTTTGCAGATTCCAGCTTAGTCCAATGGACGTGCACTCTTATTATTATTTACACCGTTCGGTCATGCAAGTGAAAGGCAATAATGACGATATATGATGAAGTGATTGAGATGGAGAAAAGCTGGTATGAACCCGACCTATTTTGTTTTGTAAATATGATTAGCTCATCGTTCTGAATTCAGCTCGTTATGGATGAAACATGATTGCAATGACAATTAGAGATTATAGTTCCTCATGCCATGCTTAATTAGCTAAGAGTGTATAATTGTTTGTCTTGAGTGCAACATGCACTTTAAAATGGTTGTGATGTGGTATGATAAGATGGTATCCTCCTCTGAATGATTCAAGTGGCTTGACTTGGCACATGTTCACGCATGTAGTTGAAACAAAATCAACATAGCCTCCACGATGTTTATGTTCATGGTGATTTATATCCTACTCATGCTTGCATTCAATGTTGGTTAATCTCAATGCATGTTTATGACTGTTGTCGCTTTCTAGTTGGTCGCTTCCCAGTCTCTTGCTAGCCTTCACTTGTACTAAGCGAGAATACTGCTTGTGCATCCATTTCCATAAACCCAAAGTTGTTCCATATGAGTCCACCATACCTACCCATATGCGGTATTTACCTGCCGTTCCAAGTAAATTTGCATGTGCCAAACTCTAAACCTTCAAATAATATTATGTTTTGTATGCCCAAATCGCTCATGTAGTGACTAGGGGATGCAGTATCTTCCATGCTAGGTGGGTTATTCTCACGATGAGTGTCTATTCACTTGTCATTCACGAGAAAGTGGCTGGTAATCGGGATGCCTAGTTCCATGCTCAAAAATCAAATCAAAATATAATGAAACAAAACTCCCCCCGGATTGTTGATTGTATGGACGGTACCCATGGTTTCGACCCGCCGTGGAGTGTGATTGATTGGTGGAGGGGGAGTAAAAACTTTATCATTCTGTTTGGGAACCGCCTATAATGTATCTAGCATGGAAGATATAGAGATCTCTCAGTTGTTATGTTGACAATGAAAGCATACCGCTCAAAATTATTATTCATCTCTGTTTTAAAAGCTCGAGCTCTGGCACCTCTGCAAATCAATGCTTCCCTCTGCGAAGGGCCTATCTATTTACTTTATTGCTGAGTCATCATCCTCTTATACAAAGCACCAATTACAGAGCACCACCGTCATTTGTATGCTTCGCTATTAATCCATATTGAGTATGATTGTGACTGGATCTCTTTTACCATGAATTACAATGTTTAGTCCGTCCTCGTTCTTCAGAGGTGCTCTGCATTTATGTTTTGCGGTCTTAGAAAGGGCTAGCGAGATACCATTATATCATATTGTATCATGATTGTTTTGATAAAATTGTTGTCATCTGAGACTCATTATTATTGCTCGCTAGTTGATTATGCCATTGATATGAGTAAATGTGAGACCTAAATGTTATTGTGAATGTGCTTAGTCTATAATCTTTGCTGAAAAACCGAACATCAGTTAGGCATATTTACAGCAACAAGATCAAACAGAGTTTGTAAAAGTTTTTCTTTGTCACTTTCAGTTTGTCAACTGAATTGCTTGAGGACAAGCAATGGGTTAAGCTTGGGGGAGTTGATACATCTCCATCGTATCTACTTTTCCAAACTCTTTTGCCCTTGTTTTGGACTCTAATTTGCACGATTTGAATGGAACTAACCCGGACTGACGTTGTTTTCAGCAAAATTGCCTTGGTGTTATTTTTGTGCAGAAATAAAAGTTCTCGGATTGACCTGAAAATTTACGGAGAATATTTTTGGAATTAATAAAAAATACTAGCAATAGAATCAACCGGAGGGGGTCCACCACCTGGCCACAAGCCAGGGGGCGCCCCCCTAGGTCGCGCCCTCCTGTCTTGTGGGCCCCCAGGAGCTCCTCCGACCTCAAATGCAACTCTATATATTCCTATTCGGGGAGAAAAAATAAAGGAGAAGAGTTCATCGCGTTTCACGATACGGAGCCGCCGCCACCTCCTGTTCTTCCTCGGGAGGGCAGATCTGGAGTCTGTTTTGGGCTCCGGAGAGGGGAAATCGACGTCGTCGTCATCACCAACCATCCTTCATCACCAATTTCATGATGCTCGCCGCCATTCGTGAGTAACTCCATCGTAGGCTTGCTGGACGGTGATGGGTTGGATGATATTTACCATGTAATCGAGTTAGTTTGGTTAGGGTTTGATCCCTAGTATCCACTATGTTCTGAGATTGATGTTGCTATGACTATGCTATGCTTAATGCTTGTCACTAGGGCCTGAGTGCCATGATTTCAGATCTGAACCTATTATGTTTTCATGAATATATATGTGTTCTTGATCCTATCTTGCAAGTTGTAGACACCTATTACGAGTTATGATCCGCATCCCCCAGGGTGACAATAACTGGGATTCTTTCCGGTGATTTCCGTAGTTTGAGGAGTTCATGTATTCACTAAGTGCTAATGCTTTGGTCCGATTCTCTATTAAAAGGAGGCCTTAATATCCCTTAGTTTCCATTAGGACCCCGCTGCCATGGGAGGGTAGGACAAAAGATGTCATGCAAGTTCTTTTCCATAAGCACGTATGACTATATATGGAATACATGCCTACATTATATTGATGAATTGGAGCTAGTTCTGTGTCACCCAATGTTATAACCGTTGCATGATGAATGCCATCCGAGATAATTATCCATCACTGATCCGTTGCCTATGGGCTTTTCACATATTGATCTTTGCTAAGTTACTTTTCCGTTGCTACTGTTACAATCGCTACAAATCTGCTACTGTCACTTTTGCCATTGTTATCGTTACTTCCATACTACTTTGCTACTAAATACTTTGCTGTAGATATTAAGTCTTTCAGGTGTGGTTGAATTGACAACTCAGCTGCTAATACTCGAGAATACTCTTTGGCTCCCCTTGTGTCGAATCAAGGACCAGGAGCCTGAAAAGCTTCTCCTGTAATGGCTACTTCAGCGTTTTCAATGTTGGTGGACGGGACGACGTCATCTGCATTAAATAAAGGGCTTGTAGAAGGAGGAGGACTTGGCGGGTGAGAGGCCGGGTTGGACGCGCCTTGATTATCAGTTGCTGTCTCTACAAAGACCGGCTCTTCAACACAAGTCATTTCCACGTCAGGGGCTGATCCAGTACCCAAAACCGGGTTATCTTGACCAGAAGGGTCAACTTGAGTTGTTTGTTCTGGCAGCGGATGCGGACTATTGTAATCCATGGCAGCAGAAGATGACCCACCAACCTTTTTGCTTACAAAAGCTTTGGCTTTGCAGTTTTAAAATAAGGCATTGAGTTAAGGATAAACATAAGTTATGACCACAACAAAGTAAAACACAGTTTTGAGTAGAAGCATACCCACAGTTGACAGTAAAAGCCGGAAGTTTAGTGGTCGTTGAATCATCAGAAGAAGGGGGAGATTACTGATAAAGTGAGTTCAAAGGACTAAGAGGCTGTTTAAAAATACCAAAAGAGGGACGAGAAGCAATTGGACTGTGCGGCACCTCAACACGTTGCCTGCGAGAAGCGGCTCATGAGAAAAGCTAGTTGCTAACTCGCCTGAGCTGCTTCGGGTCTATCATTTGGATTGGCCGGTGTGTTGAGCTTTCTTCAAAAGAAAATTGGGGTCTAAGTGAGCATCTGGATGAGAAAACTTAACTTTCCTGACGGCTCGTCTTGGTCTCCTTGGGATGCACATTTTTAATGAGTTGGAGGAAATCGAAATTACCTCAATATTGCCGGCTTGACTGGTTTTGGTGTCATCCCAAAAAGAAGGTGCATCAGCAAGTTTCATGAATAAATGGCCAAGTGAATCAAGATCTACCTCAGTCTCTTCTCCTGAGCTTGCCGGGTCATTCACCCGGCTTGAAGAAGGAGCAGAAGACTTGGAAATGGCTTTCCAAAAATCAAAGCCAGCCTGCAGAGATATAAGCAGAGTAATAAGTATGGTGCACCAAATAAGTAAAAGAAGAAATTAGACAATGTTTATAAAATACATATTGGAGGAACTGGATTCTTCAATTTGAATGGAGCCAATCCGGTTGTGCTACACTTTTCTTTGGAGTGAGCAAAGAATTTCTTAGTTTGTTTATTGATGGCATCATCAGTCAAGTTTTTCTTGATGAAACGTTGAACATCCTTCGACTCACTGGAGTAGTTGCACATTAAGTCGCCTCTTATGCTAATGGGTTGAATCCGCCAGGTTATCTAACATCGGATCAGATCGATCCGAGTGAGGCCATTGGCATTGAGGGCTCTCAGCTTCAATAGCACAGGGGATAGAACTTCCTTTCCTCTTCGGTTGGCCAACCCGGAAACTCGGTGGCACCAAGCCGCTCCAGTCTATAACCCGGCAGAGGGTTCTGGCCTTCAAGGGCGGTACTCTTACAGTAAAACCAAGTCCTATTCCGTCCTTTCGGATGACCCGCCAGCTTGGTCTTAGGGAAAGGACTATTCTTTCTCTTCTGCACAGAAATGCCACCAAGTTCCACACTGGGGCCGTCATTTGTTTTAGTTTGACAATTAATATAGAAGAACTCTCTAAAGAGAGTCAAGGACGGCTCAATCTGAAGCTACACCTTGCAGAGCACTTGGAATTGACAAATAATGGTCATCAAATTAGGACCAATATCTTGAGGACGGAGGTTGAAAAATTGAAGGAGATCCCTAAAGAATTTTGACCAGGGTGGCCGGAATCCTCTCTTCACATGATCAGTGAAACAAACTACCTCCCCTTGTTCGGGTTGTCGGAGGGATTCCTCTACAGGCGCCCACCAACTTATTTCGTTTTGAGACGGTAAAAGGCCGTGAGATACGAGGTTCTCTAGAGTGAGCACAGATTCTTGAGATCTAACCCAACCGCAAACCTTGCTGGTCTTGGGAGGCATTGTGATTTTCATAGCCTAGACTACAACACAGAAAGGAAAAAGTGTGATGAGCCGGAGTTTGAGCCGGTCTGCAAAGCAATAAATTGGCCTGGGACATGAGTAAATAAGAAAAGAGATGGCTAAAACAATCCGGCATTTAAAGAAAAGTCGTCACCTCATTCGGGTTTAAAGTACAGTCAATTAGAGAAAGTTCTTCTTGTGCAAGCCGACATTCAAAAGTACAAAATGATTCGGAGTTTTTAATTGATGAGTAGGAAGTTCATTCAGGCTTGTGTATTTCAGTTTATATTGATTCTATGTCCAGATCATTGTGTAATGTTTTCAGATCATATTTTTTTCAGATAAAAAGAAACCCACACCAGCACACTTGTCCACCTGGAGGGGGAGGGGGGAAGGCTAAAACAAAGCTAGCAAAGACTAGGTGGGTGGCAGATGCAATTTTGGATTGGTTGAGAGAAAAACCAACACTTGGTCCAACAACACTACATGGGAAGCTATTTGATAAGTACAAGATTGATATACCTTACATGAGGATTTTTTATGCTAAGAAAATAGCTCTCGACAGGATTAATGGTCCTTGGAATGAGAGCTTTCAGTTGCTCTACACATTTAAAGCTGAAGTGGAAGCTGCTAGTCCAGGGAGTGTTATAGAGATTGAGAAGAATACAGTTCCATACAAAATAAAAGGGAAGTCATTTGAGAAGCAATGCTTTAGGAGGGCTTTTGTTTGTTTCAAGGCTTGTTGGCAGGGGTTTCTGGATGGTTGCAGGCCCTATTTGGCTATTGATGGAACTGCTTTGAATGGAATGTTGAGAGGACAACTGGTGGCAGCTTCTGCAGTTGATGGACACAACTGGCTATTCCCAGTTGCATTTGGTGTGGTGGAGGCAGAGTTTGAGGAAAGTTGGGTCTGGTTTCTACAGCACTTGCACAACCTTAAAGGTACACCCCCAGGTTTAGCTATACATGCAGATGCTTGCAAGGGTTTGGAGAGTGCAGTGGAAATTGTATTCCCTGGAGTGAAGCATAGGGAATGTATGCGACACCTAGCGCAGAATTTCAGAAACAAATTCAAAGGTAAAGTTTATGATGAGAACTTATGGCCGGCATCATACACATGCAGTGAGAGGAAGCATGAGCATCATTTGAGAGTGTTGTATGCTCACAATCCTCTGGTGAAGGAGTACTTAGATGCACATCATGGAAAGTTGTGGTCAAGAAGCGAATTCAATGAAATATGCAAAGTAGACTATGTGACCAGTAACCTGGCAGAGTGTTTCAATGCAAAGATCAAGTCACTGAAAGGGCTTCTGATATGGCAAATATTTGATAAGATTCGGCAGATCATCATGATAAAAATGGCTCTTTGCAAAAGAATTACAGAAACAAAATATGTTGGCCATCTTATGCTCCCATCTCTTATTAAGGCATTGCATGCCAAGGCAAGAGGACAGAACATAATGAAATGCATTCGAGCGGCAACACATGAGGCTGAGGTAACATATACTGACTGTAAAAACAACGAATGGAGATATCCAGTTAACCTAGCAACTAGGGAATGCAGTTGTAGGCAATGGCAGCTCCGTGGGAAGCCATGCATACATGCCCTACATCTGATGACTATTATCGGTGGTGAAGATGGTGAAGTTGATCAATACATCTCTGAATATTTTTCTGTTTCCAAATTCAAGGCTGCTTATGCTTCCAATGTGCCTGCACTCTTGGGAAAAGACCAATGGAACATAGTAGATCCAGGGTTCAAACTACATTCTCTTGTACTGACTAGACCATCAGGAAGACCAAGGAAGAATAGGTACAGAAGAGGTGAAGAGGGTTGTGTAAAAAGGTGGCGTAAGTGCAAAAAATATGGAACCCTAGGGCACATTGCTAGGTTATGTAACAATCCAGCGGATGCTTCATTTGGAGAAGAGGAACAATGGGCAGCAACAAATGCAGAGGAGAATGCAGCATTAGAACAGAATGCAGCTAATGCATAGGAGAATCCAGCATTAGAGCAGATTGCAGCTAATGCAGAGGAGAATCTAGCATTAGAGCAGATTGCAACTAATCCAGAGGGGAATGAAGCAACTGAATTAGCACTGCCGGCAGCTTGGTATGTGTGCAACAACCTTCCCTTTTTGTGCCTTTCTTTTGTTTTTTATCGATGGCTTATACTCTTTTTTCTGTTTGAACTAGCTCTAGGGAAATTAAAGGAAAAGGAGAGAAAAGGCCAAGAGAGAAAGAAACTTTGGTTCAATCATCATCCGATGCAAAATTTGAAGCCATGGCTTATGTAGGTTTTGAAGCTATTGAAACCTGTCAACTGGCCAGTGGAAGTTCTCCGTCAGCACCTCGACAGCCACCAACCAAAGTGAAGATCAAAAGGAAGAAGAAAAAGGTGGATATCCTAGCTAGGGAAACCAGGAGCAAGTCTGTTAAGCCGTCTAGGAACACAAGGAGCAAGGCAAAGATGTGAACTTTGAACGTTGAATGCAAGTTGTAAAGTTTGAACTTTAAGGATTTGTAATAATTCAAAATTGGAAGCGAAATTTGAATTTGAACTAACCTTTGAATTTTAAGGATTTGTAATAATTCGAAATTGGAGGCGACATTTCAAGTCCATAGCTCTATGATGTGATGTTTGCAAAATTTGAATTATTGTTTGGGACTAAAGGCTTTGTTGTTGTTGTTGGCAAAATTTGAATTATTACACATGGTAAAATTCGAAAAACAAAAAAATAAGTTCAGATCCTTCTTATTGACACTAAAACGAAGTTTTGGTGATTTTTTTAATTTTTCATAAACCTAAAACCAGTATCACTCTCTTCTCGAACTCTATACAACCTCGTACGTGATAGCTCATTTTTGTGGAGTTTTCATGAAAATGTCCATAAACCAAGATTATTATTTTTTGGCATAAGCATGTCACATACATTGGCATTGTGCGCAGGTCTTCCAATTTTTTGATTTTTTTGAATTAGTTCTGCTCATTTGAACTTGGAAATAGTAGCTCACCTTAAAAAAGATTTTTCATAAAAATGTCCCTAAACCAAGTTTATATTTTTTATGGTAACTATGTCTTATAAAATGACGAACCGCGAAGGTTTCCTATTTTTTTGATTTTTTTGAATTAGGTAAGGTCATTTGAAAGTTGGTCAAACCCAAGATAACCCCGCTGACCGGCTCAAAACCCTGCAGCATCTCTCCAAGCCCTAGCGTCGAACTGCAGCCGTCCGATCATACCCTAGCACCAAGCGACAACCCTCAAATATGGTCTTCTAGAAGGAATTCCGAGGGCAGGCTGCGCGCCGTTGGATCACATGGATGGCTCCGCATCGTTGGGCGATCCGCGAGACAGCGAGAGGTTGGTTCTACTCGCCCACCATTGCGGCATTGCCTCCCCTTTCCTCTGCTTCTTCTTCTGTGGTGACGAGAGGAGCCCCTCGTCTGCTTCGTCTTCCCCGGTGATGAGACATGTCGAGCTCCACCTCAGCCTCCCGCCTCGCATGGACCCAGTATGGTCCACCACCCATGCAGCCATGTCTTGACTGCCCACACACCACACCACTGAAATGGTTGACTTCGAAGGAGGACAAGAACGCCAACTCTGGGCACGAGTTCGTGAAATGCGAGAGCAAGCCAGAGGGGCAGGTTAGATCTCATGATTTTTCTCTCATTTCTTTTTCTCTTAGCTTTTAATTCTTTTTCGTTGGATCTGGGATTTAGGGCTCATGATTTCGTTTCAGATCGTGAAGAAGTGCACACATTTTGAATGGCTGGATGACTACGTTCTAAGGCTTCAAGGGGAGGTCTTGATTCAATTCAATGGGGCCGCAACCCGGGAGCTCAATCTACCGGCAGCCGTGTGGAATTTGGTCTTTGAAAGTGCTGCTCCGACAGTTGGGGATGCGGATCTGAAGGGAGAATTAAATAAGATGAACAAGAACTTGAGGCAGATGATTCAATTGAACAAGCAGGCGAATCTGATAGCTTTAGGATTTTATTTTTGTATAGTTGCCCTAGGATTTGCTTACTTGCTGGTCATCACTCATTAGAGATTTTATTAGTGTGGTGTAAGCTTAATTTGTGGATCATGTGCTCTCTGGGTTGCTTAAACTATGTCATTGTCTCCAACTCTGGTTGGGCCATCGCATGGCATTGACTGTCGAAGCCCAAAGATAAAAGAGGCCTACAAAATAGTGCACGCGCTGGTTCTGCTTTTTTTGGCTTATTGATTTGATTCGGACGTGCACGCGCTTTCTTCTCATCCGCATTGGGGACGCATGGCGGCCTTCCAACTACCCCCACAGCCCGAAGTAAATGCGCACACGCGGCGGGCCCCGGTAGTCAGCCACCCATGTTTAGGTCATCGTCCTTCTTTAAGTGGAAACCCGTGGACAGTACTCCCTCCGTACAGGTGCATAGGGCGTCTAAGAAGCTGCATCAAGACCTAGGCGTGTATGGATTGGACTAAAAACATTAATTAGCATGTGTTTTTACGTGCACTTAATGAACTATTTGGTACAATGCACTTGGGCAGCCAACCACCAAGTGTTGTTGTTTGCATACACATGCGTTAATTAAGCGTTGCCGTTTACATGCACAGGTTGTATGTTACGACTGGCCGCAAGTGCCTTGTTATGTGTAGTTTGCCCATGAAATTAATTGTTGCACATCACACTAGCTATTCTTAGTGCCTAATATATTTGGATTTTTGGATTTCATTAGGTGCCTAATGCACCCTGGACAGAGGGAGTAGCTTCCACCCTTCCAAAGCCAAGCCTGCAGCTGTCCCCTCCACCCCTGGCAGGATCTACAAACCCTAGACCGCCGGCGACAATTCAAAAAATTTAGCTTCTTATTATTATTCTTTTAACCATCAACATGTCTCATTTTTCTAGCTTTAGTTTCCTTTTGGGTACTGATAACCCACAAGTATAGGGGATCGCAACAGTTTTCGAGGGTAGAGTATTCAACCCAAATTTATAGATTCGACACAAGGGGAGCCAAAGAATATTTGCAAGTATTAGCAGTTGAGTTGTCAATTCAACCACACCTGGAGATTAAATATCTGCAGCAGACTGATCAGTAGCACAGTAATATGATAGTTTTGATAGAAGTGGTAACAATAGTAGTAACGGTAGCAATGATAGCAATGGTTTTGTAGCAATTGGAATAGTGACAGCAGCAGTAGTAACTTAGCAAGAACAAATATGTGGAAAACTCGTAGGCATTGGATCGGTGAATTCGTTGGATGATATTCATCATATAACAGTCATAACCTAGGGCGACACAGAACTAGCTCCAGTTCATAAATATAAGGTTTTTTTACATCTATGCCCCTGGTTCCTTAGCTGTGCTCATTCATCCCCGCGTCCTTAACTTTCGCTCACTTTTCCCCACTCCCTAGCCCGAAACCCTCACCAAAGGTCACAACGGAGGATGCCGCCGGGTCAATGGTTTGACCGTTAACTCTGACAAGTGGGGCCACGTCATAAGGGAAACTCCAAATCATACGCCCACGTCCGCTTGGGGCAATACGGACAGACAGGCCATTGCCTCGGGGACTCGTGGCGGCGTCCCACCTACCCCCACTGCCCAAAGTAAATGCGCACGCGTGGTGGGGCCCGGTCGTTAGCCACCCACCTTCGGGTTGTCGTCCTTCTATAAGTGGAAACCCGTGGACCGGCCAGTCTACACTCCACACAGTAGCTTCCGCTTCCAAAGGCAATCCTGCCCCCTCCACCCCCGGCAGGTTCTAGAAACCCTAGCCCGCCACCGTCGCCATGACCTGGCCGTGGTCCGGGAAGGGGAAGCACGGCCATGAGGCCGGCTCATCCTCTGGTAGGCGCCGCTCCGGTCGCTCTAGGAGCCCACCACCACCACCACCTGCTGGGCCCGCTCCGCCCGCATTTGCATTCGGTCCGCCGGCCGCCCAGCAGCGCACGCGCCCATACGTCGGCGTGGAAATATGCCGGAGGTACTGGGAGACGGCGACGCCATTGCCGTAGGTAAATGCCCACCTCCCCGACAACTGGCACGTGTCCGCGGATCGGGTGCCAATCCCTCCGGTGCCGGTGAGCGGCCGCGCCCGCCGTGAGGAGATCGACCGACATCACGCGCGCCTGCCTCCGGATCTCCTCCATGACCCAAGGTACGGCATCAACTCGCCGCTGTGGGATACGTGGTTCCGCGACGAGCACGACCTGCAGCGGCAGTCATTTTTTGCCGGTCGTCCACCTAGCGCACGCCGACGACGTGTCGCTAGCCCTCCCCAAGTGCGCGGTCGTAGGCGTGTCCGCGGCCTCACCCCGACACCATCTCCGTCCCCGTCACCACCACCTCCGATGACCGAGGAGGAGGAGGCAGAGCTCATTAGGCGTGTGATGGAGGAATCCACACGCACGCACGATGAGCGTCAATGGGCGGATATGGAGAGGGCGATGGCCCTCTCTGCGGCCGGTGACGTGGCCATCCCTGAGCTGGAGATGGCCGCCGTCGTCAAGGAGGAGGTGAAGCAGGAGGTGGCGGAGGAGCTGCCCCTTGCGGCGTGGAACCCCCAGCTGGTGGGCCAGAAGTGGGGGTAGTCGGCCACTGCGTCGGAGATGGCCGACGCACTGGCTATCCAGCCGTGGGCACCCACGCTGCCTCGCTCACCCGAACCGGAGCAGGAGCCACGGGAGGAGGTGTTGCAGGCGCCGCAAGCACCTCCGGCCTGGCAGGGGCCGCCAGCCCACCTATGGCAGCCGCCTCCCTTCCGTCAACCTCACCAGCGACGGTGAGGAGTAGGACGGCGCTCCTGAAGATGGGGGTGGGCGGCTTCACTGGCGGGCGGCCTTGTGTATATTTTTAATGGATGGTAGACTTATGAATTAGTTTTTTTGAACAAATGAAGTAGGGTGCCCTAGAACTATCGCCGGCCTCTGTGGTCGGCATTAATGTTTAATTAAAGCTAATGCATGGTGATGTGATGTGATGTTTGAATATGATGTGATTTGATGTTTAATTAAGGCAAAACGAATTTGAACTAACATTTGAATTTTAAGCGACATGTTGATCCTAAGGCCCTTCCCAGTGCTCCACCGTGCTAAAAGAGCTTACAGTAGGTGCTAAATCAATAAATAAAGTGAGCTTAGCAACAACAAGCTAAGAACCTATCCATTGGAGAGTTGAGTTGCTAAGCTATTTAATGCACTCAACACCTTTGCATTGGAAGAGGCCTAAGTTGATCCTAAGTTGTAATGATCATATTACCCTATGTTGAAATGATCTAACAGCAAACAAAACAAAAATACTCCTAAACCCTAACCCTAAACCCTAACCCTAACCCTTCATTGCAAAACCCATTATTATAAAGACAGTTCAATTTTACAAAAAATGAAGAGTAATTTCATATCCTTCTTACTCACACTGAAATGGAGCTCTAGTGATTTTTTTTCGTAAACATAAACTCACTGCCACTCTCTTCTCGAGCTCTATACAACACCGTACGTGATAGCTCGTATGTGTGAATGATTTTTCATGGAAATGTCCATAAATCAAGATTTTTTTTTGCCATGACCATGTCACATACAATGGCATGGTGAGCAGGTTTTACATTTTTTTTTATTTTTTTAATTTAGTTCTGCTCATTTGAACTTGGAAACGGTAGCTCACCTCAAAAAAAGGTTTCTCTTAAAATTGTCCCTAAACCAAGTTTATATTTTTTAGGGTAACTATGTCTTATAAAACGACGAACAGGGAAGGTTTCATATTTTTTGATTTTTTTGAACTAGTTAAGGCCATTTGAAAGTTGGTCAAACCTAAGATAACCCTGCTGACCGGCTCAAAACCCCGCAGCATCTCTCCAAACCCTAACGTCGAACTGCAGTCGTCCCATCATATGCTAGCGCCAAGCGACAACCGTCGGATATGGTCTTCTAGAAGGATTTCCGAGGGCAGACTGCGTGCAGGCTCCGTGCCGTTGGATCACATGGACGGTTGTGCATCGTTGGATCGTTGGGCGATCCACGAGAGGTTGGTTCTGCTCGCCCACTCGTCCGCGCAATATAATACCAAGTACTGGTTGGGCCTTCGCTGGGCGTTGACTGTCGAGGAAGGAGTCACCGCTTCGGCTCCCCGTCCTTATCCATAGCCGGCTATTTAAGCCGGACGGCGTCCCCTAGCCCTAGCTCATCCGCCTGCTCCCTCTCTCCGCCAGCACCCGAGCACTCCCCTCTCCGAGCACCTCAGCCATGCCACCATGCCGTCAGTACTACACAATCGAACACCGTATCTTCCTCCTTCGGCAGGTCCAAATCCAGAGGCAAGCAAGGCTACCTCTGGAACCAAAGGAGGATTTCGAGGAGGGGGGAGATGGGGGACTCCGAGGCAGAGGAGGAGCCACAGGAGCCGGAGGAGGAGGCGCCGCCGCAGGAGCCGTAGGAGCCAGAGGAGGAGGCATCGCCGATCATGCATCTGTGGCCCGACCAAGTGGCGATCCTCAACTCCAACCGCTCGGAGTCAGCGCGGGTGGCGCAGGACAAGGCGCGGGTGGACCAGGCTCTGACGCAGGCGGATCAGGCCATCTCCGACGACGAAGACGCGTAGTGCACTAGGTAGTATGTAGGATATATATTGCATGCTTTTGTATGGAACTATGGATATAAGGGACGATATATATTGCATGCTTTCGCTATTATGCTATCTGAGTTATGTTTAGCTAACTCTGGTTGCTAGTTCTATTCTCTAGTGTCCTGGATGATTGTAATAAGGTCGACCTGAACTATTTTGTTTTTGCTGATGCTTCATAATAAAAGATGGAGCGGGGTTGGAAACCCCTTTTTTCAAAAAATAAATAAATATTGCATGCTTTTGTAGATGGAGGGAGTGACATTCATCCCCATAAAAGAAGCTTGCATAACATAGATATATGGTTGGGTAAAAAAGGTGGGCGAAGCCCGCACGTAGTATTGCACCCTCGCCTCGGTCTGTGGCACCGGGAAGGTGGAGACGCGTGCGAGAAGAGAGGAAACAATGGCAACGACCGTCGCTGCGTCCGTGGTGGCATGCTCGGCGCATGCAGGCAGGCTAGCTGGATCACGTGGCATGCATAGTAGGCTTCTGTATCGTGGCGGCGCGCATCAGCGCATGCAACGGCCCAACAGTCCAATGAAACCAGGGTCCAACGGTCCAACCAGCGCCACCGTCCAAAGCGGCCCCACTTGTTAGGTCCAACGGGCGACACAGTCCAGCGTGGCCCCACTCGTCAGAGTTAACGGTCAAACCATTGACCCGACGGCATCCTCCGCTGTGACCATTTTTGAGGGTTTTGGACAAGAGAGTGGGGAAAAGTGAGCAAAAGTTAAGAGCGTGGGGATGAGTGAGTACAACTAAGGAACCAGGGGCATAGGAAGAAAGCCCTAACTATAATGTAGGCATGTATTCCGTAAATAGTCATACATGCTTATGGAAAAGAACTTGCATGACATCTTTTGTCCTACCCTCCCGTGGCAGCGGGGTCCATAAGGAAACTAAGGGATATTAAGGCGTCCTTTTAGTAGAGAACCGGAACAAAGCATTAACACATTGTGAATACATGAACTCCTCAAACTACGATCATCACCGGAAAGTATCCCGATTATTGTCACCCCGGGGTTTACGGATCATAACACATAGCAGGTGCATATGACTAGCAAGATCGGATCAAGAACATAGATATAATGGTGATAACATAAACAGTTCGGATCTAAAATCATGGCACTCGGGCCCTAGTAACAAGCATTAAGCATGGCAAAGTCATAGCAACAGCAATCTAAGAACATAGTGGATACTACAGGATCAAGCCCTAACAAAACTAACTCGATTACATGATGAATCTCATCCAACTCCTCACCGACCAGCGAGCCTACGAAGGAATTACTCACTCCCAGAGGGGAGCATCATGGAATTGGCGATGAAGGAGGGTTGGTGATGACGAAGACCGAAGATTCCCCTCTCCAGAGCCCCGAAAGGACTCCAGATCTGGCCTCCCGATGAAGAACAGGAGGTGCCGGCGGCTCTATCTCGTGAAACGCGATAAAACTTCCTCTCACATTTTTTCTCTCCAAAAATAGGAATTTATAGTGCTGGAATTAGGGTCAGGGGGGCCACGAGGTGACCACAACCCACCAGGGCGTGCCTGGAGGGGGTGGCGCGCCTTGGTGTATTGTGCCCAGCCAGGGCACCCCCTCCCATGGTTCTTGGCTCCAGTATTTTTTATTTATTGTAAAATAAATCTCCAAAAAGTTTCGTCCAATTTTGAGAACTTTTATTTCTGCACAAAAACAACACCATGGTAGTTCTGCCGAAAACAGCGTCAGTTCGGGTTAGTTTCATTCAAATCATGCAATTTAGAGTCCAAAACAAGAGCAAAAGCGTTAGGAAAAGTAGATACAATGGAGATATATCAACTCCCCCAAGCTTAACCCATTGCTTGTCCTCAAGCAATTCAGTTGACAAACTGAAAGTGATAAAGAAAAACTTTTACGAACTCTTTTGTTCTTGTTTACATACATATGCTTAAGTAGCACCCAGGTTTTCAGCAAAGATTATGACTAACCATGTCAACAATAACTCTTAGAAATTATATTAACTCATATCAATGACATAAGCAACTAGCGAGCAATAATAAGATATCTCAAATGCAAACACTTTGTCAAAACAATCATGATATAATATGACAACAGTGGTATCTTCCTAGCCCTTTCTGAGACCGCAAAACATAAATGCAGAGCACCTCCAAAGTTCAAGCAGCGACTAAACATTGTAATTCATGGTAGAAAAGATCCAGTCATGTTGCATCCAACATTAACTATACACAATGCATGAGGATGACAATAGTGCTCTCAGATCTGGCGCTTATTTGAGAAGGTGATGACTCAACATAAAAGTAAATAGATAGTCCCTTCGCAGAGGGAAGCGGGGATTTGCAGAGGTGCCAGAGCTCAAAACTTAAATTAGAGATAAACAGAATTTTGGGAGGTGCACCCTTCCTGTCAACGTTACGACCAAGAGTTATTAATATCTTCCATGCTAAACACATTAGCGGCGGTTCCAAGTGATAAAAGTAAAGGTTTACTCCCCCTCCACCAACAAACACACTCCACATCTAGCCGAATCCACGGGTACCGTCCATACCAACAACATTCCTGGGGGAGTTTTGTTTAATTATTTGCAATTTTTTATTTTGGGACTGGGAATCCCTATTACCGCCCCTCTCGTGCAAGGACGAGTGAATAAACACTCATCATGAGAATAACCCGCTTAACATGGAAGATACTGACCGCCCCCTGTCGCTCCATGAGCAGTCCAGGCACACAAAACAGATGTTCATTTGAAATTTTAGAGGTGGCACATGCAAATTTACTTGGAACGGCAGGGAAATACCACATATAGGTAGATATAGTGGACTTATCTGGAATAACTTTGGTTTAAGGATTTTGACGCACAAGTAGTATTCCCGCTTAGTACATGCGAAGGCTAGCAAATAGGTTGAGAAGCGGCCAGCTAGAGAGCGAAAACGGTCATGAACATGCATTGTGAATAATAAACATTGAATACTAGCATGAGTAGGATATGGACACCATGAACATAAATATCGTAAAGGCTATGTTGGTTTTGATTCAACTACATGCGTGAACATGTGCCAAGTCAAGCCACTTGAAACATTCAGAGGAGGATACCATATCATCATACTACATCACAACCATTTTAATGCATGTTGACATCCAAGATAAATCATTATCCACTCCTAGCTACTTAAGCATGGCATGAGCAACTATAATCTCTAATTGTCATTGCAAACATGCTTAATCATAATATGCTGACTCATGGATACTAGGTTAAACATATTTACAAAAACAAAAACAAGTTGAGTTCATACCCGCTTCTCTCCGCCACGGTCACTTCAGCAAATATCGTCATTATTGCCTTTCACTTGCACGAATGAATGGTATGAAAATAATAATAGTGCAAGAGTGTCGTGGACTAAGATGGAATCTGTAAGCATTTTATTCAAGAGGAGAAGATAAAGTAATATGGGCTCTTTGTTAGATCAATAGTAGTGCATATGAGAGCCACTCAACATTTTCATCGTGGTCTTCTCCTTGGTATGACTCAATAAAAGGAAGAGAATTTCACAGAAACACACTAAAATATTTTTGGAGTTTTTAGCTTTTCTTGAATAAAGTGAATTAAAGAAGGAGAAACAAAAATGAGAAAAACTATTTACACGGGAGATCTCCCAACAAGCAAAAGAAGAAACGAGAAATCTTTTTGGGTTTTATTTTGCTACTACAATTAATTGAAACTAGAAATAAAAACTGAAAAGAAGCAAGAAATATTTTTGGATTTTCTCAAAGTTATTCAAACACGCAAGAAGAAAGCAAGAAAATAAATCTACCAAGGATAATACAATGAAAAAGTGTAGACGCCGACAACTAGAATGAAATGTGTAAACATGAATATAATGTCGGTGGAAATACATACTCCCCCAAGCTTAGGCTTTTGGCCTAGCTTGGTAATTACCATCTGTAATAGACATCCGGTCCTATGTGGAAGTGTTGTCGCGGCGGCACCTGAGCGTCCCACTCCTGGGGCTCCTCCTCTAAGAACTCCTTTAGCATTCTTCTTGGAGGAAAACTTCCTAAAGAAACTCATCTTATTCCTATAAATAAATTTCTGAAAATTTTAGTCTACAAAATTTGTTGTCAACTAAACTTCGTAAAATTGATAGCAACTACTCATAAGGATGCCTAGAGGCCATATTAAGCATTCAAACTACTTAGAACTCTAAGAATTCAACATGCAAGCCCATCTACAGTAGCACCAAGAGTAGCTAATTATTATAAAAATAAAGCACTAAATCAAAAACTAATTGGAGCAATGGAGGAGTCACATACCAAGTATCAATCCCCCAAAACAGTTTTGGAAATGGAGCTTCGAGCAAAGAGATCGAAATTCGCGGGTTTGAGATCAAGAACACGAGAGAGAGAGCTATGGTGATTTTTTTCTGGAGGTAGGAGATGACATGGGCTAAATGGATAAGTGAGGGGGCCCACGTGGGGACCACAACCCACCAGGACGCGACTGGGGTTGTTGGCGCGCCCTGGTGTCTTGTGAACACCAGGTGCAACCCCCTCTGATGTTATTTGCACCAGAAATTCAGGAATATTCAAAAAAAATCGTATCAAATTTTCAGGACATTCTAAGAACTTTTATTTTTGGGTCATTTTTATTGCATGGGGGAAATCAGAAAACAGAATAAACATGGCATTTTATTTTATATGACTAAGAAGAATAGAAAACAAAAGGTGGGAGCAGAAGGTTGTGCCTACTAGATTCATCAACTTCATACCTCTCAAAAACGATCCATTAATAAGGTTGATCAAGTCTTATTAACAACCACTTTCGATTAGCATGAAACCGAAGAATTTTCGTAAATCACTAAGTTACCTTAACGGGGATATGCATATCCCCAACAATAAGTATGTCATATTTATTTTTGGCAGTAGGTAGAGGTAGTTGAAAACTTCCAATGGTGAGAGTCGGAGATTTGTCAATAATATTTGTACCATTCACTTGGAATTGTTTCTTCGGAAAGTGCACCGTATGCTCATTACCATTGATATGAAAAGTGACTTTTCTTTTATTGCAATCAATAACAGCCCCTACAGTATTCAAAAAGGGTCTACCAAGGATACTTGACATGTTGTCGTCCTCGGGCATCTCAAGAATAACAAAGTCTGTTAAGATAGTAACATTTGCAACACCAACGGGAACATCCTCACAAATACCGATAGGTATGGCAGTTGATTTGTCAGTCATTTGCAATGATATTTCAGTAGGTGTGAGTTTATTCAAATCAAATCTTTTATATAACGATAAAGGCATAACACTAACACCAGCTCCCAAATAACACAAAGCAGTTTTGACATAATTTCTTTTAATGGAGCAAGGTATAATTGGTATTCCAGGATCTCCAAGTTTTTTAGGTACTCCATCCTTATAAGAATAATTAGCAAGCATGGTGGATATTTCAGCTTCAGGTATCTTTCTTTTATTAGTGATGATGTCTTTCATGTATTTTGCATA
This sequence comes from Elymus sibiricus, assembly GCA_039707655.1. Lineage (NCBI taxonomy): Eukaryota > Viridiplantae > Streptophyta > Magnoliopsida > Poales > Poaceae > Elymus > Elymus sibiricus. The sequence continues at coordinate 343,298,580 of CM077663.1, forward strand.
AGGGGCCATCTTTAAAATATCAGTTAAGCGGGTACGCAAAAAGACTGGCCTAATCATTTCAGCAAAGCGTTCAAATTCTTCATCATCCATTTTCTTAGATGGTTTAGGTGGAAAAGGCATGGGTTTCTGAACCCATGGCTCTCTTTCTTTACCATGTTTTCTAGCCACAAAGTCTCTTTTATCATATCGTTTATTTTTAGGTTGTGGGTTATCAAGATCAATAGCAGGTTCTATTTCAACATCATTATCTGGTTCTTTATCATTATTCGGTTGAGTATCTTCATGAACATCATCATTACCATTTTCATTATAACAAGGTGAATGTTCATTACCAGATTGAGTTTCAGCATCAGAAATAGAGACATCATTATCTTCAGGAGGTTTTTCTATCTCAGGTTCACTAGATGTATGAAAGTCCTATCATTTTTATTTTTATTTTTATTTTTAGAAGGACTAGGTGCATCAGTGTTAATTTTATGAGAGTCTTGTTCAATTCTTTCAGGGTGTCCTTCAGGATAAAGTGGCTCCTGAGTTATTTTGCCTCCTCTAGTTGTTACTCTAACAACAAATCATTCACATTATTATTCATTTCATTAAGCAATTCTCTTTGAAATTTAGCAACTTGTTCTAACTAGGTTTGAACCATAGAGGCATGTTTTCCTACACCTCTAACATCATTACTGATTCTAAGTAACAAGTCACTCAAGCGAGCAATCATATCAGAATTATATTTCAACTGTTTCAGAACATTTGCATTGAAGTGATCTTGTTTCCTAATGTAGTTGTCAAACTCATATAAGCATTGACTAGGATGTTTATTGCAAGGGATATCACCTTCATCAAACTTTAATAAAGAATTTACCTCTACCACCTGTTGAGGTGGTGGTGTGTCAAGGCCATGAATTTCTTCAATAGGTGGTAAATTCTTAACATCCTCAGCTTTAATACCTTTTTCCTTCATACATTTCTTCGCCTCCTGCATATCTTCAGGACTGAGAAATAAGATACCCCTCTTCTTCGGAGTGGGTTTAGGTGGTGGTTCAGGGAGAGTTCAATCATCATAATTCTTCAATATATTATTCAATAGTTCCTCAGCCTTTTCAACAGTTCGTTCCCTGAAAACAAGACCAGCACAACTATCTAGGAAGTCCCTAGAAGCATCAGTTAGTCCATTATAGAAGATATCAAGTATTTCATTTTCTTAAGAGGGTGATCAGGCAAAGCATTAAGCAATTGGAGAAGCCTCCCCCAAGCTTGTGGGAGACTCTCTTCTTCAATTTGCACAAAGTTAAATATTTCCTGTAAGGCAGCTTGTTTCTTATGAGCAGGAAAATATTTTTTTAGAGAAATAGTAAACCATATCCTGGGGACTACGCACACAACCAGGATCAAGAGTATTGTACCATATCTTAGCATCACCCTTTAATGAGAACGGAAATAATTTGAGAATATAGTATTAGCGAATCTTATCATCATGAGCAAAAAGGGTGGCTATATCATTCAACTTCGTAAGATGTGCCACTACAGTTTCAGTTTCATAGCCATGAAAAGGATCAGGTTCAACCAAAGTAATTAACTCTAGGTCGACAGAGAATTCATAATCCTTATCGGTAACAAAGATAGGTGAAGTAGCAAACTTAGGATCACATTTCATTCTAGCATTCAAAGTCTTTTCTTTATACTTGCATAATAATTTCTTAAGATCATCTCTATCCTTACAAGCAAGGATGTCTCTAGCTACTTCTCCATCCATAACATAAACCTCAGGTATCTTAGGCAATTCAAATCTAGGAGAGCTAGGTCTAATAGGTGTTTCATAATTCCCAGTTTCAAGGACTTCATTAGTTTCAGTACTCTCATCAGTTTCAATAATTTCATTCTCTTTAGCTCTAGCAATTTGTTTATCAAGAAATTCACCTAGTGGCACATTATCATCAGGCATGGTACTAGCATCATCATAAGCATCATTCATAGCAGAAGTAGCATCATCAATAACTTGCGACATATCAGGATTAATAGCATGTGGTGGTGTTGCAAGTTACTCATAACCGAAGGTGAATCAAGTACAGAGCTAGATGGCAATTCCTTAACCCCCCCCCCCTTGTCTTAGAGGGGAAAATCTTGGTTCTTGTATCCTTCAGATTCTTCATAGTGATAAATTGATATAAATCCCAAGTGACTCAGCAAATATAGCTATGCTCCCCGGCAACAGCGCCAGAAAAAGGTCTTGATAACCCACAAGTATAGGGGATCGCAACAGTTTTCGAGGGTAGAGTATTCAACCCAAATTTATAGATTCGACACAAGGGGGGCCAAAGAATATTTGCAAGTATTAGCAGTTGAGTTGTCAATTCAACCACACCTGGAGATTAAATATCTGCAACAGAGTGATCAGTAGCACAGTAATATGATAGTTTTGATAGCAACGGTAACAGTAGTAGTAACGGTAGCAGTGATAGCAATGGTTTTGTAGCAATTGGAACAGTAACAGTAGCAGCAGTAACTTAGCAAGAACAAATATGTAGAAAACTCGTAGGCATTGGATCGGTGAATTCGTTGGATGATATTCATCATATAGCAGTCATAACCTAGGGCAACACAGAACTAGCTCAAGTTCATAAATATAATATAGGCATGTATTCCGTAAATAGTCATACGTGCTTATGGAAAAGAACTTGCATGACATCTTTTGTCCTACCCTCCCGTGGCAACGGGGTTCATAAGGAAACTAAGGGATATTAAGGCCTCCTTTTAATAGAGAACCGGAACAAAGCATTGACACATAGTGAATACATGAACTCCTCAAACTACGGTCATCGCCGGAAAGTATCCCGATTATTGTAATCCCCGGGTTTACAGATCATAACACATAGCAGGTGCATATGACTAGCAAGATCGGATCAAGAACATAGATATAATGGTGATAACATAAACGGTTCATATCTGAAAACATTGCACTTGGGCCCTAGTGAAAAGCATTAAGCATGGCAAATTCATAGCAACATCAATCTCAGAACATAGTGGATACTAGGGATCAAGCCCTAACAAAACTAACTCGATTACATGATGAATCTCATCCAACTCCTCACTGACCAGCGAGCCTACGAAGGAATTACTCACTCCCGGTGGGGAGCATCATGGAATTGGCGATGAAGGAGGGTTGGTGATGACGAAGACCGAAGATTCCCCTCTCCGGAGCCCCGAAAGGACTCCAGATCTGGCCTCCCGATGAAGAACAGGAGGTGGCGGCGGCTCCATATCGTGAAACGCGATAAAACTTCCTCTCCCATTTTTTTCTCCAAAAATAGGAATTTATAGTGCTATAATTAGGGTCAGGGGGGCATGAGGTGACCACAACCGACCAGGGCGCGCCCTGGTGTATCGAGCCCAGCCAGGGCACCCCCTCCCATGGTTCTTGGCTCCAGTATTTTTTATTTATTGTAAAATAATTCTCCAAAAAGTTTCGTCCAATTTCGAGAATTTTTATTTCTGCACAAAAACAACACCATGGTAGTTCTGCTGAAAACAGCGTCAGTCCGGGTTAGTTTCATTCAAATCATGCAAATTAGAGTCCAAAACAAGAGCAAAAGCGTTAGGAAAAGTAGATACGACGGAGATGTAGCAGGTACCCTCTCCTTTTTGACACTTCAACTAGCCCATTAGCCGCGCATGCCAAAAGGCCCGAAACTTTGGAACCATAAAATATAGGGCCAAAATACAAATATCACCGAATGGGCTACAAAATAACAAAGAAAAGTAGCAAGCATAACATAGATATAAATAGGGTAGCAAGCATAACATAGTTCTTACATAAAACACTATATAACATGACATAGATAAATAGATAGTTCACGTTACAACCAACAACATAACATAGAAATATATAAAAAAAGCCCTAGGGTCTAACACCCTAGGGCAAGACAACCTTCTCCGCGCCTCCTCTTCACTGCTCCGCCTCCCTGCCGTTCTCACCGAGGAGGTAGGGGAGGCTATGGACAACGTTGCGGTTGGAAAATATTATATCGACATCCGTGAAGATGTTGTAGGTTGTGAATGCGATGAGCTCGCACCCACACCAAAACACCTTGCTGAGCAGGTGGAACGCATCAAACCTGTTGCTGAAGTTGGCGATGAACCCTGACGGAGGAGAGATGGAGTTTGGACGCAGTTCCTCCAGTCGGAACATCACCGGCGAGCCTGCCGGGAGGTGGGCGAAGCCCGCACGGAGGAACCACTCAGCCAAATCCCAGCCAGTCCTCCAGCGTGAGATCGTCCACACGTGAAGCGTTTTCTCCACGACGACACCGGCGGGGTACCGCCTCTCCGGCCTAACTGGTGGCATTTGGAAGGTGGGGCCGTAGTACTCCATCTTCACCTAGCTTGGAGAGTGCTCTGGATTTGGGTGAAGAAAAGAAGGGGAGCGGCGCAAATGGATGTATGGAGAATAGGTGGAGTGATGGGTGGTTTAAATAAGGGCATCGGCCGCATGCTGCTACGTTCAAACACCGCGCATCGATCAACATGCCCTAGACTTTAATTGCCACGCTGAATTGATATGTGGAGGTCAAAGGCTGAAACGATGTGAACTATGAATCGATCGAGGAGACGCGTGCGAGAAGAGACGAACCAGCGGCAATGATCATCGCTGCATCCGTGGCGGCTCACAGGAAGGCTGCGTCAGTGGGGCATCGTGGCAGCGCATGCAGGCAGGCTAGCTGGATCATGTCGCGCATGCATAGCGGGCTTATCGTGGCGGCGTGCATCAATGCATGCATGAGGGTGTTTCATGCAACGGCCCAACAGTCCAACGAAACCACAACCCAACGGTCCAACCAGCTCCACCGTCCAACAGGGCCCCACTTGGCAGGTCCAACGGGCGACATAGTCCAGCGCAGACTGATGTCTACTATGCAACTTTATTCTTGTAGACTTTGTTGGGCCTTCAAGCGCATCGTTTTATAGGACAGTAGCAATTTTCCCTCAAGTGGATGACCTAAGGTTTATCAATCCGTGGGAGGTGTAGGATGAAGATGGTCTCTCTCAAACAACCCTACAATCAAATGCAAGAAATCTCTTGTGTCCCCAACACACCCAATACAATGACAAATTGTATAGCTGCACTAGTTCGGCGAAGAGATGGTGATACAAGTGCAATATGGATGGTAGATATAGGTTTTTGTAATCTGAAAATATAAAAACAGCAAGGTAGATAGTAAAAAAAGTGAGCACAAACAGTATTGCAATGCTTGAAAACAAGACCTAGGGTCCGTACTTTCGCTAGTGCAATCTCTCAACAATGCTAATATAATTGGATCACATAACCATCCCTCAATGTGCAACAAAGAATCACTCCAAAGTTCTTATCTAGCGGAGAACATAAGAAGAAATTGTTTGTAGGGTACGAAACCACCTTAAAGTTATCCTTTCCGATCGATCTATCCAAGAGTTCGTACTAAAATAACACCAAGTTATCCTTTCCGATCAATCAATCTAGAGTTCGTACTAAAATAACACCATATGATACGCATCAACCAACTCTAATGTCACCTAGATACTCCAATGTCACCGCAAGTATCCATGAGTTAATTATACGATACGCATCAAACAATTTCAGATTCCTAATACTCAATTCAACACAAAGAACCTCAAAGAGTGTCCCAAGATTTCTATCGGAGAACAAGGCATGAAAACGCGCAATCAACCACTATGTGTAGATCCCCAAGGTCACCGGAATCCGCAAGTTGATGCCATAACATATATCAAGTGAATCACTTGAATACACCAATGTCACTACGGGTATCCGCATGCAAGACATACATCAAGTGCTCTCAAATCCATAAAAGTATTCAATCCGATAATAACAAAATCTCAAAGGGAAAACTCAATTCATCACAACAAGATAGAGAGGGAAACACATCATATGATCCAACTATATTAACAAAGCCCGTGATACATCAAGATCGTGCCATCTCAAGAACACGAGAGAGAGAGAGATTAAACACATAGCTACCGGTACAAACCCTTAGCCCCAAGGTGGATTACTCACACATTATCATGGTGAGAAAGAGAGAGTTGTTGATGGAGAGGTGCAGCCCCAAAGATATGGAGGCGATGGCGGCCACGGCGCCGGCGACGGGCGGCAGCGGTGGCGACGGGCAGCGGCCCCTTGCCCCTCCTTCTTCCTTGGTCTTGGTGCTGCAATGGAGGATCCTCTCCCCTTCTTGGCGGCTTCCAAGGGAGAGGCAAATTCGTGGCTCTTGGTGACTCTCCCGAAATTAGGGTTTTTCTCTCCTTATGTGTGCCTCTGTGGTGCTCTATGGCCCTCCGATGGATGGACCCTTGATCCAATGGCTCTTGGGCACCTCTAGAACCTTCCTAGGGACTCCTCACAGCCCTCATGAGTCCTTAAAGTTGTGGATTGGCCGAATACATAAGATATGGTAAGAGTTGGACTCAATCACGTCATCAATTCTAGTAATCCCGTAATCAGTCCTCCAATAAAACGGGTCTACAGATCGCATCCGAACTCCGTTTTGGACGAATTTGGAGTCCATAATCAATGCCACAAAATTCCCCACCCTTTCCTAGTTTTAGCTTTTTCCATTTGACGCCGTCTTAGGGGGTCCAACTGACGATCTCTAAAAGCTGTTCCTGGACAGATTTCAGGAAAGTCAGAGCCCTCCTCCAACAAGACTCCTTTTGCGTTTTTTCGATAATTTCCAATTATTTCCTACACATCAAAGTGTGAAACAAGAACGTGTATACTTTTGCAACCATTAATAGGTTAGTCCCAATAAATCATAAAACCATAGTAAAATATAAGCAAATATGACATTAATACTTCATAAATTATCGATACGTTGGAGATGTATCGGCATCCCCAAGCTTAATTCCTACTCGTCCTCGAGTAGGTAAGTGATAAAATAAATAATTTATGAAGTTTGAATGCTACCATAGTGCATAAGTTTGATCAATGATAATCTCAACCACTTTTCCTAGCATCATAACAGCAACTTTTTCTCATAAAAATCATCATGATAAAGTAGCAACCAATTCTCATGTTATGGTTCAAACAATATATTCTCTTGAAACATAACAACCTATGTTCTTAGTCACCAAACAATTGCAATTCAACTTATTCTCAACAAAGTCTAAGTAAGAGCTCCACATACTCAATCATCATATAGTCTTCTATGATGGCTAGTACTCAAAGCATATTTTTAGAAGAAATGGCATCCATCGAACACAGAGAAAGATAGGGGCTTAATGTTTCACCTCCCAACTCATTTATCATAGAGATAATTATCAACAATAATAAGTCATGATCAAATGTATTTGACTGGATATATATGTTTGGATCTTTCCCCACCACATGATGCTTGCCAACTAATAGACTGAGGTTGGAATAAGAAGTTGACTCAACATGAATAGTATATAACATGAAAGTAAATAGATTGTCCCTTCGCAGAGGGAAGCAGGGATTTGCAAAGGTGACAGAGCTCAAAGCTTAAATCAGAGATAAATATAATTTTGGGAGGTGCACCCTTGCTTTCAACGTTATGACCAATAGTTATCAATATCTTCCATGTTAAACACATTAGCGGCGGTTCTCAAGTGGTAAAAGTAAAGGTTTACTCCCCCTCCATCAACAAACACACTCCACAGCTAGCCGAATCCACGGGTACCGTCCATACCAACAACATTCCTGGGGGATTTTTGTTTAATTATTTGCATTTTTTTGATTTTGGGACTGGGAATCCCTATTACCGCCCCTCTCGTGGAAGGACGAGTGAATAAACACTCATCATGAGAATAACCTGCTTAACATGGAAGATACTGACCGCCCCCTGTCGCTCCATGAGCGGTCCAGGCACAAAAAACAGATGTTTATTTGAATGTTTAGAGGTGGCACATGCAAATTTACTTGGAATGGTAGTGAAATACCATATATAGGTAGGTATGGTGGACTCTTATGGAAGAAACTTGGCTCAAGAATTTGGATGCACAAGTAGTATATCTACTTAGTACGATGTGTTGGCTAGCAAAAGGTTCTAAACAAGCACCACTTGTTGGAGGATCCACAACAATATAACTTCTATGCAAATATACATAACCATAACTCATTATGTTGTCTTCCTTGTCCAACTTCAACTAATTTTCTCAAGTTTGAAAATAATTAATGGGTATTCACAATCATAGAAGATGTCCAAGATAATAATTTATATGTGAAAGTTCTCTTCCTTATACTAATCATTCACGAATTGCTTGTTAGGCCAATATTGTTCTTGTCAAGCTTCAAAAAGATTTCACTTTCTAAATCCAATGTGAAGCTACTAATAGGCATGATATAAACATATAATTTCAACTTCATGGTATTCAATTCATTCAACAATTTACTCATAGGATATAAGTGAAGCACAAGAGTAAATGACAAGCTACTCTGAAAAGATATAAGTGAAGATCAATGAGTAGGCAAACAATTAAGTAGCTATGTGAGGACTCTCTCTATTAATGAAGATTTTCATATCTGAGTATTTTATTCAAACAGCAAAATAAACAAAAATAGAACTCCAAGAATAGCACGCACCATGTGAACGAATAAAAATTTAGGCTCAACATAGGCTAACCGATAGTTCATGAAGAGAGGTGGGATGCGTAGCATCCCCAAGCTTAGATGCTTGAGACTTCTTGAAATATTTACTTGGGGTGCCTTGGGAATCCCCAAGCTTGAGATTTTGTATCTCGTTCAATCCTCTCATATCATGGTTTCACCTATTCTCAAAAACTTCATCCACAAAGAACTCGTGAGATAGGTTAGTACACATAAGAATAAATCAACACTTCATGTACTGCCAAGACAAGTTGCACAATAATTTTCAAACATCATATACTGTTTACTATTGTTTCCACAATTTATATTTACCAATATAGGCTATGGAAACTATAGGATAAGTAGATAACAAAACTATGACAGCAATCTGTCCAAACAGAACAGTCTGTAGCAATTTATTAAACCAGTGCACTTATGTAACTCAAACAATTATGAAAATTTAGGACAGGCTAAATAATTTATATTAAAATACTTTTTAAAAATTTCAGAAACTTTCCACGTTCCAATAAAATATGAAAATTCAAACACTACAGCAAAAGTTTCTGTTTTTACACAGCACACATCAAACATGCAATTCAAGCATCCTAAAGGCAATTCTTGGAACTTTTTATTGAAAAACAAGATTATAAATAACACCTAATAGAAAATAACAAAATAAAATGATGCTCCAAGCAAAACTCGTATTATGTGACGAATAAAAATATAGCTCTAAGTAAGATATACCGATAGTGTTGAAGACGAAAGAGGGGATGCCTTCCGGGGCATCCCCAAGATTAGGCTCTTGAGTATTCCATGGATATTACCTTGGGGGTGCCTTGGGAATCCCCAATCTTAGGTTCTTATCACTCCTTATTCTCCTCATATCGGTGTCTCACCCAAAACTTGAAAACTTCAATCACACAAAACTTAACGGAACTTTGTGAGAAGGGTTAGTGTAATAAAGATAAATCATTCACTTAGGTACTGTCAAGACAAGATTCATAATTTTTCCCACATTATACCTACTTTATTAATCATTCCCATAATTTATACGACTAAATATAAGCTATGGAAACACTAAAACAAGCAAACTATGCATGCAAAACAGAATCTGTCAGAAACAGAACAGTCTGTGAAGATCTGTAGCATAGACATACTTCTATGTCTCTAAAAATTCTGAAACATTAGGACAACCTGAAGAATTTGTATATGAAGACTGTATAAAAATTTCAGATCATTATCACGCTCCAGTAAAAAATGAAAATTCCTGTACTGGAGTCAAAAGTTTCTGTTTTGGTTCAGCATCAATTCTACTCATCTTGTGAGTCATCCCAAAGGCTTTACTTGGCACTTTATTGAAATACAAGGCACAAAAAAGTATTGCTACAGTATATTAATCATGTGAACACATCAAAACAGAAAGTATAATTGTTGGGTTGTCTCCCAACAAGCGCTTTTCTCTAATGCCTTTTAGCTGGGCATAATGATTTCAATGATGCTCACATAGGAATAGTATTTGAAACATGTAAGAGAGCATCATGAATCTCATGACAAGCACATTTAAGTCTAAACCACTTCATATGCATAGGGATTTTTTGAGCAAACAATTTATGGGAACAAGAATCAACTAGCATAGGAAGGCAAAACAAGCATAACTTCAAAACTTTGAACACATAGAGAGGAAACTTGATATTATTGCAATTTCTACAAGCATATGTTCCTCCCTCATAATAATTTCCAGTACCATCATGAAGGAATTTCACAATATAAATATCACATAAATCATTCTTTTCATGATGCACAAGCATATAATTTTCATTACTCTCCTCATAAGCAAACTTCTTCTCATTCATAATAGTGGGAGCATCAAATGAAACTCGAATACTATAAATTGTTTCCACATTAAAAGAGTAATGTTCAGTAAAAGGATATTCAAAATTATGACAATAGTTATCACTACTTTTTATAACATAAGTATCATCACAATAATCATCATAAGTAGCAACTTTGTCCTCGTCATAGTCAAGTGAAACCTCTTCCGAAATAGTGGAATCATTACTAAATAAAGTCATGACCTCTCCAAATTCACTTTTATCATTATAATAAAATTCAACACCCTCCAAAATAGAGGGATAATAATTATCTAAAGTTCACACACTTCCAAACCCACTTTCATAAATATCGCAATCATCATAAATAGGAGGCATGCAATCATCATAACAATATTGATCATTCAAAGTAAGGGGACTAGAAAGATCATCTTCATTAAGCATAGCATCCCCAAGCTTGGGACTAACATTAATTGCAGTAAATAAATTCTCAAACATGTCATTCTCATAAAACATAGCATCCCCAAGCTTGTGGCTTGGCATATCATAAGCATAATCACTCTCATCATTAATAGTATGAATAGCACCAATAGTATAACAATTATTTGTTGGAAATATGCCCTAGAGGCAATAATAAAATGGTTATTATTATATTTCCTTGTTCATGATAATCGTTTATTATCCATGCTATAATTGTATTGATTGGAAACTCAATTGCATGTGTGGATAACTAGACAACACTGTGTCCCTAGTGTGCATCTAGTAGACTAGCTTGTTGATCAAAGATGGTCAAGGTTTCCTGACCATAGACATGAGATGTCATTTGATAACAGGATCACATCATTGGGAGAATGATGTGATGGACAAGATCCAAACTATGAACGTAGCATATGATCGTGTCAGTTTATTGCTATTGTTTTCTGCATGTCAAATATCTGTTCCTATGACCATGAGATCATGCAACTCACTGGCACCGGAGGAATACCTTGTGTGTATCAAACATCGAACGTAACTGGGTGACTATAAAGATGCTCTACAGGTATCTCCGAAGGTGTTTGTTGAGCTGGCATGGATCGAGACTGGGATTTGTTACTCCGTTTGATGGAGAGGTATCTCGGGGCCCACTCGGTAATACAACATCACAATAAGCCTTGCAAGCAATGTGACTAAAGTGTTAGCCACGGGATCTTGTATTACGGAACGAGTAAAGAGACTTGCCGGTAATGAGATTGAAATAGGTATAGAGATACCGACGATCGAATCTCGGGCAAGTAACATACCGAAGAGCAAAGGGAACCGCATACGGGATTAACTGAATCCTTGACATAGAGGTTCAACGAATGAAGATCTTCGTAGAATATGTAGGAACCAATATGGGCATCCAGGTCCCGCTATTGGTTATTGACCGTAGAGGTGTCTCGGTCATGTCTACATAGTTCTCGAACCCGCAGGATCTGCACACTTAACGTTCGGTGACGTTTCGGTAGTATTGAGTTATGTATGGTGGTGACTGTCGGCGTCAAAACCGGCGGATCTCGGGTAGGGGGTCCCGAACTGTGGATCTTGTATCGATGGGTAACAGGAGACAAGGGAGATGATGTTTACCCAGGTTCGGGCCCTCTCTATGGAGGTAATACCCTACGTCCTGCTTTGTTTGTATTGATGATGGTGTATCGAGTACAGAGCTGGTCTACCTCGAGATCGTATATAGTGGTCTAAACCCTAAGAGCAATGCTCATATGATGATATGATCTATGATGATCCGATCGTTCCTAATGACTAGCCTGGCCTCAGCTTATATAACACACCAGAGGCCTAGGATAACAAGTGTCCTAGTCGGCTACGTCGGTGGAGAGGAGTCCTTGTCATGATCACCAAGTCTTGTGGAATCTTCCTCGTATGCATCATGGGCTATCCGAACTGGCCCATTAGTGAATCATCATGGGGGTCCTCGTCCTGACCCACTAGTCGGGAGACGACGTGGTGAGTACCCACTAGTCCCGGACACTGTCACTAACCCCCCGAACCGGTCTTCAAGTTAGGGACGCTCCTTGGTTCTTCCGAATTGTTCTTCATCTTCGGTCGTCGGTCTTGAAAACTGGTTCAACAAATCTTACCATTACTGATCTTGAGGATTGCCGAAGTGTATCCGAAGAATTCACACGTCGGGCATCCGAGGAGCCACTTTAAGTTATTGGCCTTTATCAATGCCTTGTTATTTTTACGCCACACCTCGGGTTTGGAGTGTTTCCCGTGCGGCGGTGTCCCCTCGCGTCCGAGATCCCACGCCGAACTACATCCGAGGTGTCTTTTTGCGTCCGAGCTCCAACGCCGAACTGTATCCGAGTTTCATGTCAGACTGCTTCCAAGGTTCCTGCAGCCAAGCTCCAACGCTGGTTGGCATCTGAGGCATCATAAATTACCTCGGTCTCTGAAAATTTGAAGGACTTCATCCGAGCTTAAATGCAAGAATAGACTTTTATGGAGCCAGCCATTCGCATCCGAGCTTTATGCCGGACTGCTTCCGAGGCGTTTCCAATCTTGAGCTTTATGCCGGAATGCTTCCGAGCTCCAACGCCGGACTGCATCCGAGCTCCAACGATGATCAACGTTCGAGGTGTCATAAACTACCTCGGCCTTTAAAAAATTGAACGAATTCAGCCGAGCTTAATGCCGGAAATGCCCTCTATGGAGCCAGCCACTTGCGCCCGAGCTTTATGCCGAACTGCTTCCAAGGTGGTGCAACACCCCGACTGTGGGCTGATTTTTTGTGGAAATTATTTCCGATCGTGCAATTTATTTACTACCAAGATTTATACACAGTAGCCCTCAAGGTGTGTGTCAGTCTATAACCTGAGATGCGCCTGAAGGAAAAAATAATAATCAATATAAAACCACTAATCCCAGTAGCCCCTGAGACTTAGGTCGATTTGCAAAATCGGCCTGAGGATCAAGTTCTTGCTCGGCGGCATTCGTTAGGGATGTAAACGCGGTACGCAGTAGTTTTCGAGACTTGGGTTGGGTGCGGCCGACCAACCTAAGTTTTGAATCTCCTCAGAAACTGTATTGCACTTTGAATTTGCTGCATTGAATAGGCAATGCAGTAGCCCCCGAGCCTTAATTTGGGCACGGGTGGTCGAATTAAGGATCGATATTTGTTTGACACAAACTTTGTTACGTTTGACACAATTTATGTGTAATGATTCTATGTATCCAAGTACTTTACATCATTAATGCTCGGATCCGCATTGTACAAGACTTTGTTGACCGACCATCGGCTTCAACCTCCTTGGCTAGTAGCCGAGGAGTGTTTGCCCTACTTTATAAAGCCTTTATAAGGGCAAAGATTTACAACAAACAAGGCAATCCGGCCATACGGTTTTATAAACAAAGGTACGCGGAGAGCTATGTTATATTACGATTTAACGTAAGAAACATCTTCTGGAAAAAATAGTTCATTTATAAGTTCCTTTTCCCAGGATATCATGTTAACCATGATCGTGAAACCTCAACTCCGATCAATGTGGGAGGAAAATATTGAGGATTTAGTTCGAGGAATGTTCCCGAAGTCTGTGGTCTTTGATGAACCGAAATTTTCACTTCCGTCGTTGCCGACCAATTATATTCTTAAGATGGCTAGCTTTCAGCTTCACCCAGTCTAAGGTACTATCCTGGATGACCCGGAAGTAACAATCACAGAGGTGCTTCCTTTACCCCCTAGCTGAACAATCAGGAACGTAGGGGGTAAGCACAGGAACCAGGCAACCCAGCTTGGCCAAAATCTTCAATCAAATTGATGCATATTTATGGCTTTATAATGATGATTACGGAAGGCAGCACTCACATATTGAATACAAATGCTTGTATGCTATATACTATTTTGACTCCTTTGTGACCGTTTATCATTTCAGAGTGGCCCACCGTCGGCTTCTACCCCTTTGTAGATGCTATGCAGGGTGTTTCCGCAGTAACAAGACAACCCTTAGCTGACGTCTCGGTGCCCGGAGGTGGTTGTGTTAGTGGAAACAAGGCAATCAGTTATTCAGGCTTTATAACTTTCACTTAGTCATAGGAGCATATGTTTGGGGGCAACTTAATAGCCCCCGGTATACGTCGACTCCTCGGATTATTCGAGGTCGAACCACCCACAACTTGGCCTTTTGAAGAAAGAAAGACCCTTTGTTTTACTCAGATAACCTCGATCGGCTATATTTGGTTGAACACCGCCTGCGGTTTGCAGACCGATTTACGCTTGTTGTGACAGTCAGCTTTCGGCTTTCTCCAACTGAGGCACTTAACCAGTTAAACCGGAAGTGACAATCGCAGTGGTTCTCCCTTTACCCCTTAGCCGAAAAAAGCGGGAACGTAAGAGGTAAGCACAGGAGCCGGGCAATCCAGCTATAGACCAAAGACACAACTCGAAATCGATGCATATAAATGCGAAATACCGAGGACATTTTGCCGAGGACTGCATGGAGTACCTCGGTGTTTGGTGGGTTTGGTGCTAACCGCAGACCCCCTTTAATACTTCCGATGCGTGAAATGCATCTGGCATTGTACTGGAAGAGATATGCTTGGAAATAACAAAAAACGTATGCAAAAAAACTTTATGTTTAGATAAAATAAAATAGTGCCAATCCAAAATTGGTCTAAAATTTAATATGTGCTTCGGTCATGCTTTAACATGATACATCCGATCTCCGGACTCCAAGCGGGTCAACCTTTGGCTTCAACCTCCGTATCCCGAAGGCAGAGTGTTTCTCCGAGGCCTGTTTAGCGAACTAAACTCGAGCGGCTTTAGAAAGAAACCAGGCTATCCGGCTATTGACCACACACTCGCGTTGGAAAAAGGAGTAGTAGAAAAAGACTTTGCAACGACCAAGATGAAAACACATTTATTATAAAACGGATCATATAAATTTAAGAGCCCCCAAATAACTTTGGGGAACAGAAATTGTTTTTAACAAACGATTTTTTTTGTTTAACAAAAAATATAATGTTTGGTTGAACCGAACACAAAGCAAAATTTCAAAGAGAGCTGATCACGACAGCGACTTAGCTGGTTAGTGTGCTCATTACGGTCCGGGGTTGTGACGGGACGAAGATGTAGTCCTCGGCCTGGGCAAGATCCCAGTCCCCAAGCCCGAGGTAATCGAGCAAAGAGTTCGGGTCGAGAAGTGGCAACACAACATGGTTGCTGCAGCGAGGCGAAGCCCCCGGTCCAGCCGAGGAGACAGAGTATTCGGCAGCATGACAGCGAAGCCCCAGTTATCATGGGAAAAGGAAGTGTTTTTAGCAAACAAACTTTTTTATTTAACACAAATATAATGCTTGGTCGAACCGAACAATTTTTTTAAAAATTTGAGCATGAAAGCGACTTAGCTGGTTAATGTGCATGTGACGTGTGTCGAGCTTGTAGTGGGTCAAGGTCCTAGCCCCCAAGCCGGTCACGAGGTAGCAGAAGAAGAGCTCGGCTTGATGAAGTGACAACACAACACTTCCAAAGGGCCGAGGAGAAACCCCCGGTCCAGTCGATCAGACGGAGTAGTTCGGCAGCGTGATGATGAAGCCCCCACGTTAGTCGACTATGTCGACGACACAATTTGGTTGATGGAGGGGAGACGACGATGTAGGCACGCCAAGGTGACCGCATGACACAGCCAAAGTCGATTACCTGTGCACACAATATAGTGCAAGCCAAGAGTAATAACAAATAAAGGTAATAATATACTTTAAAAAAATCTTCTACTTAGTTAATTTAAGTGAAGCAAATAATTAAAGAAATATGGCCTAGGTGCCAAGGTGCCTGAGCGAAGAGTTCGGCTTGACGAAGTGGCGACGCTGCACGGTCGATGTGGCGAGGCGAAGTCCCCGGTCCAGCTAACATGGCAAAGCTAGTCGGCTGGTGACGCCGAAGTCCCTGGAGCAGATTGATGAAGAGATGGCAAAGCCCCCGGTCTAGCTGAGGTGACGGAGCAGGTCGGCTGGTGATGCCGAAGTCTCATGCCAGCCGAGGTGTCGAAGCAGGTCGGCTGGTGACGCCGAAGTCTCATGCCAGCCGAGGTGTCGAAGCTGGTCGGCTGGTGACGCCGAAGTCCCCAGAACAGGTTGATGAGGAGATGACGAAGCCCCCGGTCTAGCCGAGGTGACGGAGCGGGTCGGTAAGGTGACTCTAGAGCCCATGCCAACCAACGTGTCAAAGCAGGTCGGCGTGGTGGACGTCAGCTTGAAAAAGCGACGGCGCGGCGATGCCGATGCAGGTCGAAATTTGTGATGCGGTCAATGCTGGCTTGATGAAGCAACGGAGCGCCTGACCCATACAACCCACGGATGACGAGGTTCTCTTGATGATTATTCGACCCTCGTGATGCCGAACTCTTGGTCGGCTGACCGAGATGATGAGAAAATTTCCTTCAAAAAGGACGCCTCACAACCCGTTCGTGAAAAAGATGAACTCGGGTCGGATTCGTTTTCGCGCAGAAAATAGATCCAAAATTCATTGTATTCATCGCACGTTTCCTGGAGTTTAGATGGTCGGATCGAGTTGAAATTTTGAGGGGTGATCGGTATAGGAATTCCACAGCCGATGAACGGTGGGATTTTCCAACGGATGTCCGAGCTAGATACTGGACACCTCGCCCTAAACTCATCCAGATTTCCGTCCAGATTCGACAGGGCTCCGGTATATTGGAGATTGCCGGAGATTCCTCCATCAGAACGCGACGAAATTTTGCAGGGTAGTTGTAGATACAATTCCGCACAATTCCACCGAAGCAATCGTCAAAGCGACACTCGAGGAAACGGGGAACACGAACACAAATTCTATGTCCAGAAAAAGTGCAATATGCAGACGAGCCATCGATCCTTCTAGCAATCCCACAACGGAACTCTCAATGAAAGCACCAATGTCGGTGTCAAAACCGGCGGATCTCGGGTAGGGGGTCCCGAACTGTGGATCTTGGATCGATGGGTAACAGGAGACAAGGGAGACGATGTTTACCCAGGTTCGGGCCCTCTCTATGGAGGTAATACCCTACGTCCTGCTTTGTTTGTATTGATGATGGTGTATCGAGTACAGAGCTGGTCTACCTCGAGATCGTATATAGTGGTCTAAACCCTAAGAGTTATGCTCGTATGATGATATGATCTATGATGATCCGATCGTTCCTAATGACTAGCCTGGCCTCCGCTTATATAACACACCAGAGGCCTAGGATAACAAGAGTCCTAGTCGGCTACGTCGGTGGAGAGGAGTCCTTGTCTTGATCACCAAGTCTTGTGGAATCTTACTCGTATGCATCATGGGCTGTCCGAACTGGCCCATTAGTAAATCATCATGGGGGTCCTCGGCCCGACCCACTGGTCGGGAGACGACGTGGTGAGTACCCACTAGTCCAGGACACCGTTAGTGACCGAAGGTTGTTCGGAGTCCCGGATGAGATCCCGGACGTCATAAGGAGCTCCGGAATGGTCCGGAGGTAAAGATTGATATATAGGAAGTCCCGTTTTGGTCACCGGAAAAGTTTTGGGTATTTCCGGTAGTGTATCGGGAGTGCCGGGAGGGTACCGAGGGACCATCGGGAGGGGCCTCTCGCCCCAAAGGGCCTCATGGGCTGTGGGAGGAGGCAAACCAGCCCCTGGTGGGCTGGCCGAAGCCCCCACTAAAGCCCATGTGGCTAGGGCTGGAAAACCCAAGAGGTGGAAAAGGTTTCCAAGTGGGGGAGGAATCCTACTCCTAGTAGGATTGGAGTAGGACTCCTCCACCTCTCCCACTTCGGCCGCAGCCTAGGGGGAACCCTAGGTGCGTCGGCCTCCCTCCCCTTCCTCCTATGTATACTGGAGGGGAGAGAGGGCAGCTGCACCAGAAAACCCTAAGCCACGGTGCAGCCCTCTCTCCCTGATAGATCAAATCCTCTAGTTTTTCAGCAGTGCATAGGCGAAGCCCTGCTGGAATAGTTCCACCACCGCCGCCGCCGCGCCGTCGCGCTGCCGGAGAACTCATCTACCTCTCCGCTCCCTCTTGCTGGATCAAGAAGGCGGAGATCGTCATCGAGCTGTACGTGTGCTGAACGCGGAGGTGCCGTCCGTTCGGTGCTAGATCGTGATTGGATGGCGGGATGGCTAGCGATTTGGATCGCGAAGACGTTCGACTACATCAATCATGTTTCTTAACGCTTCCCGCTTAGCGATCTACAAGGGTATGTAGATCCACTCCCCCTCTCGTAGATGCTCATCACCATGGATAGATCTTGCGTGTGCGTAGGAAATTTTTTGTTTCCCATGCAACGTTCCCCAACAGTGGTATCAGAGCTAGGTCTATGTGTAGTTGAGATCTCGAGTAGAACACAAAGGAGTTTATGGGTGTTGATATTCAGATTGCTTCCTCCCTTGGTCTTTTCTTGATTCGGCGGTATTGTGGGATTAAGCGGCCCGGACCAACCTTACTCGTACGCTTACGAGAGACCGGTTCCATCAACTGACATGTAACTTCGTTGCATAAAGATGGCTGGCGGGTGTGTGTCTCTCCTACTTTAGTCGGATTGGATTCAACAAAGGCGGTCCTTGAGAAGGTTGAGTAGCAATTTTTGTATCACCGTTGTGGTTTTTGCGTAGGTAAGAATAGTTCTTGCTAGATACCCGTAGCAGCCACGTAAAACAAGCAACAACAATTAGAGGACATCTAACTTGTTTTTGAAGGGCATGTTGTGATGTGATATGGCCAATTAAATGATGAGATATATGTGATGTATGAGATGATCATGTATTGTATAGAATATCACGACTTGCATGTCGATGAGTACGGCAACCGGCAGGAGCCATAGGGTTGTCTTTAATTATTTTTGCCGTTTTGCTTTACTTTATCGCTATGAGTTAGCAATAGTCATGGAAGCAACAGTCGGCGTGACAACCTCCTGGTGACACGTTGATGGAGATCATGGTGTTATGCCGGTGACGATGGAGATCATGCCGGTGCTTTGGAGATGGAGATCAAAAGCACAAGTTCATGGCCATATCATGTCACTTATGATTTGCATGTAATGTTAATCCTTTTATGCATCTTATTTTGCTTAGGACGACGGTAGCATTATAAGGTGATCCCTCACTAAAATTTCAAGATAAAATTGTGTTCTCCCCGAGTGTGCACCGTTGCAAAAGTTCGTCGTTTCGAGACACCACGTGATGATCCGGTGTGATAGACTCTACGTTCGCATACAACGGGTGCAAGCCAATGTTGCACAAGCGGAACACTCGGGTTAAACTTGATGAGCCTAGCATGTACAGACATGGCCTCGGAACACAAGAGACCGAAAGGTCGAACATGAGTCATATAGTAGATATGATCAACATGAAGATGTTCACCATTGAAACCACCTCAACTCACGTGATGATCGGACTTGAGTTGGTGAATTTGGATCATGTGACACTCGAATGACCAGAGGGATGTCAATTTGAGTGGGAGTTTTTTAATTAATTAACTAAACTCACTATCTTGAACAATAGTCTAAGTTGTTTTTGCAAAATTTATGTTGTAGATCAATGGCTCACGCAGTAGCACCCCTGAATTTTAATGCATTCCTAGAGAAAGCTAAGTTGAAAGATGATGGAAGTAACTTTGTGGACTGGGCCTATAATCTAAGGATTATCCTTACGGCTTCCCAGAAGGCTTATGTCCTTGAAGCACTGCTTGGTGATCCACCCGCTCCAGTTGAGTCTCCAGACGTTGCGAACGCCTGGCAGGCTCGTTCTGATGATTACTCAATGGTTCAATGTGCAATGTTGTATGGCTTAGAACCGGGACTTCAAAGACGTTTTGAACGTCATGGAGCATATGATATGTTC
Organism: Elymus sibiricus; assembly: GCA_039707655.1. NCBI lineage: Eukaryota > Viridiplantae > Streptophyta > Magnoliopsida > Poales > Poaceae > Elymus > Elymus sibiricus. Next base: position 343,318,839 of record CM077663.1, read on the forward strand.
CAGGAGTTGAAGTTTATCTTTCAGTAGAATGCTCGGATCGAGAGGTATGAGACCTCCGATAAGTCCTATGCTTGCAAGATGGAGGAGAACGGGTCTGTCAGTGAACACATACTCAAAATGTCTGGGTATTCCACCCGTCTGGCTGAATTGGGGATGCCCCTTCCAATTGAGGCGATCACTGATAGAGTTCTTCAATCATTGCCACCTAGCTACAAGAGCTTCGTGTTGAACTATAACATGCACGGGATGAACAAGTCAGTCGCCGAGCTGTTTGCGATATTGAAAGTCGCTGAGTCTGAGATTCAGAAGGAGCATCAAGTGTTGATGGTCAACAAAACCACTAGTTTCAAGAAGAATGGCAAGGGTAAGAAGGGTAACTCCAAGAAGAGTGGCAAAGCAGTTGCCCCTCCCGTGAAGAAACCCAAGGCTGGACCCAAGCCAGAAACTAAGTGCTTTCATTGCAAGGGAACTGGTCACTGGAAGCGGAACTGCCCCAAGTATCTGGCTGACAAGAAGGCGGCCAACAACAAACAAGGTATATATGATATACATGTTATTGATGTGTACCTTACCAACTCTCGTTGTAGTGCCTGGGTATTTGATACCGGTTCGGTTGCTCACATTTGCAACTCAAAACAGGAACTGCGGAATAAACGGAGGCTGGCAAAGGACGAAGTGACGATGCGCGTGAGAAATGGTTCCAAGGTTGATGTGATCGCCGTCGGCATGCTCGCTCTTCGATTACCATCGGGATTAGTGATGAACCTGAATAATTGTTATTTAGTGCCTGCGTTAAGCATGAACATTATATCTGGATCTTGTCTATTGCGAGACGGTTACTCATTTAAATCAGAGAATAATGGTTGTTCTATTTATATGAGTAATATCTTTTATGGTCATGCACCCAATGTGAGGGGTTTATTCTTATTGAATCTCGATAGTGATGATACACATGTTCATAACATTGATGCCAAAAGATGTAGAGTTGATAATGATAGTACCACTTTCTTGTGGCACTGCCGTTTAGGTCATATTGGTGTAAAATGCATGAAGAAGCTCCATGCTGATGGACTTTTGGAGTCACTTGATTTTGAATCACTTGACACATGTGAACCATGCCTCATGGGCAAGATGACTAAAACCCCGTTCTCTGGAACAATGGAACGGGCAAGTGACTGATACGTCTCCAACGTATCTATAATTTATGAAGTATTCATGCCTTGTTTACAATAATTCTATATGATTTTGGTATGATTTTATTAGAACTAACCCGGACTGACGCTGTTTTTAGCAGAACTACTATGGTGTCGTTTTTTGTGCAGAAATAAAAGTTCTCGGAATGGGCTGAAAATTTATGGTGATTTTTTATGGACCAAAAGAGACCCCCGAAGCATTGGAGTTGGGCCAGAAGAGCCACGAGGCCGCCACAAGCCAGCTGGCTACGCCCCCCCCCCCTAGGGTGCGGCCACCTAGCTTGTCGTCACCTCGTGGCCCTCCTGGACTTGTTTCTGCCGCCAAAAATTCCTATATATAGAAACCCCCAGAAACAAACCTATATCGGGAGTTCCGCTGCCGCAAGCCTCCAGAGCCATAAAAAACCAATCGGGAGCCCATTACGGTACCCTGCCGGAGGGGGAAACCATCACCGGAGGCCATCTTCATCATCCCGCCGGTCTCCATGACGAGGAGGGAGTAGTTCACCCTCGGGGCTGAGGGTATGTACCAGTAGCTATGTGTTTGATCTCTCTCTCTCGTGTTCTTGAGATGGCACGATCTTGATGTACCGCGAGCTTTATTAATATAGATGAATCATATGGAGTGTTTCCCCTCTCTATCTAGTTGTGATGAATTGAGTTTTCCCTTTGAAGTTTACTTATCGGATTGAGTCTTTAAGGATTTGAGAACACTTGATGTATGTCTTGCGATGGGATATCCGTGGTGACAATGGGATGTTCTATTGATCCACTTGATGTATGTTTTGGTGATCAACTTGCGGGTTCCGTGACCTTGGGAATCTATGCATAGGGGTTGGCACACGTTTTCGTCTTGACTCTCCGGTAGAAACTTTGGGGCACTCTTTGAAGTTATTTGTGTTGGATTGAATATGATGAATCTGAAATTGTGTGATGCATATCGTATAATCAAGCCCATGGGTACTTGTGGTGACATTGGAGTATCTAGGTGACATTAGGATTTTGGTTGATGTGTATCTTAAGGTGTTATTTTAGTACGAACTCTAGGGCTGTTCGTGACACTTATAGGGATAGCTCATAAGATAGATTGGAAAAGATAACTTTGAGGTGGTTTCGTACCCTACAATAATTTCTTCGTTTGTTCTCCGCTATTTGTGACTTTGGAGTGAACTCTTTGTCGCACGTGAGGGATTTACATATGATTCAACTATGTTAGTATTGTTGAGAGATTGCACTAGTGAAAGTATGAACCCTAGGCCTTGTTTCTAAGCATTGCAATACCGTTTGTGCTCACTTTTGTTACTTGTTACCTTGCTGTTTTTATATTTTCAGATTACAAAAACCTATATCTACCATCCATATTACACTTGTATCACCATCTCTTCGCCGAACTTGTGCACCTATACAATTTACCATTGTATTGGGTGTGTTGGGGACACAAGAGACTCTTTGTTATTTGGTTGCAAGGTTGTTTGAGAGAGACTATCTTCATCCTACACCTCCCACGGATTGATAAACCTTAGGTCATCCACTTGAGGGAAAATTGCTACTGTCCTACAAAACTCTGCGCTTGGAGGCCCAACACAAGTCTACAAGAAGAAGGTTGCGTAGTAGACATCAAGCTCTTTTCTGGTGCCGTTGCCGGGGAGGTGAGTGCTTGAAGGTATATCTTTAGATCTTGCAATTGAATCTTTTAGTTTCTTGTTTTATCACTAGTTTGGTTTTATAAAAGAAAACTACAAAAAAATGGAATTGAGGTTGCCTCATATGCTTCATCTTTTTAATGTCTTTCGTGAAAATGATGGAAAGGAAAATTGTGCTCAAGTGTTAGAAGAAGTTATTAAAATATTTGGCACTAAATCTTTGAGTGATGAGCATGATTGCAATGTTGTTAGCATGAATTCTTTGAATATCCATAGTACTAATGATGATTGCACTAGTCATGATAAAAAGATTTCTTATAAGCATGTCAATTTTTGTGGAGTGCATAGAGTTTGTGAAGACATGCCTAAAAGGGAAGATAGATTTTGTAAGAGGCATAAGTATTTAGAAACTAAATGGTTGCAAGAGAGGCTATATGTTTGTGATGAAAGACTTAATATTTCTCGCCGTACTTGTGAACTTTGCAATGAAAGTGGTCATTTTAATTTCCAATGTGAATTATTTCATGATCGAATTGTGTCCAAAAATTGTGATAACCTCATTACCCTTGAGCATCATAATGAACTTAGTCTATTTTTGGGGTATGAAGAAATGAAACATAAAACTAAGGATGTTCCAGCTTGGGTTCTCATGAAAATGATTGATTTTGATCTAAATGAAATCTATATGTTGGTAAATTGCATTGAGAATCCTTATATTGCCAATTACTTAAAGACAAGAAAACAAATAGAAGATGAAGAGAATACTAATGAAGGGGAAGAGGTTTCCCAATATCCTCCTATTTTTTCTTATGATGAATCAGGTAACGAGGAGGAGCTTTTTATTCAACCAATCTCTTCAAAAAGAAGCTTGGATGAATTAAATAAACCCACACATAATGTGGTGAAGAAGAAGAAAAGAAGGAAAAGTAAAGGTAAAGAGGTATCTCTCCCAAATAATGACACCCCTTATAATCTTGAAAATCTTTTTGGCACCAACTTAGAAAATTGTGATAACAATTGTTATACGATTGGTGCTATTCATACTATTAATGATGAGAGTGATTATGCTTATGTTATACATAGCCACAAGCTTGGGGATGCTATGTTTGATGAAAATGACATGTTTGAGAATTTATTTGCTGCCATTAATGTTTGTCCCAAGCTTGGGGATGCTATGCTTAATGAAGATGATCTTTTTATTCCCCCTACTTTGAATGATCAAAATTGTTATGATGATAGCATACCCCCTATTTATGATGATTGCAATATTTATGAAAGTGGGTTTGGAAGAGTGTCAACTTTAGATAATAATTATCCCACTATTTTGGAGGGTGTTGAATCTTATTATAATGATAAAAGTGGATTTGGAGAGATCACGACTTTATTTATTAATGATTCCACTATTTCGGAAGAGGTTTCAATTGACTATGATGAGAACAAAGTTGCTACTTATGATGATTATTGTGATGATACCTATGTTATAAAGAGTAGTGATAATTATTGTCATAATTTTGAATATCCTTTTACTGAATATTACTCTTTTAATGTGGAACCAATTTGTAGTATTCAATTCTTTTATGATACTCCCACCATTAGTCATGAGAAGAAATTTTCTTGTGTGGAGAGTAGTAAAATTTCTATGCTTGTAGATCATGAAAAGAATGCTTTATGTGCTGGTTATATTGTTGAATTAGTTCATGATGCTACTGAAAATTATCATAAGGGAGGAACATATGCTTGTAGGAATTGCAATAATATCAAGTTTCCTCTCTACGTGTTCAAAGTTTTGAAGTTATGCTTGTTTTGCCTTCCTATGCTAGTTGATTCTTGTTCCCATAAGTTGTTTGCTCACAAAATCCCTATGAATAGGAAGTGTGTTAGACTTAAATGTGCTTGTCATGAGATTCATGATGCTCTTTTGCATGTTTCAATTATTATTCCTATGTGAGCATCATTGAAATCATCATGCCTAGCTAAAAGGCTTCAAAGAAAAGCGCTTGTTGGGAGACAACCCAACACTTTTACTTTCTTTTTTTGAATGTTTACATGATTAAGCTACTGTACAATCATGTTTTATAGCTTTTGTTTCAATAAAGTGCCAAGTAAAGCCTTTGGGATAGTGTGGATGGTAGTTGACTTGATTCTGTGCAAAAAACAGAAACTTTTGCTCTCAGTCCAGGAATTTTGTAAATTCACTGGAACGTGATTTTGATCTGAGTTTTTTAAACATGATTTATATACAAATTTCCTAGATTTTCCTAATTTTTAAGAATTTTTAGAGACATGGAAGTATGATTACACTACAGATCTTCACAGGTTGTTCTGTTTTTGACAGATTCTGTTTTGCATGCATAGTTTACTTGTTTTAGTGCTCCTATAGCTTATATTGAGTGATATAAATTATAGGAATGATATAATACAGTAGGTATTATGTGAGAACAATTAAGAATCTTGCCTTGACAGTACCTAAGTGAATGATCTATCTTTATTATACTAACCCATCTCATGAAGTTCCGTTAAGTTTTGTGTGATTGAAGTTTTCAAGTTTTGGGTGAGACACCGATATGAGGAAAATAAGGAGTGACAAGAACCTAAGCTTGGGGATGCCCAAGGCACCCCCAAGGTAATATCCAAGGAAGACTCAAGCGCTTAAGCTTGGGGATGCCCCGGAAGGCATCCCCTCTTTCGTCTTCAACATTATCGGTATATCTTACTTAGAGCTATATTTTTATTCGTCACATAATATGAGTTTTGCTTGGAGAGTCATTATATTTTGTTAGGTGTTATTTACAATCTTGTTTTTCAATAAAAAGTTCCAAGAATTGCTTTTAGGATGCTTGCATTGCATGTTTTGATGTGTGCTGTGTAAAAACAGAAACTTTTGCTGTAGTGTTTGAATTTTCATATTTTACTGGAACGTGGGAAGTTTCTGAAATTTTTACACAGTATTGTCATATAAATTTTATAGCTTTTCCTAAATTTTCATAATTTTTTGAGTTACAGAAGTACACTGTTTTCATAGATTTCTACAGACTGTTCTGTTTGGACAGATTGCTGTCATAGTTTTGTTGTCTACTTATTCTATAGTTTCCATAGCCTATATTGGTAGATATAAATTATGGAAATGATAGTATACAGTACCTAATGTTTTAAAATTATTGTGCAACTTGTCTTGGCAGTACACAAAGAGTTGATTTATTATTATGTGTACTAACCTATCTCACGAGTTCTTTTCAAGTTTTGTGTGGATGAAGTTTTTGAGAATAGGTGAAACCATGATATGAGAGGATTGAACGAGATACAAAAGCTCAAGATTGGGGATGCCCAAGGCACCCCAAGTAAATATTTCAATAAGTTTCAAGCATCTAAGCTTGGGGATGCTACGCATCCCACCTCTCTTCATCAACAATTATCGGTTAGCCTATGTTGAGCCTAAATTTTTATTCGTTCACATGATGCGTGCTATTCTTGGAGTGCTATTTTTATTTTGCTTGCTGTTTAATAAAATACTCAGATCTGAAAATATTTATTGAGAGAGAGAGAGAGAGTCCTCACATAGCTACTTAATTGTTTGACTACTCATTGATCTTCACTTATATCTTTTGAGAGTAGCTTGTCATTTCCTCTCATGCTTCACTTATACCTTTTTGAGAGATGAAATTTTTATGCTCTTGTACTTCACTTAAATTTGTTTGAGCTTGCCAAGAAGCAATGGTAATATATGAAACTAGTCCCAAAGTGATAGATATCCAAGGAGGATATAATAATAACTTTCATGAAGACCATGGGACAAATTAAAACTTGATTCCTTGTAATAGTTTTGAAACATGATGATAGTAATATGGGAGTCATGTTAGTGAGTAATTATGCTTAGTACGAATATTGGTGTTAAGGTTTGTGATCCCCTATGCATGCACGAAAGTCAATAGTTATGCAATGAAGTTACATCCTACTTGTGGTGCATGATTCGGTGTCAGTTATGTTCAATGCTCACTTATGTGATTTTTCGTTCCTAGGTTTGGTTGCTTCCCACTCTATTTGCTAGCCTTCATTTGTACTAAGTAGAAATACTACTTGTGCATCCAAAATCCTTAAACCAAGTTTTGCCTTGTGAGTCCACCATACCTACCTATATGCGGTATTTCCATGCCGTTCCAAGCAAATTTGTATGTGCCATCTCTAAATTTTCAAAATAAATTTTCTCTTTTGTGTGCCCGTACCGCTCATGAAACGGTGGGGAGTATCCAATATTTTTCCATGCTAGGTGTGTTATTCTCACGATATGTGTTGATTCACTATCATTCACGAGAAAGTGGCTGGTATTCGGGATGCCCAGTCCCATGCTCAAAAATCAAATCAAAAAAATAATGAAACAAAACTCCCCTAGGATTGTTGTTTGTATGGACGGTACCCGTGGATTCGGCTCGCCGTGGAGTGTGATTGATTGGTGGAGGGGGAGTAAAAACTTTACCATTCTGTTTGGGAACCGCCTATAATGTATCTAGCATGGAAAGTATTGTGAGCTACTTTGTCGTTTTCGTTGACAGGAAAAGCATGCCACTCAAAATATTTCTCTCTCTCTCAATTTAAACCTTGAGCTCTGGCACCTCTACAAATCCCTACTTCCCTCTGCGAAGGGCCTATCTATTTACTTTATGCAATTTTTATTTTTGCTTTGTGTCTCCATCTTCTCTTATAAGCACCAACTAGGGGGCACTATGATCGTACTTGAGCATTGGGCATAGCTAATATTTGAGTGTGTTTCATGAATGGATCAATGATTGAGCATGATGGGCTAGGGATAACTTTCTTTAGTGTTGATATTTTGAAAGACATGGTTGCTTGTTGACATGCTTGAGTATTGAAGTCATTATGTTAAAACTAGACTATTGCTTTGAATCATTTACAAGTCCAAATGTCCATGCTATACAAAGAAGAAAACAATATGATGAACATGTTGGGTAGCATTCACACTTCATAAATTATTTCTTTTATCATTTACCTACTCGAGGACGAGCAGGAATTAAGCTTGGGGATGCTGATACGTCTCCAACGTATCTATAATTTATGAAGTATTCATGCCATGTTTACAATAATTCTATATGATTTTGGTATGATTTTATTAGAACTAACCCGGACTGACGCTGTTTTCAGCAGAACTACTATGGTATCGTTTTTTGTGCAGAAATAAAAGTTCTCGGAATGGGCTGAAAATTTACGGTGATTTTTTATGGACCAAAAGAGACCCCCGAAGCATTGGAGTTGGGCCAGAAGAGCCACGAGGCCGCCACAAGCCAGCTTGTCGTCACCTCGTGGCCCTCCTGGACTTGTTTCCGCCGCCAAAAATTCCTATAAATATAGAAACCCCCAGAAACAAACCTAGATCGGGAGTTCCGCGGCCGCAAGCCTCCAGAGCCACGAAAAACCAATCGGGAGCCCGTTCCTGTACCCTGCCGGAGGGGGAAACCATCACCGGAGGCCATCTTCATCATCTCAGCGGTCTCCATGACGAGGAGGGAGTAGTTCACCCTCGGGGCTGAGGGTATGTACCAGTAGCTATGTGTTTGATCTCTCTCTCTCATGTTCTTGAGATGGCACGATCTTTGAAGTTCTTTGTGTTGGATTGAATATGATGAATCTGAAATTATGTGATGCATATCGTATAATCAAGCCCATGGGTACTTGTGGTGACATTGGAGTATCTAGGTGACATTAGGGTTTTGGTTGATGTGTATCTTAAGGTGTTATTTTAGTACGAACTCTAGGGCTGTTCGTGACACTTATAGGGATAGCTCATAAGATTGATCGGAAAAGATAACTTTGAGGTGGTTTCGTACCCTACAATAATTTCTTCGTTTGTTCTCCGCTATTTGTGACTTTGGAGTGAACTCTTTGTCGCACGTGAGGGATTTACATATGATTCAACTATGTTAGTATTGTTGAGAAATTGCACTAGTGAAAGTATGAACCCTAGGCCTTGTTTCTAAGCATTGCAATACCGTTTGTGCTCACTTTTGTTACTTTTTACCTTGCTGTTTTTATATTTTCAGATTACAAAAACCTATATCTACCATCCATATTACACTTGTATCACCATCTCTTCGCTGAACTAGTGCACCTATACAATTTACCATTGTATTGGGTGTGTTGGGGACACAAGAGACTCTTTGTTATTTGGTTGCAAGGTTGTTTGAGAGAGACTATCTTCATCCTACACCTCCCACGGATTGATAAACCTTAGGTCATCCACTTGAGGGAAAATTGCTACTGTCCTACAAAACTCTGCGCTTGGAGGCCCAACACAAGTCTACAAGAAGAAGGTTGCGTAGTAGACATCAGTGACTTGTTGGAAATCATACATACTGATGTGTGCGGTCCGATGAGCATTGAGGCGCGCGGTGGATATCGTTATTTTCTCACCTTCACTGATGACTTAAGTAGATATGGGTATATTTACTTAATGAAACACAAGTCTAAAACGTTTGAAAAGTTCAAGCAATTTCAGAGTGAAGTTGAGAATCATCGTAACAAGAAGATTAAATTCCTACGATTTGATCGAGGAGGAGAATATCTGAGTTATGAGTTTGGCAGTCACTTAAGACTGTGTGGAATTGTTTCACAATTGACACCGCCTGGAACACCACAGCGTAATGGTGTGTCCGAACGTCGTAATCGGGCCTTATTGGATATGGTGCGATCTATGATGTCTCTTGCCAATTTGCCACTATCGTTTTGGGGTTATGCATTAGAGACAGCTGCATTCACTTTAAATAGGGCACCATCGAAATCCGTTGAGACGACGCCATATGAACTATTGTTTGGCAAGAAGCCAAAGTTGTCGTTTCTTAAAGTTTGGGGATGTGATGCTTATGTCAAAAAGCTTCAGCCTGAAAAGCTGGAACCCAAAGCGGAGAAATGCGTCTTCATGGGATACCCAAAAGAGATAGTTGGGTATACCTTCTATCTCAAATTCGAAGGCAAAGTGTTTGTCGCTAAAAATGGAACATTTCTTGAGAAAGAGTTTCTCTCGAAAGAATTGAGTGGGAGGAAAATAGAGCTTGATGAGGTTATTGAACCTTTGCTTCAACGTGAGAGTAGCGCAGCGCAGAAAGATGTTTCTGTAGAGCCTACATCAGTTAAAGAGGAAGTTAATGATGATGATCATGAAGCTTCGGATCAAGTTGCTATCGAACCTCGTAGGTCGACAAGGACGCGTACTGCTCGTGAGTGGTACGGCAACCCTGTCTTAGAGGTCATGTTGTTAGACAACGGTGAACCTACGAGCTATGGAGAAGCGGTGATGGGCTCGGATTCCGAGAAATGGTTAGAGGCCATGAAATCCGAGATGGGATCCATGTATGAAAACAAAGTATGGGCTTTGGAAGTATTACCTGAAGGGCGAAAGGCCATTCAGAACAAATGGATCTTTAAGAAGAAGACGGACGCGGACGGTAATATCACCATCTATAAAGCTCGACTTGTGGCAAAGGGTTTTTCACAAGTTCAAGGAGTTGACTACGATGAGACCTTCTCACCCGTAGCGATGCTTAAGTCCGTCAGCATCATGTTAGCAATAGATGCCTTTTGTCGATTATGAAATTTGGCAGATGGATGTCAAAACAGCGTTCCTCAACGGTTTCCTTGAGGAAGAGTTGTATATAATGCAACCAGAAGGTTTTGTCGATCCAGAGAATGTTGACAAAGTTTGCAAGCTCCAGCGATCCATTTATGGACTGGTGCAGGCATCTCGGAGTTGGAATAAGCGCTTTGATGAGGTGATCAAAGCGTTTGGGTTTATACAAGTTTACGGAGAAGCTTGTATTTACAAGAAAGTGAGTGGGAGCTCTATAGCATTTCTAATATTATATGTGGATGACATATTGCTAATTGGAAACAATATAGAAATGTTGGAAAGCGTGAAAGAATATTTGAACAAGAGTTTTTCAATGAAGGACCTAGGAGAAGCTGCTTTCATATTAGGCATCAAGATCTATAGAGATAGATCGAGACGCTTAATAGGACTTTCACGGAGCACATACCTTGACAAAGTTTTGAAGAAGTTCAAAATGGATCAGTCCAAGAAGGGGTTCTTGCCTTTATTGCAAGGTGTGAAGTTGAGTAAGACTCAATGCCCAGTGACTGCAGAAGATAGAGAAAAGATGAGTGTCGTCCCCTATGCTTCAGCCATAGGCTCTATCATGTATGCAATGCTGTGCACAAGACCCGATGTCAGCCTTGTCATAAGTATGGCCGGAAGGTTTCAAAGTGATCCAGGAGTGGAACACTGCACGACGGTCAAGAATATCCTGAAGTACCTGAAAACGACTAAGGACATGTTTCTCGTTAATGGAGGTGATTAAGAGCTCGTCGTAAAGGGTTATGTCGATGCAAGCTTTGACACAGATACGGATGACTCTAAGTCTCAAACCGGATACGTATTTATTCTCAATGGGGGTGCGGTAAGATGGTGCAGTTCCAAGCAGAGCGTCGTAGCTGATTCTACATGCGAAGCAGAGTACATCGCTGCCTTGGAGGCGGCGAAGGAAGGTGTCTAGATGAAGGCGTTCACGACAGATCTTGGAGTAGTGCCCAGTGCACTAAACCCAATGACTCTGTTATGTGACAACATTGGTGCCATTTCTCTAGCCAAGGAACCAAGGTTTCACAAGAGGACCAGACACATAAAGCGACGCTTCAATTCCATCCGCGATTACATCAAGGAGGAGGACATAAATATTTGCAAAGTGCACTGATGACCCTCAAGTATAGGGGATCTATCGTAGTCCTTTCGATAAGTAAGAGTGTGGAACCCAACGAGGAGCAGAAGGAAATGACAAGCGGTTTTCAGTAAGGTATTCTCTGCAAGCACTGAAATTATCGGTAACAGATAGTTTTGTGATAAGATAATTCGTAACAGATAGCAAGTAACAAATTTAGCAAAGGTGCAGCAAGGTGGCCCAATCCTTTTTGTAGCAAAGGACAAGCCTGGATAAACTCTTATATAAAGCAAAGCGCTCCCGAGGACACATGGGAATTTATGTCAAGCTAGTTTTCATCATGCTCATATGATTCGCGTTCGTTACTTTGATAATTTGATATGTGGGTGGACCGGTGCTTGGGTGTTGCCCTTACTTGGACAAGCCTCCCACTTATGATTAACCCCTCTCGCAAGCATCTGCAACTACGAAAGAAGAATTAAGATAAATCTAACCATAGCATGAAACATATGGATCCAAATCAGCCCCTTACGAAGCAATGCATAAACTAGGGTTTAAGCTTCTACCACTCTAGCAACCCATCATCTACTTATTACTTCCCAATGCCTTCCCCTAGGCCCAAATAATGATGAAGTGTCATGTAGTCGACGTTCACATAACACCACTAGAGGAGAGACAACATACATCTCATCAAAATATCGAACGAATACCAAATTCACATGATTACTTATAACAAGACTTATCCCATGTCCTCACGAACAAACGTAACTACTCATTAAGCATATTCATGTTCATAATCAGAGGAGTATTAATTATCATTAAGGATCTGAACATATAATCTTCCACCAAGTAAACCAACTAGCATCAACTACAAGGAGTAATCAACACTACTAACAACCCACAGGTACCAATCTGTGGTTTTGAGACAAAGATCGGATACAAGAGATGAACTAGGGTTTGGAGAGGAGATGGTGCTGGTGAAGATGTTGATGGAGATTGACCCCCTCTCGATGAGAGGATCATTGGTGATGACGATGGCTTCGATTTCCCCCTCCGGGAGGGAAGTTTCCCCGGCAGAACAGCTCCGCCGGAGCCCTAGATTGGTTCTGCCCAAGTTCCGCCTCGAGACGGCGGCGCTTCGTCCTGAAAGCTCTCTTATGATTTTTTTCAGGTCAAAACCCTCCATATAGTAGAAGATGGGCACCGGAGGCCTGCCAGGGGGCCCACAAGCCACAGGGGTGCGCCCAGGGGGGTAGGGCGCGCCCCCGTGGCTTGTGACCTCCTGGTGGGTCCCCTGCAGTATTTCTTTCACCCAATATTTTTTATATATTCCAAAATAAATCTCCGTAACTTTTCAGGACTTTTGCAGTTGTGCAGAATAGGTCTCTCATATTTGCTCCTTTTCCTGTCCAGAATTCCAGTTGCCGGCATTCTCCCTCTTCTTGCAAACCTTGTAAAATAAGAGAGAAAAGGCATAAGTATTGTACCATAATGTGCAATAACTGCCCTTAATGCAATCACTATCAATATAAAAGCATGATGCAAAATGGACGTATCAACTCCCCCAAGCTTAGACCTTGCTTGTCCTCAAGCGAAAGGTGTCGATAAAATAAAATACAGACATGAAGGCATCATGATCATCTTTAGAACAGCAACATATATTGTAATATAATTTCTTATGCTAGAGTAACAATTTATTCACAAGGCAAAGTATGAATCAAGAACTTTATTGAGAACCAACAAACTATGATCTCAGTCATTGAAGCCATTGCAATTTATCATAACATCGGAAAGAGTCAATATAAGATCTTGTAAAGCAAATCCACATACTCAATCATCTTTTAGTCTTTCATAATTGCTAACACTCACGCGGTACCTATGAGGTCAAAGCTTCAATCGGACACAGAGAAAGATAGGGGCTTATAGTTTTGCCTCCCAACTATTTACCTCAAGGGTAATGTCAACAGAAATAACTCATGATCACTCACATCCGAGTGGATATATGTGTCTAGATCATTCTCCAACACATGATGCTTGCCAAGAAAGAAAGGCGTAATATAGGGAGTGGTGAAGATCACCATGACTCTTGTATAAAGGTAAGCACTAGAAAGTAAAAGTAACAGATAGGCCCTTCGCAGAGGGAAGCAGAGGTTGTCATGCGCTTTTATAGTTGGATGTGCAATCCCTTAATGCAAAGGAACGTCACTTTATATTGCCGCTTGTGATAAAGAACTTTATTATGCAGTCTGTCGCTTTTATTTCTTCCATATCACAAGGTCGTATAAAGTTTATTTTCCTCACACTAATAGATCAAACATATTTAGAGAGCAATTTTTATTGCTTGCACCGATGACAACTTACTTGAAGGATCTTACTCAATCCATAGGTAGGTATGGTGGACTCTCATGGCAAAACTGGGTTAAGGGTGTTTGGGTGCACAAGTAGTATCTCTACTTGGTGCAGAAGTTTTGGCTAATATGGGGTGGAAGCAAGCGTCACATGTTAAAGGATCTATAACCATATAACTTCTATTCGGAAATAAGCAAACATAACCCATTATGTTGTCTTCCTTGTCCAACATCAACTTCTTAGCATATAATATTTTAATGAGTGCTCACAATCATAAAATATGTCCAAGATAATATATTTATATGTGAACCTCTCTTTCTTTATTACTTCCTTTTAATTGCAACAATGACCAATCGCTATTTTGTCAACTCGCAACAAATTTCAATAGACATACTTCTTATATGTGAAGTCATCACTCCCCATAAGATCATCATATATACTCTTTGCTTTTATTTTATACTTCTTTCTATTTCTTTTTCTCAAGATCATAGCAAGCAAGCAAAGCCCTCAACTTCAAAATTACTTTTTATTATATAACTCTCGGACTCGCTTACAAAGGGGGAACATAAAGCAAAACTCAAAAACTAGATCACACTAAAAACTTTATTCTACTAGATCAAGATATAACCAAAAGGATCGACTAAGAAAAATGATAAAAGTAAAAGATGTAATGGTGATACGATACCGGGGCACCTCCCCCAAGCTTGGCACAAGCCAAGGGGAGTGCCCGTACCCATGTGTTTAGTTGTCTTCCATCGGAAGTGGTGATGTTATATTCTTGGCGATGATGCCCCTCAGAATGCGATTCTCCTCCTCAAGCTTGTTATTTTGCTGTCTAAGATCCATTATTTCCTTGTGAAGTTTTCGAGTGACGGTTAGAGCTCCCATCACCCATGGATGTTTCATTGCTGCGGGGGAAGAAACAACACTCTTTTTCATATTTTCATAAGTAAGAAATTTAGCATTGGGAGGGATGAACGAATTCGGGATTGCTGAGCTCTGAAGTTCCTCCAACATGGCTTCAGGTTGTAGATGAGAGTTAACTTCTTGGTCTTCCTCCATGGCATCCACCCTTTTCAAGTCGGCCTCCATATCTTCCTCTGTGGCTTGCCCAAAGTGGTTGGCTTCGTTGTATGCTCCGGGCCCCGGTGTAAGGTGAGAGACACGGCTATCCCCGACCGACTCTTGCGAAGACATCTTGCCCTAAATCTGCTGCAAAAACAGCTCAAAATGAAAACAGGAGGTATTGTCGTGATACGAAGGTCAAAATCCTCGTGAGATTATATAATGAATTTTTACCAACCTAAAGGAGTATTACACAAGAAAACGGAGTCCGGAGGGTACACGGGATGGCCACAAGCCACAGGGGCGCGCCGAGGGGGGTAGGGCGCGCCCCCCTGGCTTGTCGCCTCCTCGTGCACTTTTCGGACTACTTTAAATTTTCCTAATTTATTAAATATTCCAAAACGGAGAAAAATTGCTATTGGAAAAGTTTTGGAGTCGGTTTGCTTACCGTACCACATACCTATTCCTTTTCGGAGTCTGAAACGTTCTGGTAGGTCTCCCTAATGTACTCCTCCGGAGTTATGGTATTGATAATATTGGTTTCAACATTTATGGGAGTACCTGAGATATAATGTTTGATTCTTTACCCGTTTAACACCTTCGGATTTGTGCCATCGGCGTTGTTAATCTTGATGGCACCGGAATGATACACTTCCTCGATAATGTAAGGCCCTTCCCATTTAGAGAGAAGTTTTCCTGCAAAAAATCTTAAACGAGAATTGTATAGCAAGATATGGTCACCTACATTGAATTCACGCTTTTGTATCCTTTTATCGTGCCATCTCTTAACCTTTTCTTTAAACAACTTGGCATTCTCATAGGCCTGGGTTCTCCATTCATCAAGTGAGCTAATGTCAAATAACCTCTTCTCACCAGCAAGTTTAAAATCATAGTTGAGCTCTTTGATTGCCCAATAAGCTTTATGTTCTAGTTCTAGAGGTAAGTGACATGCTTTACCATAAACCATTTTCTACGGAGACATACCCATAGGGTTTTTGTAAGCAGTTCTATAAGCCCATAATGCATCATCAAGTTTCTTAGACCAATTCTTTCTAGATCTATTAACAGTCTTTTGCAAGATCAATTTAATTTCTCTATTGCTTGATTCTACTTGACCACTGGACTGAGGATGATAAGGAGATGCAATTCTATGATTAACATCATACTTAGCAAGCAATTTACGGAAAGCACCATGAATAAAGTGTGAACCACCATCAGTCATTAAATATCTAGGGACTCCAAATCTAGGGAAAATAACTTCTTTCAGCATTTTAATAGAAGTGTTATGATCAGCACTACTAGTTGGAATAGCTTCTACCCACTTAGTAACATAATCAACAACAACTAGAATATGAGTATACCCGTTGGACTTTGGAAAAGGTCCCATATAATCAAAACCCCAAACATCAAATGGTTCAATAACAAGAGAGTAATTCATAGGCATTTCCCGACGTCTACTAATATTACCAATTCTTTGACATTCATCACAAGACAAGACAAACTTATGAGCATCCTTGAAGAGAGTATGCCAATAAAAACCAGATTGTAATACCTTATGTGCAGTTCTATCTCCAGCGTGGTGTCCTCCGTAGGCCTCGGAGTGACACTTGTGTAGGATATGTTCCTGTTCATGCTCAGGTACACAACGTCTAATAACACCATCTACTCCTTCTTTATAAAGGTGTGGATCATCCCAAAAGTAATGTCTTAAATCATAGAAGAACTTTTTCTTTTGTTGGTATGTGAAACTAGGCGGTATAAATTTAGCAACAATGTAATTAGCATAATCAGCATACCATGGAGCATTACGTGAAGCATTTATGACAGCTAATTGTTCATCAGGAAATCTATCATCAATAGGTAGAGGGTCATCAAGAACATTTTCTAATCTAGACAAGTTATGTGCTACGGGGTTCTCAACACCCTTTCTATCAATAATATGCAAATCAAATTCTTGTAGCAGAAGAACCCATCTAATAAGTCTAGGTTTAGCATCTTTCTTTTCCATAAGATATTTAATAGCAGCATGATCAGTGTGCACAGTTACATTGGAATCAACAATATAAGGTCTAAACTTATCACAAGCAAACACAACTGCTAAAAATTCCTTTTCAGTGGTAGCATAGTTTCTTTGAGCACTGTCTAGAGTTTTACTAGCATAATGGATAACATTTAATTTCTTATCAACTCTTTGTCCTAAAATAGCACCGACGGCATAATCACTAGCATCACACATAATTTCAAAGGGTAGGTTCCAATCAGGTGGTTGAACAACAGGTGCAGAAATCAAGGCTTTCTTAAGAATTTCAAATGCTTCTACATAATAATCATCAAAAAAGAATGGAACATCTTTTTGCAAAAGATTAGTGAGAGGCCTAGAAATCTTAGAGAAGTCTTTAATAAACCTTCTATAGAAACAAACATGACCAAGGAAACTTCTTATACCCCTGATATCCGTAGGACACGGCATTTTTTCAATAGCATCAACTGTAGCTTTATCAACTTCATACCTCTTTCGGAGATTTTGTGCCCCAAGACAATACCTTCATTAACCATAAAGTGGCACTTTTCCCAATTCAAGACAAGATTAGTTTCTTTGCATCTCTGCAAAACTCGATCAAGGTTGCTCAAGCAATCATCAAAAGAGATTCCGTAAACGGAAAAATCATCCATGAAAACCTCAACAATCTTTTCACAAAAGTCAGAGAATATAGCAGTCATACATCTTTGAAAGGTAGCAGGTGAGTTGCATAAACCAAAAGGCATACGTCTATAAGCAAAGGTACCGAAAGGGCAAGTAAAAGTGGTCTTCTCTTGGCCCTCTTTTGACACAGGTATTTGAGAGAAACCAGAATAACCATCCAGAAAGCAAAAGTGGGTGTGTTTGGATAGTCTTTCTAGCATTTGATCAATAAAAGGTAGAGGGTAATGATCTTTCCTAGTAGCTTTATTTAATTTTCTAAAATCAATTACCATTCTATAACCTGTAACAATTCTTTGCGGGATCAATTCATTCTTATCATTAGGAACAACGGTAATACCTCCTTTCTTAGGGACACAATGAACGGGACTAACCCATCTACTATCAGCAATAGGATAAATTATACCTGCCTCCAAAAGCTTCAATATTTCATTTCTTACCACTTCTTTCATTTTAGGAGTTAACCGTCGTTGGTGATCAACAACTGGTTTAGCATCAGGCTCCATATTAATTTTATGCTCACATAGAGTGGGACTAATGCCCTTAAGATCATCAAGAGTATATCCAATAGCAGCACGGTGCTTCCTCAGAGTTTTCAATAATCTCTTTTCTTCATGCTCTAAAAGGTTAGCACTAATAATAATCCTTTTCATCGAGATAAGCATATTTCAGAGTATCCGGTAATTGTTTAAGCTCAAACACGGGATCACCCTTGGGTGAAGGAGGATCCCCAAGTATTTCAACAGGCAAGTTGTGTTTCAAAATAGGATGCTGATCAAAGAAAATCTCATCTATTTCATTCCTTTCATTCATATGCATATCGTTTTCATGGTCTGGCAAATATTGTTCTAAAGGATCAGTAGGAGGCACAGCAACAAAAGCAAGGCCAATAATTTCATCTTTACTAGGCAATTCTTTGTCATGGGGTTGTCTACGAAATTTAGAGAAATTGAACTCATGAGACACATCCCCAAAACTTACAGTAACAGTTTCTTTCTCACAATCTATCTTAGCATTAACAGTATTCAAGAAAGGTCTACCAAATATAATGGGACAAAAATCATCTTGTGGGGAACCAAGAACAAGAAAATCAGTAGGATATTTTATTTTCCCACACAAGACTTCAACATCTCTAACAATCCCAACTGGTGCAATAGTATCTCTATTAGCCAGCTTAATGGTAACATCAATTTCTTCTAATTCAGCTGGTGCAATATCATGCATAATTTCCTGATATAAGGTAAAGGGAATTGCACTCACACTAGCACCCACATCACATAAACCATGATAACAATGATCTCCCATTTTAACAGAAACAACGTGCATGCCAACAATGGGTCTATGTTTATCTTTAGTATCAAGTCTAGCAATTCTAGCAGCTTCATCACAGAAATGAATAACATGCCCATCTATATTATCGACCAAGAGATCTTTAACCCTAGCAACACTAGGTTCAACTTTGATTTGTTCAGGGGGTGTAGGTGTTCTAGTATAACTCTTGCGAACCACGGTTGAAGCTTTATCATGTTCCTTTATTCTAACAGGGAAAGGTGGTTTCTCAATATAAGCAGTAGGAATAACAGAATCAACATTACAAATAATAGTTTCTTCTTCAACTTTAATAGGTTCAACTACTTTCACTTCAATGGGGGGATGATATTTAAACCACTTCTCCTTAGGGAGATCAACATGAGCTGTGAAAGATTCATAGAAAGAAGCTACTATCTCAGAGTCAAGTCCATATTTAGTGCTAAATTCACGAAAAGCATCGGTGTCTATAAAAGATTTAACACAATCAAACTTAAGGTTTATACCTGACTCCTTACCTTTGTCGAGTTCCCAATCTTCAGAGTTGCGTTTAATTCTTTCCAATAAATCCCATTTGAATTCAATATCTTTCTTCATAAAGGAACCAGTACAAGAAGTATCGAGCATGGATTGATCATTACGAGAAAGCCGAGCATAAAAATTCTAAATAATAATTTCTCTTGGGATCTCATGATTGGGGCATGAATATAACATTGAATTAAGCCTCCCCCAAGCTTGAGTGATACTTTCTCCTTCACGAGGCCAGAAATTATAATATAATTCTGATGACGATGAACCATATGCATAGGATAAAACTTCTGATGAAATTCCAATTTCAATCAGTTGTAGTTCCATGATCCAATATCATCACATAGCCTATACCATGTCAATGCCTTCTCCTTCAAAGATAAAGGAAAGACCTTCTTCTTGACATCATCCTCGGGCAAACCTGCAAGCTTAAATGATCCACAAACTTCATCCACATAGATTAGATGCAAATCAGGATGTTGTGTTCCATCTCCTGCATAAGGATTAGCTAGCAGTTTCTCTATCATACCCGAAGGAATTTCATAATAAATATTTTCAGTAGGTTCTGTAGGTTGAGGAGCAAGTCTTTGTGCTTCCGGTCGAGGTGAAGATACCCCGAACAAGCCCCTCAAATGATTATTTTCCATAGTAACAAGTGATAATAAATTTCAACACACTATATAAATTTTTCCTTACCAAATTCCACTCACCAAAGGCGCTACACTCCCCGGCAACGACGCCAGAAAAGAGTCTTGATGACCCACAAGTATAGGGGATCTATCGTAGTCCTTTCGATAAGTAAGAGTGTCGAACCCAACGAGGAGCAGAAGGAAATGACAAGCGGTTTTCGGTAAGGTATTCTCTGCAAGCACTGAAATTATCGGTAACAGATAGTTTTGTGATAAGATAATTCGTAACAGATAGCAAGTAACAAATGTAGCAAAGGTGCAGCAAAGTGGCCCAATCCTTTTTGTAGCAAAGGACAAGCCTGGACAAACTCTTATATAAAGAAAAGCGCTCCCGAGGACACATGGGAATTTATGTCAAGCTAGTTTTCATCATGCTCATATGATTCGCGTTCGTTACTTTGATAATTTGATATGTGGGTGGACCGGTGCTTGGGTGCTGCCCTCACTTGGACAAGCCTCCCACTTATGATTAACCCCTCTCGCAAGCATCCGCAACTATGAAAGAAGAATTAAGATAAATCTAACCATAGCATGAAACATATGGATCCAAATCACCCCCTTACGAAGCAATGCATAAACTAGGGTTTAAGCTTCTGTCACTCTAGCAACCCATCATCTACTTATTACTTCCCAATGCCTTCCCCTAGGCCCAAATAATGGTGAAGTGTCATGTAGTCGACGTTCACATAACACCACTAGAGGAGAGACAACATACATCTCATCAAAATATCGAACGAATACCAAATTCACATGATTACTTATAACAAGATTTACCCATGTCCTCAGGAACAAACGTAACTACTCACTAAGGATATTCATGTTCATAATCAGAGGAGTATTAATTATCATTAAGGATCTGAATATATAATCTTCCACCAAGTAAACCAACTAGCATCAACTACAAGGAGTAATCAACACTACTAGCAACCCACAGGTACCAATCTGAGGTTTTGAAACAAAGATCGGATACAAGAGATGAACTAGGGTTTGGAGAGGAGATGGTGCTGGTGAAGATGTTGATGGAGATTGACCCCCTCTCGATGAGAGGATCGTTGGTGATGACGATGGCTTCGATTTCCCCCTCCGGGAGGGAAGTTTCCCCAGTAGAACAGCTCCGCCGGAGCCCTAGATTGGTTCTGCCCAAGTTCCGCCTCGAGACGGCGGCGCTTCGTCCCGAAAGCTCTCTTATGATTTTTTTTCCAGGTCAAAACCCTCCATATAGCAGAAGATGGGCACCGGAGGCCTGCCAGGGGGCCCACAAGCCACAGGGGCGCGCCCAGGGGGGTAGGGCGCGCCCCCTGGCTTGTGACCTCCTGGTGGGTCCCCTGCAGTATTTCTTTCGCCCAATATTTTTTATATATTCCAAAATAAATCTCCGTAACTTTTCAGGACTTTTGGAGTTGTGCAGAATAGGTCTCTCATATTTGCACTTTTTCCTGTCTAGAATTCCATCTGCCGGCATTCTCCCTCTTCATGTAAACCTTGTAAAATAAGAGAAAAAAGGCATAAGTATTGTACCATAATGTGCAATAACAGCCCATAATGCAATAACTATCAATATAAAAGCATGATGCAAAATGGACGTATCATGCACACGGATCTGAATGTCGCAGACCCATTGACTAAACCTCTTCCAAGGGCTAAACATGATGAACACCAGAACTGTATGGGTGTTAGATTCATTACAATGTAAATCACATAGTGATGTGAGCTAGATTATTGACTCTAGTGCAAGTGGGAGGCTGTTGGAAATATGCCCTAGAGGCAATAATAAAATGGTTATTATTATATTTTCTTGTTCATGATAATAGTTTATTATCCATGCTATAATTGTATTGATTGGAAACTCAATCGCATGTGTGGATAACTAGACAACACTGTGTCCCTAGTGTGCCTCTAGTTGACTAGCTTGTTGATCAAAGATGGTCAAGGTTTCCTGACCATAGACATGAGATGTCATTTGATAACAGGATCACATCATTGGGAGAATGATGTGATGGACAAGACCCAAACTATGAACGTAGCATATGATCGTGTCAGTTTATTGCTATTGTTTTCTGCATGTCAAGTATCTGTTCCTATGACCATGAGATCATGCAACTCACTGACACCGGAGGAATACCTTGTGTGTATCAAACGTCGCAACGTAACTGGGTGACTATAAATATGCTCAACAGGTATCTCCGAAGGTGTCTGTTGAGCTGGCATGGATCGAGACTGGGATTTGTTACACCGTTTGATGGAGAGGTATCTCGGGGCCCACTCGGTAATACAACATCACAATAAGCCTTGCAAGCAATGTGACTAAAGTGTTAGCCACGGGATCTTGTATTATGGAACGAGTAAAGAGACTTGCCGGTAACGAGATTAAACTAGGTATGGAGATACCGACGATCGAATCTCGGGCAAGTAACATACCGAAGAGCAAAGGGAACAGCATACGGGATTAACTGAATCCTTGACATAGAGGTTCAACCAATGAAGATCTTCGTAGAATATGTAGGAACCAATATGGGCATCCAGGTCCCGCTATTGGTTATTGACCGTAAAGGTGTCTCAGTCATGTCTACATAGTTCTCGAACCTGCAGGGTCCGCACACTTAACGTTCGGTGACGTTTCGGTAGTATTGAGTTATGTATGGTGGTGACCGAAGGTTGTTCGGAGGGACATCACGAGGAGCTCCGAAATGGTCCGGAGGTAAATATTGATATATAGGAAGTCCCGTTTTGGTCACCGGAAAAGTTTTGGGTATTTTCGGTAGAGTATCGGGAGTGCCGGGAGGGTACCGGGGGACCATCGGGAGGGGCCTCTCGCCCCAAAGGGCCTCATGGGCTGTGGGAGGAGGCAAACCAGCCCCTGGTGGGCTGGCCGAAGCCCCCACTAAAGCCCATGCGGCTAGGGGTGGAAAACCCAAGAGGTGGAAAAGGTTTCCAAGTGGGGGAGGAATCCTACTCCTGGTAGGATTGGAGTAGGACTCCTCCACCTCTCCCACTTCGGCCACAGCCTAGGGGGAACCCTAGGGGCGCCGGCCTCCCTCCCCTTCCTCCTATATATACTGGAGGGGAGAGAGGGCAGCTGCACCAGAAAACCCTAAGCCACGATGCAGCCCTCTCTCCCCGATAGATCAAATCCTCTAGTTTTTCAGCAGTGCATAGGCGAAGCCCTGCTGGAATAGTTCCACCACCGCCGCCGCCGCGCCGTCGTGCTGCCAGAGAACTCATCTACCTCCCCACTCCCTCTTGCTAGATCAAGAAGGCAGAGATCGTCATCGAGATGTACGTGTGCTGAACGCGGAGGTGCCGTCCGTTCGGTGCTAGATCTTGATTGGATCGCGGGACGGCTAGCGATTTGGATCGCGAAGACGTTCGACTACATCAACCGCGTTTCTTAACGCTTCCCGCTTAGTGATCTACAAGGGTATGTAGATCCACTCTCCCTCTCATAGATGCTCATCACCATGGATAGATCTTGCGTGTGCGTAGGAAATTTTTTGTTTCCCATGCAACGTTGCCCAACATTATTATCATCATAATTTACCAAGTTGGTGCCAAAAATATTTTCAAGATTATAAGAAGTATCATTATCTTCCCAATCATAGTCATCACAACAAGCAATAGGCATAATAAAATCATCATCAAGTGTATCATCTTCCACAATTATTTTTGATTCATCCTCGTGAGGCACAACAATAATAGGAGCAACATCATTTGGGAGAGATACCTTTTTACCTCTACTCTTTCTTCTTTTCTTCTTCTTCACCACATCATATGTGGGTTTAATTATTATTTTCGAGCTTCTTATTGATGGTATTGGTTGAATGGGGAGCTCCTCCTCGTCACCTATTTCATCATGAGAGACAATAGGAGGGAAAATGGAAATCTTTCCCACCTTTCTATAGTTGGCAATATAAGCATTCTCGTTGCAATTTACCATGCAAAACATATAGATATTTTTTAGATTAGTTTCAATGTTGTCCATGAGAATGAATACTTCAAACCAACTATTTTTATGTGTCAATTATTCACTCCCCAAAAATAGAGAAAGCTCGTTATAAAGTTCAAGGGTGATCAACTCATTACAATATTTGGTCATGATTTGATCATGAAAAAGTTTGCATTGGAAATTAAGATGACCAACTTTATTGCAAAGTTCACAAGTAATAGGACAAAGAGAACATAATTTTGTAGCAAATTCATCTATCACTTTGAGCAAAAAATTGGTTCTATCATGTTTATGCTTCTTACAAAATCTATCATCCCTATAAGGCACGTCTACACAAACTTTATCCACTCCACAAAAATTGGCATGCTTATAAGAAACATTTTTATCATGACCAGTGCAATCATCATTGGTATTCTTGATATTCATAGCATTTATACTAACAACATTGCAATCATGCTCATCATTCAAGGAATCCTCATTAAGTATTTTCATAATTTCTTCCTCTACCAATTGAGCACAATTTTCTGACTCCTTATTTTCACGAAAGACATTATAAAGACGATACAAATGATGCAACCTAAGCTCCATTTTTTTGTAGTTTTCTTTTAGAAAACCAAACTAGTGATAAAACAAGAAACTAAAAGATTCAATTGCAAGATCTAAAGATATACCTTCAAGCACTCACCTCCCTGGCAACGGCGCCAGAAAAGAGCTTGATGTCTACTACACAATTTTATTCTTGTAGACTTTGTTGGGCCTCCAAGCGTAGAGTTTTATAGGACAGTAGCAATTTTCCCTCAAGTGGATGGCCTAAGGTTTATCAATTCGTGGGAGGTGTAGGATGAAGATGGTCTCTCTCAAACAACCCTGCAATCAAATACAAGAAGTCTCTTGTGTCCCCAACACACCCAATACAATGGCAAATTGTATAGGTGCACTAGTTCGGCGAAGAGATGGTGATACAAGTGCAATATGGATGGTAGATATAGGTTTTTGTAATCTGAAAATATAAAAACAGCAAGGTAGATAGTAACAAAAGTGAGCACAAACGGTATTGCAATGCTTGAAAACAAGGCCTAGGGTCCGTACTTTCGCTAGTGCAATCTCTCAACAATGCTAATATAATTGGATCACATAACCATCCCTCAATGTGCAACGAAGAATCACTCCAAAGTTCTTATCTAGCGGAGAACATAAGAAGAAATTGTTTGTAGGGTACGAAACCACCTTAAAGTTATCCTTTCCGATCGATCTATCCAAGAGTTCGTACTAAAATAACACCAAGTTATCCTTTCCGATCAATCAATCTAGAGTTCGTACTAAAATAACACCATATGATACGCATCAACCAACTCTAATGTCACCGCAAGTATCCATGAGTTAATTATACGATACGCATCAAACAATTTCAGATTCATAATACTCAATCCAACAAAAAGAACCTCAAAGAGTGCCCCAAGATTTCTATCGGAGAACAAGGCATGAAAACGGGCAATGAACCCCTATGCGTAGATCCCCCAGGTCACCGGAATCCGCAAGTTGACGCCATAACATATATCAAGTGAATCACTTGAATACCCCAATGTCACTACGGGTATCCGCATGCAAGACATACATCAAGTGCTCTCAAATCCATAAAAGTATTCAATCCGATAATAACAAAATCTCAAAGGGAAAACTCAACTCATCACAACAAGATAGAGAGGGAAACACACCATATGATCCAACTATATTAACAAAGATCGTGATACATCAAGATCGTGCCATCTCAAGAACACGAGAGAGAGAGAGATTAAACACATAGCTACCGGTACAAACCCTCATCCCCAAGGTGGATTACTCACACATTATCATGGTGAGAAAGAGAGAGTTGTTGATGGAGAGGTGCAGCCCCAAAGAGATGGAGGCGATGGCGGCCACGGCGCCGGCGACGGGCGGCAGCGGTGGCGACGGGCGGCGGCCCCTTGCCCCTCCTTCTTCCTTGGTTCTGCAATGGAGGAGCATCTCCCCTTCTTGGCGGCTGCCAATGGAGAGGCAAATTCGTGGCCCTTGGTGGCTCTCCCGAAATCAGGGTTTTTCTCTCCTTATATGTGCCTCTGTGGTGCTCTATGGCCCTCCGATGGATGGACCCTGGATCCAATGGCTCTTGGGCACCTCTAGAACCTTCCTAGGGACTCCTCACAGCCCTCATGAGTCCTCAAAGTCGTGGCTTGGCCGAATACATAAGATATGGTAAGAGTTGGACTCAATCATGTCATCAATTCTTGTAATCCCATAATCAGATATTTTCCTCCAGTAAAACCGGTCTACAGATCGCATCCGAACTCCGTTTTGGACGAATTTGGAGTCCAGAGTTAATGACATAAAATTCCCCACACTTTCCTAGTTTTAGCTTTTTCGATTTGACGCCGTCTTCGGGGGTAAAACTGACGATCTCTAAAAACAGTTCGTGGACAGATTTCAGGAAAGTCAGAGTCCTCCTCCAACAAGACTCCTTTTGCATTTTTTTTTGACAATTTCCAATTAATTCCTGCACATCAAAGTGTGAAACAAGAACTTGTGCACTTTTGCAACCATTAATAGGTTAGTACCAATAAATCATAAAACCATAGTAAAAACATAGGCAAATATGACATGAATACTTCATAAATTATTGATACATTGGAGACGTATCATGGTCCCACTCATCAGAGTTAATGGTCAAACCATTGACCCGACGACATCCTCCGTTGTGACCATTTCTGAGTGTTTCGGATAAGGGAGTGGGTAAAAGTGAGCAAAAGTTAAAAGCGTGGGGATGAATGAGTACAACTAAGGAACCAGGGGCACAAGAATAGAAAACTCTTTTTGTTAACGTGACATGTGTGGGACATGTGTGGTAATTTGGATATATATACTTCATTCTCTCATAGGATGCATCATGGGAAAATACAAAGATTAGAACCAATGGGGTAGGATTCTAAAAATATCTACCAAATGCATGTCAAGATAATGAGGATTAACTTCTTAGGTATATAATATACATGTAAACATTGTGAAATGAGTAAGGGAAAAGATTCAAATCAACCGGCTGAAAACCAGGCTCGCGTCCATCGCTTGCTCCTATCGCCACGTGAACATGGCCCCCACACGTGTCTCAACTTCTTCATGCCTTTGACCTTACCTTCTCTTGTCTTGTCTCTACTACAGGTGTTTCACAACACCGTAGGTCCCGTAACTCAGTCGCTGCCTTTGAGATCCTCCATAGTTGGATCTCCTCTCTCCTTCACGCACCATGGACGGCCTGTTCTTGACCTGCTCCGGCAGCCCGATCACCACCCTCATGCCCCTTTGCCTCTCTCCCCCTCCAGGCTCCACCTTCCTGTGCTGATGTGCGTCACCCAGGCGCCTCTTGCGCCCGACCTCACTTATTTTTCACCAGGGCCATGACAGACTCATGTTGCACATGCCACGGTCCGGTAAGATCCACCACACCGGCGTGGAGAGCCATCAACCTCGACGCATCCTGTCACCGCATTCGATGCTGGCAGTAGATACAACATCGCGCCATATGTCCACGCTCACCCCGGGCTCAGCCCTGCGTCACTGTTTGCAACATCACCTCCGAAACAAGTTTTGACAACAACAACCTTGTTGTGGAACGGTGGCAGCGAAAAACAACTGTGCTAGTAAACGGTGTGGCTGGAGATGTTTTTGCAATTTTTGCAACAAGAGTCTTGTTGCAAAAAATTAGAGAAGAAGAGTGTAATATGGATTTTGTTACAGAAAATTAGAGAAGAGGACGTTCTACAATAAGGGTCTTGTTACAGAAAATTATAGAAGGGGAGGCTCTGCAACAAGGGTCTTGTATCAAAAATTAGATAAACAGAGATTCCGCAACAAGGGTCTTGTTGCAAAAATTAGAGAAAAGGAGATTTTGCAACAAGAGCATTGTTGCAAGAAATTAGAGAAGAGGAGTCGACGACTCACACATACACAATTGGATGATTCGCGACCTAGCTGATCTTTCAAAATGATCAGACGGCAGACGCGCAGCACGCCAATAAGGGGGATTCTACGCATCCGGCCGACGGATATTTTGAAAAGATTCGCCGTCTCACAAGCCGTCGGATTTGACACAATCTGGTGGCTGAAGTCTTCCACTACTTTGCAACAAATATCTTGTTGCAGAAACATTTCAATAGAGGTTGTGGTGCAGTTTTTTCTTCAACATACATTGTGTTGTGGGATTTTCTTTGCAACATAGGTCGTGTTGCAGATTTTTTTTCCTGTCTTCACCTTTTTGTTGCAACAGTGGTGTTGTGGAAGAACTTTCACAACATAGGTAGTGTTGCAAAAAATATAGGCATGACAGACGAGAGGAACATGATGTTTCTGGATGAAGAGATAAGTCTCTTGTTTCCTTGGGCCTTGGGGGCACGTGGCGCTTAAAGGTCGTCTGAGGGGAAACGTTTCCCAATGAATAAGGGGAGCGCTATGAGTCAGTCAAGTGATGACTTAAAAAGATCGACCGCCTCACTGACTGTTGGATGGAGCTCATAATAACCGTTCGATCAACCACCGATGAGCATTATCATTTGCCACGCTAGTGTTGCACTCATCCCATTGCAATAGGAGCCTTGTTGCAAAATACCCTGACCATTTTTTTTCGTCCAACAACGCAAATGTTTCAGAAACATAGCCGAGTTACAAAACCGGTGCAAACAACACGCATGTTTCATAAAAACATAGCCCTCGGTCATTGCAACACCACACATGTTTAAAAAACATAGCTCCAGTTGCAAAAGCGCGGCGGATGAGCGCCCAACGTGAGAGGTCGTCATTGTCCTTGGCATTGCAATGATGTAGAAGAGGCGGCGACAGCTTGCGGTGCGGGGGCAGAGGAGGCACCGCAGCTCCGGCGGCCGGTGGTGCTCCATGGCGGAGGCACTCGGGCCATGGTGGGGCGGTTGTGGGGCGCGCCGCGCGACACAACGGGGTTGGGGAGCTGGGATGGAGGGGAAGAGAATAAAGACAGGGAAGGATGTTGGAGGACCATGGCGGTGGCTTCACTCGCCAGCTAGTCGGGCGCGTGGATCTGCCACAAGGTCGAGCGCCCCCTATCACTGGTTATTGCAAGGTTGAGGGTCCCCAATCGGGAGCTGGATGGGCCTTGCGCAAGAGTAGGTGGGGTGGGATGCATGACTGCAGCCGTTGTCATTGGCCTTGGGATCGTCGGCGACAACGATGTCAACCTAGAGGAAGGGTCATTGCGCATGGGTCCTGTATCAACATGGGTATCATTGGACATGTCGCCAACATACCCATGTTGCGCTCGACAGGATTGCAACAAGGATCATGTTGCAAAGGTAGCCTATGATCATGTTTAAAAAGTAGCCTATGATCTGGGTTGTTGTGGGTCATCTAATCAAAGGGAGATCCAATGATATTGGAGGAGGTCGACGCTTTCGATATTATCAGTCGGGCGTCCGTAGTGAATAAAGTCTCGCACCCTAAAAAAGGGGGTGTTTGCTACGCGTCGGCTAAAAAGATCCGACGCCTCGCGAGTCATTAGATATGGCACAATCTAGCCTCGCGGGTCATTAGATATGGCACAATCTTGCAGTTAACGCATTCCTATACTCCGCAACAAATGTCTTGTTGCAGAAACATTTACAGCAAGTTATGTTACGAATTTTTTGCAACGTAGGTTGTGTTACAGTTTTTTTTTGCAACATAGATTGTGTTGCGGGATATATTTTTTGCAACAGAGTTAAATTATTGTCATGGATATTTTTTACAACAGAGGTTTTATTACAAATTTTTTTACAACATAACTGATGTTGCAAAAGCTTATTTAAGTCGTCATCGTTGTTCGCCGGCGTGATTTATAACACCGTTGCTGTTGTAAGACTAGTAGAACGCTCGTACGTTGCCACGGACATTTAAAATATTTTCCTGGTATTATATATAACAATAATGAGTGTTCAAATTCGTATTTATATCAATGTTTTAAATAGCTGGAGCTATAGCCCCGCTATAGCCTTTGAGAGCTCTTCCACTAAAGCTATGCACTTATAGTGCTAAATTGGAAATGAGGCTAATAGCCCGCTATTTCCCGCTATAGCGCTAAATTTGGAGTCATTTAGCCCGCTAGGCTATTTCCTGCTATAGCATTAAATTTGGAGTCATTTAGCCCGCTAAGCCACCATACAAAACCATACTTCTGCATTATCTTTTGTTCTTGTTTATGATATATGTAATGCATTGATGTGAACCTTGGTTATTGAATTAGGATGCCTCTTGGTACTCGCGTTTTGATGTGCGAACATGTGTATATGTAAAGTATATGCAGTATATCATATATGATGTCTGATTATATACTTATTGTTTCAATTTTTATGATTTAAGAGTATATGCTTATTGTTTTAATTTTTTATGATTTAAGAGAAACGGTAAATGAGGCTTAGCTCCGCTATAGCTCCACTATAGCCTTTCACAGCTTCTGGTCGAGCCTCCGTTAAATGGCATAGCCCGCTATTTAAAACATTGATTTATATACAAGAGAACAAAGGGACAATAATTGAAATCTAATTCACTCGCAATGTTAGTATTTTGCGAACTTATTTTTCTAGCAGACATGATTACTTCAATAAGGACAATATCTTTAGGGGTGTATGTTGTTATGACACAACAATGAGTGAAATCACCTGAATACAGAAAATAATCGATCGCATGTGGATACTATCTATATTTGCCTCTTTTGGTTTGTTATGGGCTATCATTGCTTGCACGTTTTTTCTCTCTATAAAACTTGCTGACTTTTCGTCCCCTCCCAATGACGTCGCGTCATGACACTTGTCGATGGTATCTTTTTAAACATTGGCATAATCCATCTTTATCTCATTCTGCAAAAATAAACATATATTCCCTCGTCCGTTCCATAATATAGTGCATATAGATATTTAAAATATCAAACCTTGATCAAGTTTGTGAAGAAAAATATTTACATTTAGAATATATATTATTAGATTCATTATAAGATGTATTTTCATATTTGATATTTTTGGTATTGTAGATAATAAACTTGATCAAATTTTGCAAAGTTTGACTTTAGAAAAATATATGCACTACCTTTTGAAACACGGAATGTAAAATACACCTTTTGTTTTATCATATGCAACATACATATAAAGGACAATTATTTGTATTCATCTCATCTGGAGGTTGAGTACAACTTGATATCATTACATCAATTCCTATGTCAATCGACATTTGAAATCATCATCGAAATCCATTAGTTTAAACACTTAGAACATCTACAACCGGACGTTGGGTGAACGGACCGGTCATTGATCGGTCACGAAAAATCAATCCACTCGTGTCCTTCAAATTGGCCTCAAAACGCCCGGGCTGTCTGACGCCCTTCACATCCCACCCAAATCTAGGGCGGATATGGGACGGTCCAGGCATGTCCGGGCTCGTCCGCCACATCGTAGCTGACAGGCTCGGCCCATCACCGACCCAGCTGCTGTCCCACGAAAACCCCAATCCAGCTCCTCGCTCAGAACCCTAGCTCACACACTCTCCTCTGTCGCTCCGTCCTCTCCTCGCCTCTCTCCGATTATGATCCAATCCGACGCAATGTCGAGCTCCGGCAGCCACTCCGACTCCAACCTCGACTAAGAGGAGGAGATGGCCCTCCATGTTGCCTTGGAGCAGTCCATGGTGGACATCGGGGCAGCTCCGGATCGATGGCGTCACAGACGCTGAAGCTGGTCCCTCCCGTCACGCATGAAGCTCCGCCAGGATAGCACAGTCCACTCCACCTCCGAATGACCGGAGGTGAATATAGTGTGCCGGATATGAGATACACGGATGTGAAGAGGAAAATATGAGATGTGCCCGGTCAGTACCCGCGGACGCGGCCGGGCGTGTCCGCGGGAATTAGCCCATCGCGGCTGTAGATGCTCTTATCCAAAAAAGTGAAACATATAAATGACATTTTATATACTACTCCTTCCGTCTCATAATATAAAACGTCATATTAAACATGTATAAGCAAACGTGAGACAAACTATTTTTCCCCACCGTACAGCCACTCCTCACTTTCTTCCCTCACAGCCATTCCTCTCACCTTCTCCACTCACAGCTACTCCCATCCATGGCGCCCCCCCTCCCATCGACGGCGTCGTCCGGCCCCTCCTCTCCCCGCCATGGCTCTACTCTTTGCTTCTACCCTCCCCCCTTCTCCACCTCCGACAAGTCCCACCCCCTCCCCCTTTCATCGCCATCGACCTGCTCTAATGGAGGCGGAGCAGCAGAAGCTGCAGCACTCGCGGCGCAAGGCACGAAAGCGCAGGCTGTCTCGGCCTCCGCTGCCGCCGTATCATAGCCGCTCGGAAGCGCCCATGCCCATGACGACAATGAGGACGATGAGGGCTCCGTCGGCCCCAAGATCTCGTGCCGCCACTCCCATGAGGCTGTCACCCGCGAGGTCCACCGTCCGCACGCAGGTCGACTCCATCCACCACTGCTTCTCGTGGCACCACGCCGATCGCGCCACCAGCGTCCTTGCGGAGCTCGTAAAAAACGGTAATCCCCGAACCCCACGCTGACTGTACTGATCCATGCCCTTCCACACCCGTTCAGGTGTTGTTTATATATTTGCCTATTTGGTGAAATGTTGGGCAATCCAGACATTCATTTTCAATTTACCAGTGGCCATGTGTGGTAATGTTAATTCTCTGAAAGGATGTTTGTGAACGGAAAACTGAAATTTCACCATGACTGGGATGTACAGAGCCGTTAGGGACCCCTAGAGTTATGCAACTATTAGAACTAAAGAGATGAGTCTGGACTCTTGATGAGGATTGCTATTTTCACATCCTATTGGTGCTTGAGACTGCTTTTATCTATTATGAAGTTTCCCCTTAATCACACTTGTTCAGTTATTGTTCTTGGTCATATATTTTCTTGTTTTTGCAACTCAGCGTGAAAGAGTTGGGTAACCATCCCAAAATTAGGTGGGCGAAGCTCAACATGTAGTCAAGTTGAGTATTAGTTTCATGGCATGAAAGAGTTTTGGTAATTTCTTGGTACCACACATCAGGTGTGGATGTGTCTTCCAGATCAGATTCTACTTTGTAGCTAGGTAATCCAAGCAAATATCTGTTAGCTTTTCTCTACTATCTGATAGTTGCTGGAATTCGATCTAAACATGGGCCAGCCCAATAGCATTTTTCAGAATTCCTAATAAATCCTTGAGGCCCACTAAGCCCATTTGTGCAAGGCAAGAGGTGGGACAAAAGTTTAGTCCCACATTGCTAGTTTAGTAGGAGTTGGACCTCCTTATAAGGGAGGATGTTTCCCCACATGTATGAGCATGAGAACAAGAGAGACATACACGCGCGCTCCTCCTCCGCCGCCCGCCTCGCCACGCCACGCCTCATCACGACGGGTTGCGGGAATGAGCCGAGCCGATGTCTAAATTTTTGCCACGCACGACTGGTATACGAAAGGTCACTCGGGAGTTGAAAAGTTTTGCTGTAGTGGAGATTAATTACGAACGCTGCACCCTTCGACTGCTACCTGTTCGTTTCATCTCCCTCTTTTGCTTCGCCTCCCGTCGTTGTCTGTTTGCCTCCTTCTCCTGTGCCTATAAAAGGGAGGTCACTCCTCTCCAGAGAGACACACCAGAACCTCCTCCTCCTCACGCCATCAAGTTCCAATCCCTTAGTTGCTGCAAGGTTCTTCCCCATCCCGGCTTACGGCGTGCACCGCAGGTCGGGATAGTAGGCCTCCGAAACCCCACCACTTTGAGTCCTGTACAGGAGAAGAGTGATAAGGTTTTTGGGGAGCGCTCTGCGCGACTACTGGCTTTTTCATCACGGACACCACGGAGGCCGACGATCGCTTCCCAAACGACGACTTCTTCCCCGACGTCAACAACCTTTTCGACGACATGGCCGGTGACGACGTCAACGCCAATCCTGCTGCTGCCACCGCTTAGTACGTGTTCATGTCTTTCCTATTCGAGGTTCTGCTAGAAATTCTTGGTCTAGTTTCTGTTCTACATATGTTTCGGTATAGTTCACATGTTCACATAATATTCACCTACTATCCTTTAGTTTCCCTGATAAGTTTTGATCCTCTTAGTGAGGCATACTCTCCTCTACGTTGCGTGACTAGTGTTGCCTCTGTTACCATGATCTTGTTTTATTTACTATTTATTTCATTTAAATTATTCGGTAAATTGCTCATATATCCAACAATCCAAAAACCTTATTATAGGCAATTTACCCCAAGTGGTTTTGCTGCTTCCATGAGGCCTCCTATGTTTGAGGGTGTGCACTATAAGAGGTGGCATGTGAGGGCTATTCTATGGTTTCAAACCATGAGCTGCTATGACGCCACTCTTGGCAACCTGAAGTAGATCTTAATCCTCAAGAGGAACAAGTTTTCTAGAAAACGGATACCTTGTTTAAGGCTGCTCTTTTGAGTGTTCTTGGTGAGAACATAGTTGATGCTTATGCGTCAATTGATAATGGAAAAGATATGTGGGATGCACTCGAGGCCTAGTTTGGGGTCTCGGATGCCGGCACTGAGTTGTATATCATGGAACAATTCTATGACTACAGGATGACTGATGAGCGCTCCGTGGTTGAGCAAGCTCACGAGATACAGTCATTTGCTAGAGAACTTGAGCACTTCAATTGTATGTTACCGGACAATTTTGTTGCCGGAGGTATCATTACTAAGCTCCCTCCCTCGTGGAGGAACTTTGCTACCTCTCTAAAGCATAAGAGACAGGAGTTTTCCGTTCCGGATCTCATTGGTACTCTTGATGTGGAAGAAAAGGCGAGAGCAAAATACATACGTGCTCGAGGTATTGAGGGAGGTTCTAGTGCCAATCTGGTACAGAAGAAAAACTTCCAGCCCCACAAGTTCAAGAACAAGGGCAAGTTTGATGGCAAGGAAAAGTTTGATGGGAAGAACAAGGCTTCACAACACACCAACTTCAAGAAGAAGACTGACAAGAAGAAAGGTGTCTGTCATGTCTGCGGAGATCCTGGTCATTGGGCCCTTAGCTGCCCTAACCGTTATGACAAGCGTCAAAATGGCAAAGGCGACAAGATCGCCAATGTTGTCATTGGTGACGCTGAGATGAAGGATGTTGGGTATGGTATACTTCCCACTATTCTCTCAGTATGTCGTTCTCCTGATTGGTTGAATGACACGGGTGCTAATGTGCATGTATGCGGTGATATTTCCATGTTTTCTTCCTATCAGGCCGCAGGAACTACTTCCATGCTGATGGGCAACGGTTCAAGTGCTTCTGTTCGTGGTGTTGGCATGGTCGATCTGAAGTTTACTTCGGGGAAGATCGTGCGGCTGAAGAACGTGCATTATGTCCCCTCCGTCAATAAAAATCTTGTTATCGGATCTCTTCTGTGTAGAGATGGCTACAAGCTTGTCTTTGAGTCCAATAAATTTGTAATATCCAAGTATGGAACTTTTGTTGGCAAAGGTTATGAGTCAGGAGGCTTGTTCAGACTATCCTTATCAAACGTTTGTAATAAAGTTGTTAATCATGTTTGCAACAATAATGAATCAAATGTCTGGCATTCACGTCTCTGTCATGTTAATTTTGGTTGTATGACGCGGCTAGCCAAGTTGAACTTAATCCCCAACCTCACTGTTGTCAAGGGATCTAAGTGTCAAGTTTGTGTGCAAGCTAAGCAACCTCGTAAGTCTCATACAACATGCGGAAACAAGAAATCTTGCGCCACTAGAGCTCATACATTCAGATCTTTGTGAAATGAATGGTGTTTTGACAAAAAGTGGAAAGAAATATTTTATGACGTTGATCGATTACTCCACTAGATACTGCCATGTGTATCTTTTAAAATCAAAAGATGAGTCTTTAAATTTCTTCAAGATCTATAAAGCTGAAGTGGAAAACCAACTTGATCGAAAAATCAAGAGGCTTAGGTCCGATCATGGTGGAGAGTATTTTTCCAATGAATTCGATTCTTTTTGTGCGGAACACAGAATAATCCATGAGAGGATGCCTCCCTATTCACCTCAGTCAAATGGGGTAGCCGAAAGAAAGAACCGTACTCTAACTGATTTGGTTAATGCCATGTTAGACACATCGGGTCTCTCCAAGGCATGGTGGGGGGAGGCGATATTAACTGCATGTCATGTCCTAAACCGAGTTCCCATAAAGAACAAAGAGATAACTCCATTCGAGGAATGGGAGAAGAAAAGGTTAAAACTCTCTTACCTACGTACTTGGGGCTGCTTGGCAAAAGGCAATATACCAATTCCAAAGAAGCGAAAGCTTGGACCAAAAACTATGAATTGTGTTTTCCTGGGCTATGCTTTTCATAGCATTGGTTATAGATTCTTGATTGTAAAATCTGAGGTAACGGGTATGCACGTCGGTACAATCATGGAGTCAAATGATGCGACTTCCTTTGAAGATATCTTTCCCATGAAGGATATGGGTAGCTCATCAAATCAAGAGTTGCCTAGTTCATCGAGTCAAGACGTCGTTGCAATTTCTGAACCTATCATTTTGACACAACATCTTGAAGATCCCGTGGAGGACAATGATGAGACTCCTAAAAGGAGCAAGAGACAGAGGACTACAAAGTCCTTTGGTGATGATTTTCTTGTATATCTCATAGACGACACTCCCAGTTCTATTTCAGAGGCCCATGCATCTGAAGACGCTAACTACTGGAAGGAAGCGGTTCGTAGTGAGATGGATTCCATCTTGGCAAATGAAACTTGGGAGATAACAGATCGACCTTATGGGTGCAAACCTATAGGGTGCAAATGGGTATTCAAGAAAAATCTTAGGTCTGATGGTACTATTGAGAAGTATAAGGTACGACTCATGGCCAAGGGTTATACCCAAAAGGAAGGTGAAGACTTCTTTGATACTTATTCACCTGTGGCTCGACTGACCACTATTCGAGTGCTACTTTCACTAGCTGCCTCACATGGTCTTCTCGTTCATCAAATGGATGTTAAGACTGCTTTCCTAAATGGAGAGTTGGACGAGGAAATTTACATGGAACAACCAGATGGGTTTATAGTGGACGGTCAGGAAGGAAAAGTGTGCAAATTGTTGAAGTCTTTGTATGGACTTAAGCAAGCACCTAAGCAGTGGCATGAGAAGTTTGAAAGAACTTTAATAGCTGCAGGCTTTGTTGTAAACGAAGCTGACAAATGTGTGTACTATCGCCATGGTGGGGGCGAGGGAGTTATCCTTTGCTTGTATGTTGATGACATATTGATTTTCAGAACAAATTTGAACGTTATTAAGGAGGTCAAGGATTTCCTATCTCGTTGTTTCGAGATGAAGGATTTAGGAGTAGCTGATGTTATTCTAAATATCAAGCTGCTGAGAGATGATGATGGTGGGATTACGTTCCTTCAATCTCACTATGTGGAAAAGATCTTGAGTCGCTTTGGTTATAGTGACTGCAAGCCCTCTCCAACACCTTATGATGCTAGCGTGTTACTTCGAAAGAATCGAAGAATTGCTAGAGATCAATTGAAATACTCTCAGATTATTGGCTCGCTTATGTACTTAGCCAGTGCCACGAGACCTGACATCTCTTTTGCTGTTAGCAAACTGAGCCGGTTTGTCTCAAAACCAGGAGATGATCATTGGAAAGCTCTAGAAAGAGTTATGCGCTATTTGAAGGGCACTGCGAGCTATGGAATTCACTACATTGGGTACCCAAAGGTGCTTGAAGGGTATAGTGACTCAAATTGGATCTCTGATGCTGATGAGATAAAGGCCACGAGCGGATATGTATTCACTCATGGTGGTGGCGCTGTTTCTTGGAAGTCTTGCAAGCAGACCATCTTAACGAGGTCAACAATGGAAGCAGAACTCACAACACTAGATATAGCTACGGTCGAAGCAGATTGGCTTTGTCGGCTCTTGAATGACTTACTGGTTGTGGAGAAACCTGTACCGGGTGTTCTTATGAACTGCGACAATCAAACTGTGATCGCCAAAGTGAGTAGTTCAAAGGATAACATGAAGTCATCAAGACATGTTCAGAGAAGGTTAAAGTTTGTCAGGAAAATGAGAAACTCTGGAATTATTGCATTGGATTATATCCAAACGTCTAAAAATCTGGCAAATCCTTTTACTAAGGGTCTATCACGTAATGTGATAGATAATGCATCGAAGGAGATGGGTATGAGACCCACAATATGAGTTGTTCACAGTGGTAACCTAGTCTATGTGATCGGAGATCTCGTGAATTAGATGTGGAAGACAAGCTGTTGATCAACTAAGAGGAGAGTATCCTTACTATTAAAAATACCACTCCATGAAGATGCAATACTTTCCTAATCTGCATGGCAGGTTGATATACATCTTAATGTGTTCTAAGTGGCTTATTTAAGCAGAGATGTTGTCCTGCAGAAGATCTTTTGAAGAACACACCTATATGAGTCTGATTGTTAACGTCGCAATCTATGAGAGTAGGGTAATCTCTAGTAAACTCATGAAAGGCCTCGGAGTATGACGCATAAGCTCCACCCGCGGAGAAGTCCCACGGCAGCCTAGTATCGGTCAAGGCTTTGTGTGAAGCTAGATTCGCAGAAAACTTGCAGTTCAAGGCATAGTCCACTGTTCAAGTTGCTTACTAGTGTAGCATAGAGTTCTAGGTGGAAGTTCAACTTAACAGTCTCCACTGCAGTACCGGTATATAAACAGTGTTTTGGAACCAATGGCAAATTTTGTGTGCCTCTGGGATATGGTGGGCGATTGCTGGAATTTGATCAAAACATGGGCCAGCCCAATAGCATTTTTCAGAATTCCTAATAAATCCTAGAGGCCCACTAAGCCCATTCGTGCAAGGCAAGAGGTGGGACAAAAGTTTAGTCCCGCATTGCTAGTTTAG
The DNA here is from genome assembly GCA_039707655.1 of Elymus sibiricus. Taxonomy (NCBI): domain Eukaryota; kingdom Viridiplantae; phylum Streptophyta; class Magnoliopsida; order Poales; family Poaceae; genus Elymus; species Elymus sibiricus. The sequence goes on from CM077663.1 coordinate 343,357,893, forward strand.
TAGGAGTTGGACCTCCTTATAAGGGAGGATGTTTCCCCACATGTATGAGCATGAGAACAAAAGAGACATATACGCGTGCTCCTCCTCCGCCGCCCGCCTCGTCACGCCACGCCTCGTCACGACGGGTTGCGGGAATGAGCCGAGCCGATGTCTAAATTTTTGCCACGCATGACTAGTATACGAAAGTTCACTCGGGATCTGAAAAGTTTTGCTGTGGTGGAGATTAATTACGAACGCTGCACCCTTCGGCTGCTGCCTGTTCGTTTCATCTCCCTTTTTTGCTTCGCCTCCTGTCGCTGCCTGTTCGCCTCCTTCTCCTGTGTCTATAAAAGGGAGGTCGCTCCTCTCCAGAGAGACACACCAGAGCCTCCTCCTCCTCACACCATCAAGTTTCAATCCCTGAGTTGCTGCAAGGTTCCTCCCCATCCCGGCTTGCGGCGTGCACCGCAAGTCGGGACAGTAGGCCTCCGAAACCCCACCACTTTGAGTCCTGTACGAGAGAAGGGTGATAAGATTTTTGGGGAGCGCTCTGCGCGACTACTGGCTTTTTCATCACGGACGGCACGGACGCCGACGATCACTTCCCAGACGACGACTTCTTCCCCGACGTCAACAACCTCTTCGACGACATGGCCGGTGACGACATCAACGCCAATCCTGCTATTGCCACCGCTCAGTATGTGTTCGTGTCTTTCCTGTTCGAGGTTCTGCTAGAGATTCTTGGTCTAGTTTCTGTTCTACATATGTTTCGGTATAGTTCACATGTTCACATAATATTCACCTACTATCCTTTAGAATCCTTGATAAGTTTTGATCCTCTTATTGAGGCATACTCTCCTCTACGTTGCGTGACTAGTGTTGCCTCTGTTACCATGATCTTGTTATATCTACTGTTTATTTCGTTTAAATCATTCGGCAAATTGCTCATATATCCAACAATAGTATCTGATCATGTTGTCACAAAGTTTGGAGATAGTATCAAAAGAAAAAGAAAGGAAAATGCTTGAAGAACAAAGGATATTATTTGATTGAATCAGTGTTGTAAGATTAAAGATTTATGGTGGCAGGAAAGATAGTTTTTTATGTATCTGATCTTGTTGGACTGTTTGGAGATTTCACATTGTGTCACCAAAGTAAAATTAGATTCTTAAGTCAAACGGCATTTTCTTCTCCATGTTGTGGTCAAGCTACAGCTGGTGCTTCTTATGCTGATCTATAAAAAACATTGATTGTTCAGGATGGGTCTACCTGGAGGACGAACAAGTTCACAGGCTTCTCACCATTCTCGATGCCGCACCCATGTGATTCACATCTCTGGGAACACCATCTCTTCCATTGTGTGCCTTCTATGTTACTACTTGCTTGAGCACCTGTTTTTCACTTTCTTATCAGAAATTCTTTGTACAAAGGGTTGGTTAATGGAGTTCACCTGGAAGGCTGGAACTTATGATTGACTTCTTTCAGGTTCCTAGGCAGAGTTCTTGGACACTGGAGTCTCCCCCTGAACCTGACTTTCGCCAAATGGCAAATTGCTTGACACCTGAAAAAAGGGATAAAAGTAAGAGGTATGGGGATGATGATGTCATGGATGTAAGCTCTTGCCATGTTTGTTACAATAATGCTTCTCAACGGTTTTGGTGTCCAATAATTTGAATTGTCATCACATGCATTGCTTGCTACAGGTTTCGGAAAATGGTAACGGCGAGAGTTCTTCATGCAGTAAGAAACCATTAAGAACTGAACTTAGTTTCGTACGATTGCGGTTTGCAAAGCGTTGGAGGCAACTGAATGTTTAAGCTCACTAATTTGCCATTCTCCCATATGAAATTGTCTCATAATCTAGCTGTATTTTTCCTGGATGCTATTCTTTCATCACGTGCCTTTTATTCTTGTTAGATGTGTATAGTCCTCTTTCGGTATATCCCCATTGTATAAGGGGTTTCTTGCACTTTACCACACATGTATATGTATGGCCTTTGGCCCTCAGTGAATGTCAGTTGCTCATTATCCAACATGGTATCAGATGCTAGGTTAGCCTCTCTCCCGCACGATGCAACTCCGTGCGCTCGCTCGTCGCCGTTCGTCCCCGACCGGATCTGACGCTGGTCGTCCTCGTCTCCGCCCGTCATTGGTCGTCCTCGCCCGGCGCTAACGCCCCCGACGGCCGCCTCCTCCTCGTTTTTCCCCGAAGCCGGCCGCCCCAGCCTCCTTCTCGTCCGGCAGCCACCGCCGCCGCCGCCTGCCTCGCCTGGCCGCCGCTGCCGCTACCTGCCTCGACCGGCCACCGCCACCTGCCCATCCGGCCGCTGCTGCCCCCTCCTCGTCCGGCAGAAGCCGCTGCGGCCTGCCTCGACCGGCCGACGCCGCCCGCCTCGACCGGCCGCCGCCACCTCCGGCAGCTGCGTTGCCTCGCCCGCTCGGCCACTGCGTGCGGGCTGCCTCCCGCCAGAGCCCGATCCAGATCGGGTTTTACTATGACGGTTGACCAAAAAAAAGTGAAAAAAAACAGAGAGCTCCTCATGTCCTCTTCGGGCTATGTTGCTGTTCCTCGGTGCTCGGTGATCTTCGATGGCACCAACTATGCTGAGTTTGCGGGCTTCATGCGCATCCATATGCGCGGCCTTCTTCTGTGGGGCGTTCTTTCTGGCGAGGTCCCATGTCCGCTGTGTCCTATTGCTCCAGTGGCTCCTACACCACCGGTGCCGCCGGTTCTTGCTGCTGACGCATCCCAGGCTGATCGGGATGTAGCTAAGGCTCTTGATGATGCTGCGGTTGACACTTATGATCAGCAGGTATCGGCTTACTCAGATGCTCTTTCAGTTTACCGCGATGATCTGTCTGCTTACACTCAGTGGTGCAATGATGATGCTCGGGCTGCTGCTGTTCTCACTGCGAGTGTTCTCCCTCAGTTTGCTTCGGAGTTCATGGGCCTCGGCACAGTTGCAGCAATGTGGTCGTATCTCTGTCAGCGCTATCAGCCCTCTGGTGATGCTCTATATTTGTCTGTGGTGCGTCAGGAGCACGCTCTTCAGCAAGGTGACTCATCTGTTGACGAGTTCCACACTCAGTGTTCTGCCATCTGGCGTCAGCTTGACTCTCTTCGAACAGTTGTTTGTGGAGCTTGCCGTTGCTGCAAGACTACCCGGTCTGACTTCGAGTTCCAGCGTGTCCATGAGTTCTTATCTCGCCTCCGCTCCGAGTTTGAGCCTCGACGTGCTCACTTACTTTCTCGTGGTCGTGTTCCTATCTCGGAGGTGCTTGTTGAGCTTCGTGCTGAGGAGACCCGCCTTCGTTCTGCTGGGTTGCTTGTGGTTCCTTCTGTGTTGGCTGCCAGGGCTCCTGTGTCGTCTGCTCGTCTCACTGCTCCACCACTCCTGCCCACACCTTCAGGGGGGTAGGTCGCCCTCCTTATGCTGAGAAGGGTCGGTCGCGGCGTGACACCTTCTGTGGCTACTGCTCCCGACAAGGTCACCCAGAGGCTGATTGTCGCCAGAAGCAGCGAGACCAGAGGCGCTCCTCTTCCAGTGGGACTCATGCGTCTTCCTCGACCCCGTCACTCACTGATCAGGACATTGTGAGGCTCAAGCGCCTCCTGGCTTCCTCTGGCTCTTCATCGACTGGTTCTGCTGCTGCTGTGACTGCTGCCACCCCTCCATCACCACCGGCACCTACATCGTCAGGTACATCTTCGTGGGTTCTGGATTCTGGAGCTTCTTTTCATATGTCTTCTGATTCTTCCGCATTGTCTTCTCTTCAACCTCTTGATTCTCCTATTAATGTTCTCACCGCCGATGGTACATCCCTTCCTGTTGCTAGTCATGGCACTCTTTCTACTCCGTCTTTTTCAGTTCCTAGTGTTTCTCATGTTCCACGTCTTACCATGAATCTCTTTTCCGCTGCCCAACTTACTGATTTTGGTTGTCGTGTAATTCTTGATCCCGACTCTTGTTCTGTTCAGGATCTCCGCACCAAGGCCCTGGTTGGTTCTGGCCCTCGACGCCGTGACTCAGAGGGCCTTTGGGAAGTTGACTGGCTTCATGTTCCTTCCGCTGCAATCACCTCTGCCAGTTCCCATGCTCTCGCTGCCTCCTCTTCTACATCCTTCCAGCAGTGGCATCATCGGCTTGGTCACATTTGTGGCTCCCGCTTATCGTCGTTGGTGCGTCAGGGAGTCTTAGGGTCTATCTCTGGAGATGTTTCTTTACACTGTGATAGTTGTAGACCTGGAAAACAGACCCAGTTACCTTATCCTCATAGTGAGTCGGTGTCTCAGCGTTCGTTTGACTTAGTTCACTCTGATGTATGGGGTCGTGCTCCTTTTGATTCGAAAGGTGGTCATCACTACTATGTTCTGTTTATTGATGATTTCTCCCGCTACACTTGGCTCTACTTTATGAAATCTCGCAGTGAGGTTCTCTCCATATACAAGCGGTTAGCTGCCATGGTTCGCACCCAGTTTTCCACGCCTATTCGTACTTTTCGTGCTGACTCTGCTGGAGAGTTTATCTCCCAGATGTTGCGTGGTTTTCTCGCGGAACAGGATACTCTTGCCTAGTTCTCCTGTCCTGGTGCCCATGCTCAGAATGGCATTACAGAACGTAAGCATCGTCATCTGCTTGAGATGGCTCGTGCACTGATGATCGGTGCTTCCCTCCCGCCTCACTTTTGGGCCGAGGCTGTTTCTGCATCCACCTATCTTATCAACATTCAACCATCGACTGCCTTGCAGGGTGGTATTCCTATGGAGCGTCTCACTGGTCGTTCTCCTGACTACTCCGCTCTTCGAATGTTTGGGTGTGTGTGCTATGTTCTTCTTTCTCCACGAGAACGCACCAAACTGACTGCTCAATCGGTTGAGTGTGTTTTTCTTGGCTACAGTGACGAGCACAAGGGCTATCGATGTTGGGATCATGTTGGTCGTCGGCTGCGCATTTCGCGTGATGTGACTTTTGATGAGTCCCGTTCTTACTACCCGCGTCCTTCCTCCTCGAGTTTCTCTGTGGATGATATTTATTTTCTTCTTCTTCCTGATACACCTTCCCCTGTTCCTCATGTTTCCTCCCTTCCTCCAGCACATCTCACTCTTCTTCCTCCACCACCGTCACCACAGCCACCACCTTCACCTTCATCCACCTCTCCCCCATCCTCTCCAGTCCGTCGTCCTCTCTCTCCTTTTCCTCTTCACTACACTCGCCGTCCTCGTTTTGAGGATGATTCTACTAACGCTCCCTCTACTTTCGAAGCCACTCCTTCCACGCCTCCCCCGGTTCATAACCTCCGTGCTCGGCCTCGCCCCACACCTGATCGCTACTCTCCTGACCAGTATGGTCTCTCTGTTGTTACCGAGCCCACCTCCTATCGAACTGCCATGACTCAGCCTGAATGGCAGCTTGCGATGGCCGAGGAGCTTGCTGCTCTTGAGCGCTCTGGCACATGGGATCTGGTTTCCCTTCCTTCTGGTGTTCGTCCCATCACCTGCAAGTGGGTCTATAAGATTAAGACTCGCTCTGATGCTCTCTTGAGCGCTACAAAGCCCGCCTTGTGGCTCGTGGCTTTCAACAGGAGCAGGGACGCGATTATGATGAGACCTTCGCTCATGTGGCCCATATGACCACTGTCCGCACTCTCCTTGCTGTTGCCTCTGTTCGTCATTGGTCTGTGTCTCAGCTTGACGTCCAGAACGCTTTTCTCAATGGTGAGTTGCGTGAGGAGGTTTATATGCAGCCACCACCAGGGTACTATGCTCCTGATGGCATGGTCTGTCGCCTTCGCCGTTCCCTCTATGGCCTTAAACAAGCTCCTCGTGCCTGGTTCGAGCGTTTTGCCTCAGTGGTCACTGCTGCCGGCTTCTCGCCCAGTGACCATGATCCCACGTTGTTTGTTCACACGTCTCCTCGTGGTCGGACTTTTCTCCTTCTGTATGTTGATGACATGATCATCACTGGTGACGACTCTGACTACATTGCCTTTGTTAAGGCTCGCCTTCGTGACCAGTTCCTCATGACTGATCTTGGTCCTCATCGCTATTTTCTTGGGATTGAGGTCTCTTCAACCTCTGATGGCTTTTTCATCTCCCAGGAAAAATATATTCAGGATCTTCTTGATCGAGCTGCTCTCAGCGATGAGCGCACTGTCGTGACTCCTATGGAGCTCAACGTTCAGCTTCGTGCTTCTGATGGTGATCCTCTTCCCAATCCCACTCGCTATCACCACCTCGTTGGGAGCCTTGTCTATCTTGCTGTCACGCGCCCTGACATCTCCTATCCTGTCCATATCCTCAATCAGTTTGTTTCAGCCCCCACCTCTGTCCACTATAGCCATCTCCTCTGTGTTCTACGATATCTTCATGGCACGATCTCTAATCGCCTTTTCTTTCCCCGCTCCAGCTCTCTCGAGCTCCAGGCCTACTCTGATGCTACCTGGGCTAGTGATCCCTCTGATCGACGCTCGCTGTCTGCTTACTGTGTTTTTCTTGGTGGCTCTCTTATTGCCTGGAAGACAAAGAAACAAACTGCAGTTTCTCGCTCGAGTACAGAGGCTGAGTTGCGAGCAATGGCTATGTTTACGGCTGAAGTGATCTGGTTACGGTGGTTACTTGAGGATTTTGGTGTGTCTACTACTACCTCAACTCCCTTACTGTCAGACAGTACCGGTGCTATCAATATTGCACGTGATCCGATGAAGCATGAGCTCACCAAGCACATCGGTGTGGATGCCCACTTTGTGCGTGCTGCTGTACAGGATCAGACTCTTGCTCTTCACTATGTGCCCTCTGAGTTACAGTTGGCGGACTTCTTCACGAAGGCACAAACTCGAGCACAGCATGGCTTTTTCCTTTCCAAACTCAGTGTTGTTGATCCACCATGAGTTTGAGGGGGGGTGTTAGATGTGTATAGTCCTCTTTCGGTATATCCCCATTGTATAAGGGGTTTCTTGCACTTTACCACACATGTATATGTATGGCCTTTGGCCCTCAGTGAATATCAGTTGCTCATTATCCAACAATTCTTAGGTAAATTAGAGGTTTATCAAATTATTCTTTAAGTAATTTATGGGTTAAGTTCTCCTGCTTGAGCTGTCTCCTTTCTCCACATGCCTTTTGCTCCCTTGACCTCCTCCTTCCTATGAAATCTTCCTAACAAGGTACAGTTCAGTACAACAGTAAAAAGGTAGATTTTCGTACAAGAAAACTGAGTATCTTCACAAAGTATCAGTAGAAATTAAATATTAGCACGACAAGCTATTTTAGTACCTTCTGCGAAAAAATAGTGCAAGGGAAACCAGACAGGGAGTACTACGTGAACAATAGCATCACAAGTATGAAACCAAACTTTTAGTTGCACCAGATGACTATCCGGTCCATAACAGATTGAAGCTCTCCTCTTAGCCTCTTCTCCAAGCATGCACTAAAGACTGTAGAAAATGCACAACAATGTACATGTCAATTGGAATGGTGGAACTCAGACCAACCTTCAGTTAACAGATATTTTTTGAACTATTGTCGACTCTGTACATGGTCCAGATTAGCTCATAATGAAAAATAAAATATTGGGTTTACCTCTCCAATTCCTGGTTGCTGCAATTTTTAAAAACACCAAACTTTTATGCTTATGACGAGAAGCTTCAAGTGTTTCTGATGATTCCAAGAGTTTTGATCACAATCCATCTCGAAGAAAAGGGCAAAGAGATCAACCATTTTTGTGCATTTGTTGCTAACTATGTCGTTATCTGTTTTGTCAATATACTCCCTGTGCTCCATAATTATTGTCCTGGTTTTAATTCAAATTTGAACTAAAACCATGACAATAATTATGGAGCGGAGGGAGTAATGTTTTTAATAAGGATCGCATATTACCCTGTCTGAGCCATGCCCTAGTTTTATAAATTATCTAGAAGGTGGGAAAAATTTATTCTGCTTTTAGTGAAACAAAAATAGTTTCAAATTACTACTATTTTTGGTCATGCGGCATATTTTGCTTCCAGTTTTACTCGTCGTTTCTTCAACATTAGCAAAGTTTGCTTCAGTTTAACAGAAAGTATGCTTCCATTATAATCAGGATTTTTTTAACCAAAGTTGCTTCCAAATATATGCTTCCGATATTGAGAAACTTTCTGTAATCGTGTATGTTTCTATGTACGCATGATGCTTCCTTTCATTCCATATTTGCCTCATCATAAGCTTTTTTTTGCGAAACGTTCCCATCATATGATAAACATGTTTCCAACACACTAATCCATGCTTCAATTCATCTCATTTTTTCTCCAGGCACTGTCATGATCCATTTTCTGTTATGAAACACGCGTAGTTGTGTTTCAAAGCATAATTTTATTACGGTTGAAGCATGAAAATGCAGTAACAAAAACATTGATGCATTTTATGTGCTAGTGAGCCATCGGAAGCATAGGTTAACAACTGTTGAAGCACGAACAAAAAAGTACCGAAGCACTACCATGTCTGCTTGAAAACGAAGCAAACATTTAGATACTCGGTGAAAACATGCCATATATGACAGAGAAGCACATATGCGGTGTTCTGTCAAATGGAACACATGCATAGGCAGTAGGAAACTTAATACAAAGATCTGAAAGCATTACATCTGTAACAATGAAGCACGCCATTCCGAGAACTAGTCAGATCGGGGAACCGGGTGCTGACTTGAACAAGGGTCTAGCAGGAGTAGCATTGACAGAGTGTTTATTAGGAGCACCATGGATGTAGGCACGCAGCAACGCTGGAGGAGACACCAACATGCCAGCGAGATGATTGTGCTACCTTCCCCTCGGCTTCCTTGTCCCCGCTGGGACGGATGGGATGCGCGTGCAGATTCTTTGTCGAGCCAAAGCAGAAATATGTTAGATTATGCTCACTATTGGCAAGGCATGTTCTTCCGCTGCTGTTGACCCTGCAAAAAAAATTAAAAGAAACGAGTTGTTTAAAATGAATTCAAAGACAACGACTGCAAAACATTAGGAAGCATGTAAATGAAGCAAGCTCAACACAGTGTAGACGCGCATGTATGAAGCATACGAAGAAACTGTACATATGTAAGAACCAACCTGTATTCGGGAAAGAAGCACAACTATGACATGTACGAAGCATGCAAATTTGAAAGCATATACTCATACAATCTCGAACTAGTATCTGCATGGACGCAACAAACTCAGCGAAAATACCCAGCCAAAAGTGATGCAGACTGATTGGTTTCTGATCCTCCCCGTATCTAGTGATCCTTGAAGCTGCATGATTGGGCAACCACACCAGCGACCACCTGGTTGGAGATGGGCACCCCGGTGCATCCGGAGGGGGGCGCTCCGGCCCGGTGGAGGAAGGGACAAAACTGGCCGGTGAAGTGGACGTGCTGCTCGACGACGAGGGGAAGAGGAGGCAGGTGCATGCGAGGCTGGGGGAGACGGGGATCTGGGCGTGGTGACCGGTGAGGTGGAACAGCTCTGGGAGGTGCGTGCTGTTGGTGGCGAGTGGTATCAGGAGGGATAAGGGCGGCGTGATTAGGGAGAGATTAGGCTGGTTCCAATGCATCGGTGCTAAGGATGCCATATAAGCAAAAAGGTGATGTGGCAAAGCAATTAAAGAGGAGAGAGAGCATTATGGTGACCCCAGGAAGAACCGGTTCTAAGCACGTGAACCTATGTAAAATGACTAGCAACTAATGCATGAAGAAGTTTAACTATTAAACAATTCCATGAGGGAAGCTTAGCAACAAAAGCCAAGCACCTATGCATTGGGGAGACTAGTTGCTAAGGTTTTTAATACACTTAGCACCCCCTCTAAGCACCGGTCCATTGGAACCAGCCTTACACGCCAGGACTGCGGATGGTTAGTTTCTAAACGAGAGGATTTGATATTTTCTTTTTAACATATATATGGAGCGCAGTTTGTGACCGTAATATCCCAACTGAATCGAGGGCACGCGACTGGTCTGACGCTAGCCTCCTATCAGACTATAGATACAAAGTGTTTCCCTAAAGTAAACCTGTGTGAGCATGCTTGAGGACGTGTGGATCCAAGGCTGCGCTGGTGGCGGAACTCTCCGCGCGATCAGCCGGCGGACCATTAGCGTTTCCCAAAAGAATAAGAGTAAAAGGCGCTGGCGGTCTGAGAACTTGTCTCGCGGGTGCACTTAAGTCACACTACTTGCAAACCGGAAAAACCCGTCACAGAACTTGCGTTGCGGGCTCATCTAGGTCACGACCGCCATTTGGACCGGCCCGCCGCCCGGTTTTCTCTGTTCGGGGGTCACGCGAGGCGCACGTGTGGCGTGTTGGGGGGCTGTTTTTTTTTTGCATAGAAGACCCTGGTCCCTTTGCTAATCACATGGTAACGTCCCTGCCACCGTTGACCGTCGTTCCTCTGCTTTCCTGATGGGGGAGGCGGCTGGCGGCGGCGGTGCGGGTGCGTCGAGCTCGTCGGCGGCAAGTGTACCAGCGGAGGCGACGGAGATGAAGCCGAAGTTGAGGACAGAAGAGGGGGGCCGGCCGATCTACGGAGAGTTCTCTGTCTCCTCCCCCTCCCCTCCCCTAATAACTAGGGTTAATCGCCGGTGCTGCCAGATTAGGTTGCTTAGGTGCTGAATCAGTATAAGCTGTAGTTTCTGCATCATTTGCTTGTAGGTTCAGATAGCCTGCATTGTTTCATTTGCTGATAGCCTGCATGACCGCAACAGATCTTCTGAATTTATCATGTTTTTTTGCAATGTAGGTTCGGATTCAGTAAAATTCAGTATAGACATGCATCATGGTGGGTTCTTCATGGGAAAAGGAATTAATTTGGCATATTTGGATGAGAAAGTATCAGTGTTTGATAACTTTGATAGGAACACTTTCTGCAATGATATGATTGACTATATGTTGTGTCAGTTGAAATATCCACCTGGTGAGTTGGATATTGTTTTCTGGTGCCCACCTGGTAAAACACTTGCAGAAATGGTGCCTATTGATTTTGAAGTGGACTATTTGAAGATGGCAGAAGCTTCTGTTAATTCAAAGGTGCTTGTTCTGTTTGTGAAGCATGTGAAAAAAACAGAGATCAAAAAATTGGAGGAGGAGGAAGATGACATTGCTTATAGGGTTGAGCCTGAATTGCCTCTAGTAATACTTAGCCCTATAAGCAAGGAGAAAATGAGACATGTGAAATCAGAGAGCAACAAAGCTAGTGCAGAGAGTGCTGAAAATTCTGAGAAAAAACCAGATGCATGTACTGTCCAGGATGCAGAAAGTTCAGACAAGTCATCAGATTCAGAAGAGGATTGGGAATGTGATTCAGAGACTGATCCAACATGGTATGACAGTGATTATGCAGTGGATGAAGATGATGATTTGTATGATCAAAATGTAGATGATGCTGTGCAGGGTGCATTGGTTGAGAAGGGGAAGAAAGTAGGAGCTGAATACAGACATGTTCCAGGCACAGATGATGTCACTAAAGAGGAACTGCAACTACCAGAAGAAGATGATTGTGAGAAGATGCACAAGAGCGACTCTGATGATGAGGAGTACAAGAAGAAGAAAAAGAAAGAGAAACCCATATACAGGTTCAAAACATTTAACCCACTAGTTGACATGGAAAATCCTCAATTCAAACTAGGTATGGTTTTTGATTCAGTGGAGTTGTTGAGAAAGGTAGTAGCACATTATGCAGTTAAGAACAGAGTGCAGATCAAGAAAAAAAGAAATAACAAATAGAGGTTTGAGGCAGTATGTGTAGAGGGTTGCCCTTGGAAACTTGTAGCTGTGGCAGATAACAGGACCCAATCTTTTCTTGTGAAAACATTTGTTGGAGAGCATAATTGTGAGAAAGTATGGGATGTGAAAGAACTTACAGCCCCTTTTCTGGCCAAGAAATATGTGGAGATGTTCAGGGACAATGACAAGATGTCTTTGTCTACATTTGCAAGGAAAGTGAGGAAGAAATACAACATGAAAGTAAGCAGGCATAAACTTGGGAGAGCTAGGAAAGCAGCATTGGCTGTGGTGCATGGGGATGAGGTGAAGCAATATACACTTCTTTGGAAGTATGCACAGGAATTGAGAACAAGCAACCCAGGATCTTCTTTCTATCTAAACCTAGAAAATGGATATAGCGCTACTGTTGTCATACTATATTTGATGGAACAGATATAGTGCTGCTGTTGAGATCTTCATCGAGTACTCATGCTATATTTGTTGCAACAGATCATGAACACGTAGGACATTTCAGAACATGATATAGCACATAATATAATGCAACAGCACTAACAAGGTCTGCCCACAAACACATAAGACAGCTATTACAGTGCCAGCTCTTACAATAACATCACAACATATTAAAACTAGTACTGATATGACAACCAAACCACAACTAGGTGATACGTCTCCAACGTATCTATAATTTTTTATTGTTCCATGCTATTATATTATCTGTTTTGGATGTTTTATATGCATTAATATGCTATTTTATATTATTTTTGGGACTAACCTATTAATCTAGAGCCTAGTGCCAGTTTCTGTTTTTTCCTTGTTTTTGAGTATTGCAGATAAGGAATATTAAACGGAGTCCAAACGGAATAAAATCTTCGGAATAATTTTTCTTGGACCAGAAGCAACCCAGAAGACTTGGAGATGAAGTCGGGAGAGCAGCCGTGTGGCCACAAGCCACAGGGGCGCGCCCTAGGGGGGGGCGCCCCCCTGGCTTGTGGGCCCACGGCAGCTCCCCCAACCCTATTTTTCAGCCTATAAATTCACAAATATTCCCTGGATACCAGAGAGAGCCACGAAAACACTTTTCCGCTGCCAGGAGCCTCGGTTCCCGTGAGATCCAATCTTGGAGCCTTTTCCGGTAATCTGCCGGAGGGGGATTCGATCACGGAGGGCATCTACATCAACTCCATTGCCCCTCCGATGATGCGTGAGTAGTTCACCACAGACCTTCGGGTCCATAGCTAGTAGCTAGATGGCTTCTTCTCTTTCTTTGCTCTTTAATACCATGTTCTTCATGATCTTCATGGAGATCTATCCGATGTAATACTCTTTTGCGGTGTGTTTGTCGAGATCTGATGAATTGTGGGTTTATGTTCAGATTATCTATGAATATTATTTGAGTCTTTTCTGAATTCTTATATGCATGATTTCATATCTTTGCAAGTCTCTTCGAGTTATTGGTTTGGTTTGGCCAACTAGATTGGTAATTCTTGCAATGGGAGAAGTGCTTAGTTTTGGGTTCAATCTTGTGGTGTCCTCACCCAGTGACATAGTAGGGGTAGCGAGGCACGTATTGTATTGTTGCCATCGAGGATAAAAAGATGGGGTTTTCATCATATTGCTTGAGTTTATCCCTCTACATCATGTCATCTTACCTAATGCGTTACTCTGTTCTTCATGAACTTAATACTCTAGATGCAGGCAGGAGTCGGTCGATGTGTGGAGTAATAGTAGTAGATGCAGAATCGTTTCGGTCTACTTGACACGGACGTGATGCCTATATGCATAATCATTGCCTTGGATATCTTCATAATTATTCGCTTTTCTATCAATTGCTCGACAGTAATTTGTTCACCCACCGTAATACTTGCCATCATGAGAGAAGCCTCTAGTGAAACCTATGGCCCCCGGGTCTATTTTCCATCTTATACTTTCAGATCTAAAACCAAAAATACCAAAAATACCTTGTTGCATTATTTTTACTTTTGTTTTACTTTCCTTTCAAGCAAATCTATTCTATCTATCTCTATCAGATCTCATCCTTGCAAGTAACCGTGAAGGGATTGACAACCCCTTTATAGCGTTGGGTGCAAGTGTTTGATTCTTTGTGTAGGTACACCTATTGGGGACTTGCTTGTATCTCCTACTGGATTGATACCTTGGTTCTCAACAACTGAGGGAAATACTTATCTACTTTGCTGCATCACCCGTTCCTCTTCACGGAAACCAACGCATGCTCGAGAAGTAGCAAGAAGGATTTCTGGCGCCGTTGCCAGGGAGATCTACATCAAGCCTACCAAGTACCCATCACAAACTCATCTCTTGCATTTACTTTAGTTGCCATTTGCCTCTCGTTTTCCTCTCCCCCACTTCTAAAACAATTTTCAGAAAATACCAAAAAGATTTGCCTTTTTATTCGCCCTTCTTCTGTTCGTCTCTTCGTTTGCTTTTTGTTTGCTTGTTTGCTATCTTTGCTTGAGTTACCATGTGCCTTCTATTTGCTTGCATCTTCGCTTGCTAAAAATCTATTGATATGGATCCTCATCCACTTGCTAATCTTTTCAAGAGATCCAATTATGATGAACCAATTGCTAGTGAGTTGAGTGTACTTGATTATTTCTTTGAAGTTTTGCTTGAGATTCGTGAATCTGAAAATTGTGATGAAGTGATTCACGATGTTTCCTTTAATGAAAAGCATGATTGCAATGATATTGTTATAAATTCTATTAATATCAATTGTGCTAATGATATGCAAACCCACAAGCTTGGGGATGCTATATTTGATGAGTTTGCCATGACCACTACTTATTGCAATGATCATGATTGGGGTGATAATGCTTCTTATGATCTTGATAATTTATTTAATACTCATGATGAATATGATATTGAAAGTGGGTTTGGAAGAGTGTCAACTTTAGGCATTCTTGATCCCACTATTTTGGAGAGTGTTCGATCTTATGAAATTTTTGATAAAAGTGGGTTTGGAGAGGTCATGACTTTAGTTAATGATAATCCCACTATTTTGGAAGAGTGTCAACTTTGCATGCATGTGGATCATGAAGAGAAAATTTTATATGATAGTTATATTGTTGAATTTGAATATGATCCTACATGCAATTATTATGAGAGAGGAAAATATGGTTATAGGGATTTTTATGTTCAATTACCTCTCTTGAAGTGCAAATTGTTAATGTTTTGTTCTTCCTCTATGCATACGCTAGATATTTCTTGTCTTGATAAATTGATTTCTTATAAAATGCCTATGCATAGGAAGTATGTTAGACTTAAATGTTTTTGTCGTATGTTTGACGATGCTCTCTTTGTGTTTCAATTGTTATCTTTCGTGTGAGCATCATTAAAATTTTGAGCCTATCTTAATTGCTATAAAGAAAGAGCTTGTTGGGAGGCAACCCAATTTTATTTTATGCTTTTGTTTTTGCTTCTGTTTTTGAGTTTTCCACACATTATTACCTCTGTAATAATTGTGTTTTCTTGTTTAAATTAGTGTTTGAGCCAAGTAAGACATTTGGGATGGTCTACGGTGTTTGCAATTTGATTTTGCTGAAAAACAGAAACTTTTGCTCTCAGTCCAGGAATTTTGTAAATTCACTGGAACGTGCTTTTGATCTGAAATTTTTACAAAAGATTTATATACAAATTTCCCTGATTTTCCTAATTTTTAAGAATTTTTAGAGTTACAGAAGTATTCTAAGTCTACATATTGCTACAGACTATTCTGTTTTTGACAGATTCTGTTTTCTTTGTGTTGTTTGCTTATTTTGATGTATCTATGGGTTGTATCGGGGGGTATGAACCATGGAGAAGTTAGAATACAGTAGGTAATACACAAATATAAATAAAGAATGAGTTCACAACAGTACCTAAAGTGGTGATTTGTTTTTCTTATACCAACGGATCTCATGAGTTTTCTGTTGAGTTTTGTGTTGTGAAGTTTTCAAGTTTTGGGTGAAGATTTGATGGACAATGGAATAAAGAGTGGCAAGAGCCTAAGCTTGGGGATGCCCAAGGCACCCCAAGCCATATTAAAGGATAGCAAAAAGCCTAAGCTTGGGGATGCCCCGGAAGGCATCCCCTCTTTCGTCTTCAATCCATCGGTAAAATTACTTGAGGCTATATTTTTATTCACCACATGATATGTGTTTTGCTTGGAGCGTCTTGTATGATATGAGTCTTTGATTTTTAGTTTGCCACAATCATCCTTGCTTCACACATTCTTTTTGAGAGGGACACGCTGAATCATGAATTTATTAGAATACTCTATGTGCTTCACTTATATCTTTTGAGCTAGGCAATGTTGCTCTAGTGCTTCACTTATATCTTTTTAGAGCATGGTGGTGTTATATTTTATAGAAATTGTTGAACTCTCGTACCTCACTTATATTATTTTGAGAGTTTCTTAAAACAGCATGGTAATTTGTTTAGGTTATGAATTTAGTCCTAATATAATGGGCATCCAAGGGGGATATAATAAAAACTTTCATATTAAGTGCATTGAATACTATGAGAAGTTTGATTCCTGGCATATAGTTTTGAGATAATAGATATGGTAATATGAGAGTCATGCTAGTGAGTAGTTGTGAATTGGAGAGATACTTGTGTTAAAGTTTGTGATTCCCGTAGCATGCACGTATGGTGAACCGTTATGTAACGAAGTCGGAGCATGATTTGTTTAATGATTGTCAACCTTTGTGTGAGGGTCGGGAGCGCGCGATGGTTAACTCCTACCAACCTCTCCCCTAGGAGCATGCGTATAATGCTTTGTTTGATAACTAATAGACTTTTGCAATAAGTATGTGAGTTCTTTATG
Organism: Elymus sibiricus; assembly: GCA_039707655.1. Classification (NCBI taxonomy): domain Eukaryota; kingdom Viridiplantae; phylum Streptophyta; class Magnoliopsida; order Poales; family Poaceae; genus Elymus; species Elymus sibiricus. The sequence continues at coordinate 343,374,415 of CM077663.1, forward strand.
ACTAATGTTGAGTCCATGGATTATACGCACTCTCACCCTTCCACCTTTGCTAGCCTCTCTAGTACCGCGCAACTTTCGCCGGTACATTAAACCCACCTTCCTCAAAACAGCCACCATATACTTTCCTCAAAACAGCCACCATATCTACCTATTATGGCATTTCCATAGCCATTCCGAGATATATTGCCATGCAACTTCCACCGTTCCGTTTTTTATGACATGCACCATCACTTTCATCTTGCATATAGAGTCATATTTTGTTCTAGGTATCGAGTTGTAAGTAAATAAAAGTGTGATGATTTTCATTAATAGAGCATTGTCCCATGTGAGAAAAGGATGATGGAAACCATGACTCCCTCACAAGTTGGGATGAGTATCCGGACTTTACAAAAAAAATAAAAGAGGCCAGCAAAGCCCAAATAAAATAAAAGAGGCCAAAGATGCCCACCCAAAAAAATGAGAGAAAGAGAGAAGGGACAATTGCTACTATCTTTTTCCACACTTGTGCTTCAAAGTAGCACCATGATCTTCATGATAGAGAGTCTCCTATTTTGTCACTTTCATATAACTAGTGGATATTCATCTTGCATGACCACTTAGTTTCTTTTTGAGCTTTCGTACACTTATAGCTCTAAGTGCATTTGTTGCATGGCAATCCCTACTCACTCACATTGATATCTATCGATGGGCATCTCCATAGCCCGTTGATACGCCTAGTTGATGTGAGACTATCTTCTCCCTTTTTCCTTGCACCTCCACCATATTCTATTCCACCTATAGTGCTATATCCATGGCTCACGCTCATGTATTGCGTGAGAGTTGAAAAGGTTTGAGAACACCAAAAGTGTGAAACAATTGCTTGACTTGTTCATCAGGGTTGTGCATGATTTAGATACTTTGTGTGGGGAAGATGAAGCATAGCCAGACCATATGATTTTGTAGGGATAACTTTCTAAGGCCATGTTATTTCGAAAGGACACGATTGCCTTGTTGGTGTGCTCGAAGTATTACTGTTTTTATGTCAATATTAGACTATCGTTTTGAATCTTACGGATCTGAATATTCATGCCACAATAAAGAATATTACATGGATAAATATGTTAGGTAGCATTCCACATCAAAAATTCTGTTTTTATCATTTACCTACTCGAGGACGAGCAGGAATTAAGCTTGGGGATGCTTGATACGTCTCCAACGTATCTGTAATTTTTGATTGTTCCATGCTATTATATTATCTGTTTTGGATGTTTTATATGCATTAATATGCTATTTTATATTATTTTTGGGACTAACCTATTAATCTAGAGCCTAGTGCCAGTTTCTGTTTTTTTTCTTGTTTTTGAGTATTGCAGATAAGGAATATTAAACGGAGTCCAAACGAAATAAAATCTTCGGAATAATTTTTCTTGGACCAGAAGCAACCCAGAAGACTTGGAGATGAAGTCGGGAGAGCAGCCGTGTGGCCACAAGCCACAGGGGCGCGCCCTAGGGGGGGGCGCCCCCCTGGCTTGTGGGCCCACGACAGCTCCCCCAACCCTATTTTTCAGCCTATAAATTCACAAATATTCCCTGGATACCAGAGAGAGCCACGAAAACACTTTTCCGCCGCCAGGAGCCTCGGTTCCTGTGAGATCCAATCTTGGAGCCTTTTCCGGTAATCTGCCGGAGGGGGATTCGATCACGGAGGGCATCTACATCAACTCCATTGCCCCTCCGATGATGCGTGAGTAGTTCACCACAGACCTTCGGGTCCATAGCTAGTAGCTAGATGGCTTCTTCTCTCTCTTTGCTCTTCAATACCATGTTCTTCATGATCTTCATGGAGATCTATCCGATGTAATACTCTTTTGCGGTGTGTTTGTCGAGATCCGATGAATTGTGGGTTTATGTTCAGATTATCTATGAATATTATTTGAGTCTTTTCTGAATTCTTATATGCATGATTTCATATCTTTGCAAGTCTCTTCGAGTTATTGGTTTGGTTTGGCCAACTAGATTGGTAATTCTTGCAATGGGAGAAGTGCTTAGTTTTGGGTTCAATCTTGCGGTGTCCTCACCCAGTGACATAGTAGGGGTAGTGAGGCACGTATTGTATTGTTGCCATCGAGGATAAAAAGATGGGGTTTTCATCATATTGCTTGAGTTTATCCCTCTACATCATGTCATCTTACCTAATGCGTTACTCTGTTCTTCATGAACTTAATACTCTAGATGCAGGCAGGAGTCGGTCGATGTGTGGAGTAATAGTAGTAGATGCAGAATCGTTTCGGTCTACTTGACACGGACGTGATGCCTATATGCATAATCATTGCCTTGGATATCTTCATAATTATTCGCTTTTCTATCAATTGCTCGACAGTAATTTGTTCACCCACCGTAATACTTGCCATCATGAGAGAAGCCTCTAGTGAAACCTATGGCCCCCGGGTCTATTTTCCATCTTATACTTTTAGATCTAAAACCAAAAATACCTTGTTGCATTATTTTTACTTTTGTTTTACTTTCCTTTCAAGCGAATCTATTCTATCTATCTCTATCAGATCTCATCCTTGCAAGTAACCGTGAAGGGATTGACAACCCCTTTATAGCGTTGGGTGCAAGTGTTTGATTCTTTGTGTAGGTACACCTATTGGGGACTTTCTTGTATCTCCTACTGGATTGATACCTTGGTTCTCAACAATTGAGGGAAATACTTATCTACTTTGCTGCATCACCCATTCCTCTTCACGGAAACCAACGCATGCTCGAGAAGTAGCACTAGGCACTCTTCAGCTCCTGCATTTCTTCACTCTGCTCTTAAGCTTTGCCATTTGGCCCAGGGCCAGTGCCATCTATCTTGCCTCGCCAGGTTGTAAATGTGTGCTTGCGGGTTAGATCAGCGTCTTCGTCGGGGAGGAATTCATCAGCCAACCCTTCGGTTAGCAATGGCCCGCGGTCAATGACTTCCTTCACATGCATGGTCACCGGAAAATCAATGCATCCACGATCAGTTGGAGAGATCGGACGCGGCGGTGAATGAACATTCTCGTCATCGGGGTCTGGCATCCAAGGTTGCAGAGGAGGTGCCGGTACAGACACAGTAAGCACCTTCGGCACTGCACTAGGATCGCGTAGCCACGCCGTGCAAGGAAGCACCCACTTGTCTGTAGCTGGGAGCATGTCGATGAGCTCGCCGTCGACACCGGTGAGCACCAGGTTCACTGTGTACGGATCCCACGCCTCTTCCGGTAGCCCCTCCAAACTAAGCGTCGTCTTGTATGCTAGCTTTGACGGCTTGCCACGCGACCACCTGGACCACCTCTGAAAACCAATTCTGTTGCCGCCGCAACGCACCTGTTCTGATGCGTGCACCACACGAGTGCAATCCTGCAGTGAGTCGAACCGCACGAAAAAATGAAATGATGGGCCAGTCACTTCCACTTTCATCGCCGACGGCAGGATGCCGCAATCAAACTCCAGCGCTGCGGCGAGTGCCTCCGGCGTCACCTTGCCCCGTGGCTGCCCAATGATGATGGCGTACAATGCGCGCCCGAGGAACGACCGCTCGAGCGCCGTCATGCCAGCAGTGCGAGCGATGAGAACGCGGCCGCGCTCGGGCCGCATCTCCGGCTCACCGCGCTGCCACACCTCTTGGGGGAAGATCCGCGAGTCTGGGATGCGAGACGCGGACGAACTCCCTGGAGTGGCAGCGGCGCCTCCCCCTCCAACAACGGCGGGGACTTGCACGCTGCCCTCGCTGACACCGCCGCTCGCCACACTGTCCGCCACAGCGACGGCGGCACGGCTACTCCCGACGGGAGAGCTAGCGGTGCTCCAAACAGAGGGAACGCCACCACAGCTCGAGGTCTCACTGCCACGCACGCCGCCTCCCATCTCGCCGGCGACGATTCGTATTGATTTGGGAACTAGGGATTTCTGATCTGGAGAAAACAAAGGAACAAAGGGACTGATTTTATCCAATGTAAAATTTGCAATACCGCCCTCAGAGTTAATCACCAGGGTCTTCTGTGCAAAAAAACAGCCCCCCACACGCCACACGTGCGCCTCGTGTGACCACCGAACAGAGAAAACCGGACGGCGGGCCGGTCCAAATGGCGGTCGTGACCTAGATGAACCCGCAACGCAAGTTCTGTGACTGGTTTTTCCGGTTTGCAAATAGTGTGACGTACGTGCACCCACCGCCAGCGCCTTTTACTCGAACAAAGTTCGGCACTGTCTGTTCGGCTGTTGTACTCGACAAGAAGAAACACGATTGGTCCATCGCTCGACCTCCCTGCTTTTTCGGCTGTTCGAGAACATCGGCGATCGGAGAGGGACTGGCGGCGACCGGAGTCTCTCCTGGGCGCGCTACCGGCGTCGGGTAGAGACGGAGCGGATCCATCCCCAAGAACGGCTTGCATCCTCGACTACGCGTCTCTCCCCTCCTTCGTGATAAGGTAAGATTGCTAACCGATTTGGGGTTTGATGGACTTATGCCAGGGCGTGGGGAATCGGCTATTGGGGGTGATCACGATTTTCATGAGACTGGCTAGTCGTTGGTTTAGAGATTTCTTCTACTCCCTCATATCCATATTATTTTGTCTTAGATTTGTCTAGATACGAACGTATCTAAAACTGAAACGTGTCTAGATACATCCATATCTAGACAAATCTAAGACAAGTAATATAGATCGGAGGAAGTAGAATAGTTTAATGTTAACTTCAAAATTCAGAGATGAGGTTTTTGATTAATAGGGCCACAAACAACAAGTACTTAATCTCATCAATAACTACCCTCCTAACATGAGACATGGAAACATAGGAATTTGATCTTTCTTTCAGGTAAACAAATTTGTCGAGCAACTTTATACTCTCCTTACAGGACTAAGACCAAAAAGGAAGGGCATTGCAGATGCCAATGTACATTGGTGTCTTCAATATAACCGATGAGTTGTGATCAACTTCTTTAGTTCAGTTGTACTTGTACATCATTCCATTCCTCAAGACTTCAGGAGGTTGTGCATCAGCACCGTTACTGCACAAGTTGTCAAGAATTCAGCAAAAGGTACATGAAATACATGGATTTTCATTTATTTGATTTATACACTATGAATGGGAAATCTTACAGTTCAAGAGAAATTATGCTGTCTACTACAAAATTTTATTCGTAAAGGCTATAAAATGGTCAGAGGAATCAGCCAACATAAGAATGGTAAACTAGATTCTAAACAGTCTTAATTGGCTCACGAGGAAGTAACAAAAATTGATCAAACACAACAAACTTGAACATTAAGTTGACACGGATTGTTAATCAAACTGGACGAATAGAGGTTCCTATCCAACTATGTCATACCTTTCAACTCTCATATTCAGATAACACGCGCTTTGTACAGACAAATGAAAGCCATCTGTTCGTTACCTGTTAAGAAAAACAATACCTGTTTGAGATCATTAAGACAATTAGTCGTTTGCTTTTAATTAAGCAGATGCTCACCGCCACCAGAAAGTCTCAAGATGTCTTTGAGTGGATGCAGCCTTGGTTTTTCGTCGTCGAACTCAACCCAATTCCCTGAATACAACATAACCGTAAGCATCTCCATAAGCAGTGTACTCCAAATTTCAAACGGCAGACAATCATAAGGCTAGAACTGACCATTCTCCTGCTCAGCCCATCCAATGTAGTGGCCGGAATTCACCGTTTCTCCTTGGTGCGTCAAGACAGCAACCAAATCATATAATCCAGTTACTTGGTTCATCACCACAGATGAATTGGCTATATAACAAACAAACACGCACCTTAGTTTAGAGCTAGTAAGGAAGCATTAGCAAGAAGTTAGACCTCTTACGTTAGAAAGTGAAACGATTCAGTGTATTTTGTATTTAAATCGTTTAAATACAAAATACAACAATATGTAGATGCATGTGGACAGATTATCTTTATGAGAACATTAATTAATTACTTGCCTTTGTCAGGGTTCTCACTCGATGATTCACCACCACTGGTTGATAAGCGCTGAAATGGAATGCAATAATTTAGTTACAAGATGTAGCATGGATTAAAAAACTAAACGGACATGGAGATTTCAAACCAATTCATAAACGAATGACTTCTATAAATTCGAATTTACACAGAGCAGAGTACTACCTTTTTAGCAACATTGAGCTTCTGTTGGAGTTCATCACAGCAATATCCATGCACATTCAGGATTGGAGGAAAATCCACTTTCTGCCATTTGTGGTATAAAAAATGAAGCAGTATAAGAAAACAAAACCCTGATCTCTTGATTACAAACATGACCAAACTTCATTGTGAACCCTCACTTGTAATACCCACTTATAATGAAAGCAAGGAAATAACGTACTGTCAGAATCTTGAATGATTGGTTTGATTCGTTGTCCCAACCATACCGACAAAAATGCAGAGTCAGATACCTAGAACATAAGATATGTGTAAACATGCATGAATAAATGAGAATATAATGCAAATGGGGATGTATTGCATTCTACCTTGGCAGTACACTTATTTCCAGTTCTTCTAAATAAGTAACATCTTTGCCACATCTTGGCGATAGCTTCACGCGTTCTGATGTCAGGCCCTTTAGGAAAGATACACGAACACAATAAATATGAACGGACCATTCTCAAGGGAGGAGATTAGAACAGCTACTTTTGTGTTGGAAAAATAACAAGTAAAGCAAAGAAAGCATTAAATCGTCGATGAAATTTACATGCTTGATTCCTTCGTGAAGATGCTTTATATCATAAGTGGGCATTAAACACTTGGGATTCCATATCTGAACCTTCTTCACCAGTTTCTGGACAGTGAATTCTGGAAAAACAGGAGAAATGGTATTAAATAGGTGTATAAAACTAGCAGCCTCTACCAAATGCCCATTTGCAGAAAAAAAGCTTGACAAAATCGCAATTCGTAACACATGCACCATGCAAATTAGGTGCAAATACAGTCAGTATCATACCAACTTTCCATCCAAAACCAACAATATGTAGGCACGTAACACAACTACTTTGTATATGAGGGGGGGGGGGGGGGGGGGGGGAAGGCAGGCAGGGAGGACCTTCTGACAAAACCAATCCCAAAAAGCTCCTGAATTTTTCCAGAGGAAGGCTCACTGTAAATAAAACTTGGATGGTCAGACCACAATTAAAAGTTACAGTGCTATTTAAAAATGAATACGGCTCTTCAGCAGAAATTACTTTTCTTCCGATAAAAGTGTTTCTGAGAATGTTGATAAGATCTCAGTCCAAAATTCCTCCGCATCCTGCATTCAAGCAATGATATCATTTAGCATATAATTTCAAATATACCAATAAATTGACTGATTACAAACAGTGAGCACAGTCCAAAATGCAGAGTCAGATACCTAGTTTACAAGATATGTATAAACATTCAGGGATTACAAACAGTGAGTAACCTGTTGCATGTAGTAATCCCCTTCTTTTTGTTGAAACTGGGGGTTTTTTGCGCGCAACATCTGATCAGATTACACCACACAAAAATTATTGAGAATATCTAGAAAATAGTACCATATGTCATACTGAAAAGTCTATAAACTTGTGTGTTTACAAAAGTCTAAGAAATGTTTTCATAAATCAAAATAGAGAAAATTCCAGGAACTGCTGTGAAAGCGGATAGCTCTTCCAATTATCTGTCTGAAATTGAACTGTGTTGCCTTAATTACAAATATAGTCACAATTCCTTCCATTCTAAACATAAGTTATGTAGTCTTTATGGTCTAACTGTACCATGATTTTCCATAGAATACTATGGAGCTGCTTATATCATAAATCTTGATGATTAATATGATGAAATGAGAACAACATGGTGAAATTAGGAGCAGTTTGTGTTTTATATAACTGTTGACATGGCAAGACAGCAACATAAGATGTTTTAGTTCTTAGAAAACCTTGTTAACATATAATTGACTATGTTGGGGTGCTAAGAGCTGAATGGGAAAACACCTGACCTGTAAAAATCGCTCTGGTTTAACTGCTTTGTCACTTTGACTAAGCTCTCTCAAAAGATCACGAGCCTCAATAGTCAAGTTATGCGCTTTTTGATCAATATTTTCACCCTTACGATCTGAATACCTGCATCAGTGAAATTACAGAAGGCAAGGAAATTATTAATAGTACAAATACTTCCAGCACCAGTGGAAGGGGATGGGGGTGTTAATTTTTGCAGAACCTCATTAACATGGACTTCAGCTCAGGTACGGCGCGTAAACATTGGATCGTCGAATTCATATAGCATGTATTGCCTAGATTGTGCAAACCAACAGGCGGAGCAATGTCAATGCGTCCCTGAGATTCACAACGACAAGATTAATGTTATAACTTACAGGAGTTGAGAATAGCAAGGATAAACCGCCAGGTAGATCATTACCCTGCATAAAACAACCTTTTTTGCAGCGAAGCATTCTTTTTCCAGCATTGGCACTGATACGGGATGATGCTCTGCTCTGGCGGGTACAGAAGCACTTGGAAGGGTGGTATCCTTGGAGCCTGTAGGAGCGGTATTATTTTCTGCTGAACCTCCTGCTTCCTTTTTTGTGGTACATTCATCTCCACCCTCCTTCAGATTGTTTGAGCTTGTGAATTTCGACATCCTCTTGATCAGAAAGTTCGCCCTAGAACCATAACTGGGTGATGCATGTAATTTCTCTTTTGCCCACTGCTTATTAACTGGACCATCTTTAGCCAGATGCATAGGCATGTCCTCTAATTTGAACATTCCATGAGTATGCTCAGGTCTGTAGAAAAGTCTGAAGTTCTCTATAGTTGAGCATCCTTCTGTACTGACTGTTGACTTCTCCACTTTGTTTGAATTTATCTGGACACGGGTGACCTTACTTTTGTGCTTCGAGACAGGTATGTTTGGAAATATACCCAGCATCACCGATCTGGCTGCCATACAGTCTTTCTTCCAGCGGCGCGCAGCCTTCAAACGTTCATCTCCCAGAACCTCTTGCCCACAGAAGTTTCAATATATATAATAAAAGAGCTCATCAGATCTGGCTGCTTCTGGAAGGTGAAGAATAAGTGTTTGCCCAGCAGTGATCACCTTGTCTCTCGATTGCAATGTCTGCAAATCTGGGCTATCTACGCACCGGTACATTTCTTTGAATGATGGGAGGAATGCAGGATATCCTAACCCACATTTCTGAGCATTTACATAGTTCCCGCACCAAGGCAATAGATCAGCCATGGTTATGTAAATAGGCTTTGCTTGGGCCCTGCTCTGTTTAAGGGACTCTTTGCCACTTATTTTGATCCTGTTTTCCTTAGCTTTGATATCTTTCTTATTCCCTGTACTTACGATTATGTAACCATCTATGTAGCCTGATGGGCCATCTAAGACAGCACATAACCATTTGGACTTGTAGTGCATGTAGACCAGAAAGTTACCAGAACTAGGGAGAATGCAACTTGATCTTCCAGGCATCCCAAACTCGTACCTTTCATCGCTATTATTATAGCACCATAATCTGAATTGTAGTATGGTTCTGGCCCAACTGCTTCTAACGTCATAAGGGCTGCCATCAAAGTTGAGCACCGCATAGTTTTCTGCCTGAAAAAGGACAAACCGCAACAATCAAAACAAAGAAATATCGATGGTGAAAAACTACCAAACTCAAGGTTCCCAACTTACCGGGTGTGGAAGAGTAACAGGAGGTGCCAGCGTATAAATGATTTTTTTTGGCTCTCCCTCATTGGACTTGTTTTTGCCCGAATCCTTATCACTCTGAGCCATCTTTTAACTTCCACTATTCTGCTTGTGGAAATGTTGATCTGAAGAAAAAACATGAAGAAACAAAGTGTTGAGTAGCTTTGCCGTTGGACAACGAATGTGAAACGGAGACAGTCACCACTCCAGTGCTTTGAATAGCTCATTTACAGTATTATACAGTATGACTTATTTTGCAGAGAAAGCAAAACATTATGAATAAAGTAGACTGAATGATTCAAATTATTATATCATATGCCTCTCTAGTAATTTCTGAACCAAACAAAATCATAGGCCTGAAACTTGCGTGGATGAACAACCTAAATTATCTCACCATATGAACTGCATTCTAGTAATCAACCCGAGGGAGAAAAATGGATCAATGCATATATTAGTTCGGAGCAGATAGCCTCTTCGGAACTTGCCGAACACAACATGAAACATTAAATGTCTTCCTACTAAAGCAGTAGTTTCATCAGTTCTAGCACCACCTTTTGCAGTGAATCTACGAGCTAGGTGCTATCCTTGTTCTGATCAGATGAACTCGTGAATTTCATATGCTAGGAGCATAATTGCTCTCACGCAATTCGAATCAATCATCCAAATAACTATCAATTCGATTGGATCAGATAAACTGACAAAATCTGTGAACATCTGCTAGGAGCATAATACCAAATTGACTCAATCATCCAAACAAATACCAACTCGTGAATTTCATATGCTAGGAGCATAATTGCTCTCACGCAATTTGACTCGAGCATCCAAACAAATACCAATTCGATTGGATTAGATAAACAGACAATATCTCTGAACATCTACTGTCTAGTACCAAAATCACTTGCACCAAATTTAGAACAGCACCGCACGCATGTAATTAGGCTATTGGTAGGAAAATCACACAAATCCTGACAAAGACCGGTGGAGGGGAGGTAACCTTGCTTGCTACCTCAACGATTGGTCCACTCGCAGCAACGCCTTGGCGGATGCTCGCACGCTGCCCTCCGAGGCCGGGTGAGCGACGGGGAGGTGTTGCCCTTGGCGCTCGCTCGTACACTGAGCGATGTAGAAGAACGCGGGATGATCTGACGACGGCGAGCGACGGGGTGGTGTTGCCCTTGGCGCTCGCTCGTACACTGAGCGACGTAGACGAACGCGGGATGATCTGTCCACGGCGAGCGACGGGGAAGGTGTGGCTGTCGGTGAGCTTGCTCGGCAGGAGACGAGGCCGGGGGCGGAACCCTTGGCGGACGCTCGCAACTGATGGAAGAGACGAAGGCGGATCTGCCCACAGCGAGCCACGGGGATGGCGTCGCGTCACCCGACGGTGAGCTTGCTCGTCGGGGAGGACACCGGGGGCTTACGGAGCGGAACCCTTGGCGAGCGATCGAGGTCGAGGGGGGGAAGCTGCCGAGATGAATGCCACCTCGCCCGGGAGAAAGGGGCGTGAGGCTCGCCGGGGAGAAGGGGCTTGAGGGCTCGCCGGCGGGGATGGGGTTTAGAGAGGGTTTGCGCACGCGAAATGCGTCTAATTGGCGGAGAATCGGAGACGCAAGTGTTGGGTGGCCGGGCGTTGGGTGGGGGGTGGGCTCGGGGATGGGGGGGGGGGGGGGGGGGGGGTGTGTGTGGACGTGTTGGGGAAGAAGCTTGAATTGTTTTGATTTTGAGTAAAATTCGTTTGCGGTCAGTCCGCTGGGATCACTTTAGTTAGTCTCTGGTTTCTGAAAAGTGTAAACTCCAGCAGATATGCATTCGGCTTACGTGGGGTGTTTTGAACATGTGTTGACTGTTCAACGGGGGAGACGGACCGCATTGGTGATAGAAAGATTTCTCACGGGGTGTTTACGCAAAACCTCCAATCCCAGCGAAATGCTCACCGGCGAGATCCCGGGCACCTCATTGTCAGGTCGATGCTGCTGAGGGACATCCTGTAAGGAAACACTTGGGTGTTCGTCCGCAACGCTGCAGGCGTGCAAGTGCGTGAGTGAGCCGATGGAGTTCGGTGGCATGCATCTACTCCATCGGTGCTCACCCTCGGGAGCTGCATGTTAGTATTAATCCCGTAGGATTTACTTGGCAGGAACATTAGACTAGTCATTAGATCACCTAATTGAACAGATCAGAGAGAGGTGAGATGGATTCTTACCACCAATGAAAGCTGCCATTGGTGTAGTCGATGCGAGGTCCCGTGCCTGCTCGATGCAGGCTTGATGCAGGCTCGGGGTAGACGGTCGCGGCGGGTAGTGGCGTCCCTCGGGGCGCCACCGGCACTGCCCTGAGACAGGGGCAGGGCTTGGTGATGGTCTTCCCGTCGCTGCAGCGCTCCCCCAGATCGGTAGGGTTTTAGGGTTGTGGGGGCAGAGGTGAAAACGTACGTGAACTAGTCAGATCGTACGTGGCCGGCTGCCCCCCATCTTTTATATAGCGCTGGCGAACAGGGGACCAAAACCATCGTTGGTTAGGGTCGCCCCCGATCAGGGCGCTTTAGTTGTAACGATGGAAACTAACGTTGGCTAGTGGCCCATCTTATTTACGTCAATACTTATCCTTTTGTTTATTTTATTTCCTTTTCTTTTCAGCCCGTTGGGCCTTAGATCAAATACCAACATTCTCCCCCTTTGATCGTTAGGCTCAATAACTTTTGTCCATTCTCCATGGGAATGATAAACCAGAGTAAGGTGTTGCAACAACAAATGAAATGTCATTGAACCGCAATACTCATAGCACACATCCCATTTCGAAGTGGAATACATATTACTTAATGGGGAGTGGTTATATTAGCGGTCCCATAATTTCAGAATCAAGAGGCTTCCAATAATCCCATGCCGGCTACATGCTCACGAAATATATTGGGTGGTAAGCCTTTAGTGAGCGGATCCGCAAGCATACGTGTCATACTGATATGCTTAACATTAATAGTTTGATCCTGGATTCTATGTTGAACAACACGATACTTTAGGTCAATGTGCCTGGCAGCAGCACTTGACTTGTTGTTATTAGCATAGAAAAGTGCGGGTTCATTATCGCAGTACAATGTCAGTGGTTTGGAAATGCTGTCAACCACTTTAAGTCCGGGAAGGAAATTCTTTAGCCATACAACCTGCCCGGTGGCCTCAAAACATGCTATGAACTCTGCCTGCATCGTAGATGAGGCAAGTATCGTTTGCTTGGAGCTTCTCCACGATATGGCTCCACCAGCGAGTGTGAATATATAACCTGACGTGGATTTCTTACTATCCACACACCCGGCAAGATCAGAGTCTGAGTAACCAATAACTTCCAGGTTATCGGACTTTCTATATGTAAGCATGAAATTTTTAGTACCTTGCATATAACGCAAGACTTTCTTTGCGGCCTTCCAGTGGTCCGGTCCTGGATTAGACTGGAATCTGCCAAGCATCCCGGTTACGAAAGCTAAGTCAGGGCGTGTACACACTTGAGCATACATGATGCTTGCGACAACTGAAGCATAAGGAACCGACTTCATCTGATCAGCTTCATTTTGGTTCCTTGGACATTGGAATGTCCCAAACTTATCACCCTTGACTATGGGGGCAGGTGAGGAAGAGCACTGATGCATATTGTACTTCTTTAGTACTCTCTCAAAGTATGCCTTTTAAAATAGTCCTAATGTTCCGTTGGACCTATCCCGATGAATCTCAATGCCAAGAACATACGAGGCTTCACCGAGATCCTTCATGTCAAAATTTGAGGACAAAAATCTCTTGGTCTCATGCAGCATATCTTTATCACTGCAAGCCACTAGGATATCATCCACATATAGGACTAAAATTGTGAATCTACTGCCTTTAAATTTAACGTATATGCAGTTGTCCACTTCATTTTCGTTAAAACCAAAAGTTCTAATAACCTTGTCGAACTTGAGGTACCACTGCCTTGAAGCTTGCCTCAAGCCATATATGGATTTCTTTAAACGACATGCCATATGTTCTTTTCCTTCCACGACAAAACCTTCAGGTTGAGTCATGTGAACTTCTTCGTTTAAGTCACCATTCAAAAATGCCGTCTTGACATCCATTTGATGCAGCTCCAAATCATAATGAGCTACAAGTGCCATGACAATTCTGAAAGAATCTTTTGATGACACAGGCGAGAAGGTCTCCTTATAATCGATCCCTTCTCTCTGTGTAAAACCCTTTGCTACAAGCCTCGCTTTGAACCTTTCGACATTCCCTTTGGAATCATATTTGGTTTTGTAGACCCACTTGCAGCCTACCCTTTTGGCTCCATCAGGAACTTCTACTAAGTCCCAAACGTCATTCGAGCTCATAGATTTTAATTCGTCTTCCATGGCGACCAACCATTTGGACGAGTCTTCGCTTTTAGTGGCTTCTTTATATGAGGTTGGATCTTGTGCCTTCCCCATGTCATTTTCATCCTCACACATGAAAGTGACATAATCGTTGGAGATTGCCTTTCTCTTATCTCGTTGTGATCTTCTCACAGGCTCATTACTATTTATATTTCTTCTTGCCCGAGAAGGTTGAGGATCAACATTAGGTTGAGGATCATCATTTGGTTGAGGGTCCTCATCATGCTGAGGATCTTCATTATGTTGAGGCTCCTCATCGGATTGAGGATCCACTTCAGGTTCAGGATCACCAGTAGGTGTCTCATGCATGTTAGTCATAGGGATAAAGTTCTCTTGGATAACCGGGGATGGAACATACACCCGCTTCTCCTCAAGATCAATCGCCCTAACCTCAGTGACTTCATTATCCTCAAAAAACACCGCTTGCCTGGTTTCCACAAACTTGGTGGTATGACCTGGGCAATAAAAGCGGTATCCTTTTCCTCTATGCGGGTACCCAATGAAAAAACAACTAAGTGTCTTTGGGTCCAACTTCTTAATATGTGGATTGAATACTTTAGCTTCAGCTGGGCAGCCCCACACACACAAGTAATTCATGCTCGGTTTCTTTCCCGCCCACATCTCATAAGGTGTGCTCGGTGCTGACTTAGTTGGAGCAAGATTCAGGATGTGTGCAGCTGTTTTCAATGCCTCCATCCAAAGACTTACTGGTAAGCTTGCATGACTAAGCATGCTACGCACCATATCCATAAGAGTGTGGTTGCGACGCTCAGCTACACCATTTTGCTGAGGTTCACCAGGCATTGAATATTGGGCAATAATTCCATTTTCAGCAAGATATTTAGCAAATGGTCCTGGAATTTGCCCATAAGGAGCATGCCTGCCATAATATTCTCCCCCGCGATCAGACCGTACTACTTTGATCTTTAGATCAAGTTGATTTTCATCCTCTGCTTTATATGTCTTAAATTTGTCCAAAGCTTCGGATCGATCACGTATAGGGTAAATGTAGCCATAGCGAGAAAAGTCATCTGTGAAGATAATGAAAGAATCAAAACCATCCATAGATTTTACGTTAAAGGGTCCGCATATATCAGTATGAATAAGTTCAAGGACCCTTGTCATATTCATCTCACAGAGATTCACACATATAGGATAATCGGAAAGATTTAACATATAAAGTTTGCCTCGTCGGACGGCAAGACCAACATCCTTATTACAATACTTTAGGAAACATTGTTTCTCCCCGAAGGTGCAATGAAAACCGAAATCATCTAAACATGAAACTGAAATCAAATTCCTACTCAATGTAGGTACATAAAGAACGTCCTTGAGCTGAAGTAGGAAACCCGTGTGCAACTTCAAGGTGAGGGAGCCACGGCTTCAACTTCAGCCTCCTTCCCATTCGCGACATTAAGTTTTCTTGAACCCCTTCTTAGGGTATGGCTTGTATGGAATCCCTGCAAGGAATTAGCGACATGAACAGTCGCTCCTGAGTCAATCCACCATGTAGATTCAGAAAAATCAACATATAGAGATTCATCTACTAGAGTGATCTCATCCTTACCATTTTTATTCAGCCACTTAAGAAAACCTGGACAATCCGCCTTGACATGATTTGGCTGTTTGCAAAAATTGCAAAGTCTTTCTCCAGCGTCATTTGTTAGATTAATCCGAGCACCCGCTGGAGGAGCGGAACGTGAAGAACTTGCCTCATTGCATTGCTTAGGCTTTGGAAGATTCTTTTTGACAAATGGCTTTTTGTTGGGCACGTGATTGTTGTGAGCATGGTTCTCATGCTTCCTCTTTCCAGAGTTAACATGGAAAGCTTGATCTTTCTGTTCACTCTTCATTCTCTCTTCCTCCTGAACGCAATGTGCAATGAGTTCAGGTAGTTTCCATTTGGTTTCAAGAGAATTATAGTTTATCTTGAATGGGTTGAATTGTGAGGGTAGTGACCTAAAAACTAGGAGCACAAGAAGCTCTTCGCTCAAGTCACACTTCATGGTTTTAAGCTTTGCCGCGGCATTGCTCATGCTTAATATGTGCTCCCTCACACTTCCGTGCCCATCATATTTTGCAAGCAGCTTGTGCAAAAGCTCATCTGCATACACTTTCTCCGAGCCCTTAAATTGTTCTTCCACTGATTTCAAATATTCGGCGGCATTTTCTTTAGCGGGAATAGCCCCTTTAATCTTAGTTGAGATGGAGAAGTTCATAATTAAGAGCGCCATTCTGTTTGACCTCCCACTTCTCAACTTGAGCATCATAGGCTTTCTTAAGCTCAGCATACCCAGTGGCACCTTTTTCAGGTTCCACTGGTTTACTTTCCCTCAGTGCGAGGTCAACCTCATGCCATCCCAAATGCAACAACAATGAGTCCTTCCAAGTTTGGAAGTTGTTTCCCGTGAGTGGCTCGATGTTCTCAAAACCACGAGGACCGGGAGCTGTCATAATTTCAAAATATCATAAGTAAAGGAAAAGAACATCATAATTAAAATTAAATTGCAAGAAAATTAACCTACGTTGGTTGGTCAATTTTCAGAAAATTAACTCCGAATTATATCACCGTTGGGCAGAAAATAATAAGGAATTAACGACGTGAATCAAAATTGTAAAACAACGTCGGTCTGTATTACAAAAATGATCACATTGATCCCATGCGTAATATCAATTATTGAACATTATTAATACACCATTTATTGATATTACCATGAGATAAACATAAATATGCCATAAAAGACACAAACATTAATTTCATAAAAGTTTCTAAATAAAATTTCTCGTTGGTTCCATTTCATTCAGAAAATTAAGACATAATTTTTAAAATCATTTTTCTGGCAATTTCTATTTATAACAATGCAAAAACATTCTGAGAATAATCATAATACGTAAATACACTGAATAAACAGAAAATGCACAGAACTTCAATTTTAGCCCATCAAGCCCACATCAGCCTGTTAAATTACCAGTCCGACAGCTTAAAAAAAAACAATTTGATGCGGGCTGAGACAACCTGGGCCGAAGCCCAGCCGCTAAAGCGGCCCATTTGGAGACCGAAGGCCCAGCACGGGCGCCGCTTCGGCTCGCCCGTCCGATCGAGCGGACGGCGCCGATCTCCCCAGGCAGAGTAAAAACCGGATCAGGGTCGAACCCTAGCCCCAAATCCCATTTTCCCCCGATTCACTTACTTCAGTGAGTAAGAACGACGGCGACGGCGAGGTGCGCCCGCACGGCGGCGCCGGCGAGGACGCTGATACGTCCATTTTGCATCATGTTTTTATATTGATATTTATTGCATTATGGGCTGTTATTACACATTTTGGTACAATATTTATGCCTTTTCTCTCTTATTTTACAAGGTATACATGAAGAGGGAGAATGCCGGCAGCTGGAATTCTGGACTGGAAAAGGAGCAAATCTGAGAGACCTATTCTGCTCAACTCCAAAAGTCCTGAAAAGTTAAGGAGATTTATTTTGGAATATATAAAAAATATTGGGTGAAAGAAATATTGGAGGGGACCCACCAGGAGGTCACAAGCCATGGGGGCGCGCCCTACCCCCCGGGCGCGCCCATGTGGCTTGTGGGCCCCCTGGCAGCCCTCCGGTGCCCATCTTCTGCTATATGAAGGGTTTTGACCTGGAAAAAATCATAAGAGAGCTTTCGGGACGAAGCGCCACCGTCTCGAGGCGGAACTTGGGCAGAACCAATCTAGGGCTCCGGCGGAGCTGTTCTGCCGGAGAAACTTCCCTCCCGAAGGGGGAAATCGAAGCCATCGTCATCACCAACGATCCTCTCATCGAGAGGGGGTCAATCTCCATCAACATCTTCACCAGCACCATCTCCTCTCCAAACCCTAGTTCATCTCTTGTATCCGATCTTTGTCTCAAAACCTCAGATTGGTACCTGTGGGTTGCTAGTAGTATTGATTACTCCTTGTAGTTGATGCTAGTTGGTTTACTTGGTGGAAGATCATATGTTCATATCCTTAATGATAATTAATACTCCTCTGATTATGAACATGAATATGCTTTGTGAGTAGTTATGTTTGTTTCTGAGGACATGGGATAAGTCTTGTTATAAGTAATCATGTGAATTTGGTATTCGTTCGATATTTTGATGAGATGTATGTTGTCTCTCCTCTAGTGGTGTTATGTGAACGTCGACTACATGACACTTCACCATTATGAAGTAATAAGTAGATGATGGGTTGCTAGAGTGACAGAAGCTAAAACCCTAGTTTATGTGTTGCTTCATAAGGGGCTGATTTGGATCCATACGTTTCATGCTATGGTTAGATTTATCTTAATTCTTCTTTCGTAGTTGCGGATGCTTGCGAGGGAGGTTAATCATAAGTGGGAGGCTTGTCCAAGTAAGGGCAGCACCCAAGCACCGGTCCACCCACATATCAAATTATCAAAGTAACGAACGCGAATCATATGAGCATGATGAAAACTAGCTTGACAGAAATTCCCATGTGTCCTCGGGAGCGCTTTGCTTTATATAAGAGTTTGTCCAGGATTGTCCTTTGCTACAAAAAGGATTGGGCCACCTTGCTGCACCTTTGCTACATTTGTTACTTGCTATCCGTTATGAATTATCTTATCACAAAACTATCTATTACCGATAATTTCAGTGCTTGCAGAGAATACCTTACTGAAAACCGCTTGTCATTTCCTTCTGCTCCTCATTGGGTTCGACACTCTTACTTATCGAAAGGACTACGATAGATCCCCTATACTTGTGGGTCATCAAGACTCTTTTTTGGCACCGTTGCCGGGGAGTGAAGCGCCTTTGGTGAGTGGAACTTGGTAAGGAAAAAATTATATAGTGTGCTGAAATTTACCGTTACTTGTTACTATGGAAAATAATCCTTTGAGGGGCTTGTTCAGGGTATCTTCACCTCGACCGGAAGCACAAAGAGTTGCTCCTCAACCTACTGAACCTACTGAAAATATTTATTATGAAATTCCTTCGGGTATGATAGAGAAACTGCTGGCTAATCCTTATGCAGGAGATGGAACACTACATCCTGATTTGCATCTAATCTATGTGGATGAAGTTTGTGGGTTATTTAAGCTTGCAGGTTTGCCCGAGGATGATGTCAAGAAGAAGGTCTTTCCTTTATCTTTGAAGGAGAAGGCATTGACATGGTATAGGCTATGTGATGATATTGGATCATGGAACTACAACCGATTGAAATTGGAATTTCATCAGAAGTTTTATCCTATGCATCTGGTTCATCGTGATCGGAATTATATTTATAATTTTTGGCCTTGTGAAGGAGAAAGTATCGCTCAAGCTTGGGGGAGGCTTAAGTCAATGTTATACTCATGCCCCAATCACGAGCTCTCAAGAAAAATTATTATTCAGAATTTTTATGCTCGGCTTTCTCATAATGATCAATCCATGCTCGATACTTCTTGTACTGGTTCCTTTATGAAGAAAGATAATGAATTCAAATGGGATTTATTGGAAAGAATTAAACACAACTCTGAAGATTGGGAACTCGATGAAGGTAAGGAGTCAGGTATAAACCTTAAGTTTGATTGTGTTAAATCCTTTATAGACACCAATGCTTTTCGTGAATTTAGCACTAAATATGGACTTGACTCTGAGATAGTAGCTTCTTTCTGTGAATCTTTTGCTGCTCATGTTGATATCCCTAAGGAGAAGTGGTTTAAATATCTTCCTCCCATTGAAGTGAAAGTAGTTGAACCTATTAAAGTTGAAGAAGAAACTATTATTTACAATGTTGATCCTGTTATTCCTACTGCTTATATTGAGAAACCACCTTTCCCTGTTAGAATAAAGGACCATGCTAAAGCTTCAACTGTGGTTCGTAAGAGTTATACTAGAACACCTACACCCCCTGAACAAATCAAAGTTGAACCTAGTATTGCTATGGTTAAAGATCTCTTGGTTGATAATATTGATGGGCATGTTATTCATTTCTGTGATGAAGCCGCTAGAATTGCTAGACCTGATACTAAAGATAAACATAGACCTATTGTTGGCATGCCTGTTGTTTCTGTTAAAATAGAAGATCATTGTTATCATGGCTTATGTGATGTGGGTGCTAGTGTGAGTGCAATTCCTTTTATCTTATATCAAGAAATTATGCATGACATTGCACCAGCTGAATTAGAAGAAATTGATGTTACCATTAAGCTTGCTAATAGAGATACTATAGCACCAGTTGGGATTGTTAGAGATGTTGAAGTCTTGTGTGGGAAAATAAAATATCCTACTGATTTTCTTGTTCTTGGTTCCCCACAAGATGATTTTTGTCCCATTATATTTGGTAGACCTTTCTTGAATACTGTTAATGCTAAGATAGATTGTGAGAAAGAAACTGTTACCGTAAGTTTTGAGGATGTGTCTCTTGAGTTCAATTTCTCTAAATTTCGTAGACAACCCCATGACAAAGAATTGCCTAGTAAAGATGAAATTGTTGGTCTTGCTTCTATTGCTGTGCCTCCTATTGATCCCTTAGAACAATATTTGCTAGACCATGAAAATGATATGCATATGAATGAAAGGAATGAAATAGATAAGATTTTCTTTGATCAGCATCCTATTTTGAAACACAACCTGCCGGTTGAAATACTTGGGGATCCTCCTCCACCCAAGGGTGATCCCGTGTTTGAGCTTAAACAATTACCGGATATTCTGAAATATGCTTATCTTGATGAAAAGAAGATATATCCTATTATTATTAGTGCTAACCTTTCAGAGCATGAAGAAAAGAGATTATCGAAAACTCTGAGAAAGCACCGTGCTGCTATTGGATATACTCTTGATGATCTTAAGGGCATTAGTCCCACTCTATGTCAGCATAAAATTAATATGGAGCCTGATGCTAAACCAGTTGTTGATCACCAACGACGGTTAAATCCTAAAATGAAAGAAGTGGTAAGAAATGAAA
The DNA here is from genome assembly GCA_039707655.1 of Elymus sibiricus. Classification (NCBI taxonomy): domain Eukaryota; kingdom Viridiplantae; phylum Streptophyta; class Magnoliopsida; order Poales; family Poaceae; genus Elymus; species Elymus sibiricus. The sequence continues at coordinate 343,395,398 of CM077663.1, forward strand.
CATTAAAGCTTCTGGAGGCAGGTATAATTTATCCTATTGCTGATAGTAGATGAGTTAGTCCCGTTCATTGTGTCCCTAAGAAGGGAGGTATTACCGTTGTTCCTAATGATAAAAATGAATTGATCCCGCAAAGAATTATTACAGGATATAGAATGGTAATTGATTTTAGGAAATTAAATAAAGCTACTAGGAAAGATCATTACCCTCTACCTTTTATTGATCAAATGCTAGAAAGACTATCCAAACACACACACTTTTGCTTTCTAGATGGTTATTCTGGTTTCTCTCAAATTTCTTTTGATGATTACTTGAGCAACCTTGATCGAGTTTTGCAGAGATGTGAAGAAACTAATCTTGTCTTGAATTAGGAAAAGTGCCACTTTATGGTTAATGAAGGTATTGTCTTGGGGCACAAAATCTCCGAAAGAGGTATTGAAGTTGATAAAGCTAAAGTTGATGCTATTGAAAAAATGCCGTGTCCTACGGATATCAGAGATATAAGAAGTTTCCTTGGTCATGCTGGTTTCTATAGGAGGTTTATTAAAGACTTCTCTAAGATTTCTAGGCCTCTCACTAATCTCTTGCAAAAAGATGTTCCATTCGTTTTTGATGATGATTCTGTAGAAGCATTTGAAATTCTTAAGAAAGCCTTGATCACCGCACCTGTTGTTCAACCACTTGATTGGAACCTACCCTTTGAAATTAAGTGTGATGCTAGTGATTATGCCGTTGGTGCTATTTTAGGACAAAGAGTTGATAAGAAATTAAATGTTATCCATTATGCTAGTAAAACTCTAGACAGTGCTCAAAGAAACTATGCTACCACTGAAAAGGAATTTCTAGCAGTTGTGTTTGCTTGTGATAAGTTCAGACCTTATATTGTTGATTCCAAAGTAACTGTTCACACTGATCATGCTGCTATTAAATATCTTATGGAAAAGAAAGACGCTAAACCTAGGCTTATTAGATGGGTTCTTCTGCTACAAGAATTTGATTTGCATATTATTGATAGAAAGGGTGCTGAGAACCCCGTAGCAGACAACTTGTCTAGGTTAGAAAATGTTCTTGATGACCCACTACCTATTGATGATAGCTTTCCTGATGAACAATTAGTTGTCATAAATGCTTCGCGTAATGCTCTATGGTATGCTAATTATGCTAATTACATTGTTGCTAAATTTATACCGCCTAGTTTCACATACCAACAAAAGAAAAAGTTTTTCTATGATTTAAGATATTATTTTTGGGATGATCCACACCTTTATAAAAAAGGAGTAGATGGTGTTATTAGACGTTGTGTACCTGAGCATGAACAGGAACAGATCCTACACAAGTGTCATTCCGAGGCCTATGGAGGACACCACGCCGGAGATAGAACTGCACATAAGGTATTACAATCTGGTTTTTATTGGCCTACTCTCTTCAAGGATGCTTGTAAGTTTGTCTTGTCTTGTGATGAATGTCAAAGAATTGGTAATATTAGTAGACGTCAGGAAATGCCTATGAATTACTCTCTTGTTATTGAACCATTTGATGTTTGGGGTTTTGATTATATGGGACCTTTTCCAAAGTCCAACGGGTATACTCATATTCTAGTTGCTGTTGATTATGTTACTAAGTGGGTAGAAGCTATTCCAACTAGTAGCACTGATCATAACACTTCTATTAAAATGCTGAAAGAAGTTATTTTCCCTAGATTTGCAGTCCCTAGATATTTAATGACTGATGGTGGTTCACACTTTATTCATGGTGCTTTCCGTAAATTGCTTGCTAAGTATGATGTTAATCATAGAATTGCATCTCCTTATCATCCTCAGTCTAGTGGTCAAGTAGAATTAAGCAATAGAGAAATTAAATTGATCTTGCAAAAGACTGTTAATAGATATAGAAAGAATTGGTCTAAGAAACTTGATGATGCATTATGGGCTTATAGAACTGCTTACAAAAACCCTATGGGTATGTCTCCGTAGAAAATGGTTTATGGTAAAGCATGCCACTTACCTCTAGAACTAGAACATAAATCTTATTGGGCAATCAAAGAGCTCAACTATGATTTCAAACTTGCTGGTGAGAAGAGGTTATTTGACATTAGCTCACTTGATGAATGGAGAACCCAGGCCTATGAGATTGCTAAGTTGTTTAAAGAAAAAATTAAGAGATGGCATGATAAAAGGATACAAAAGCATGAATTCAATGTAGGTGACCATGTCTTGCTATACAATTCTCGTTTAAGATTTTTTGCAGGAAAACTTCTATCTAAATGTGAAGGGCCTTACATTGTCGAGGAAGTATATCGTTCCGGTGCCATCAAGATCAACAACGCCGAGGGCACAAATCCGAAGGTGGTAAACGGGCAAAGAATCAAAAATTATATCTCAGGTACTCCCATAAATGTTGAAACCAATATTATCAATACCATAACTCCGGAGGAGTATATTAGGGAGACCTACCAGAACGTTTCAGACTCCGAAAAGGAACAAGTATGTGGTACGGTAAGTAAACCGACTCTAAAACTTTCCCAATAGCAATTTTTCTCAGTTTTGGAATATTTAATAAATTAGGAAAATTTAAAGTAGTCCGAAAAGTGCACGAGGAGGCGACAAGCCAGGGGGGCGCGCCCTACCCCCTGGGCGCGCCCCTGTGGCTTGTGGCCACCCCGTGCACCATCCGGACTCCGTTTTCTGGTGGTATACTCCCTTAGGTCGGTAAAAATTCATTATATAATCTCCCGAAGGTTTGGACCTTCATATCATGACAATATCTCCTGTTTTTGTTTCGAGTTGTTTTCTGGACAGATTTAGATCGCCATGACGTCCCCAAGTGCTTCGAAGGACAAGTTCTTCGAGAAGGTCATCAACCCCTACCTTGCAGAGGTGCTGCGACACCCTCAAACCATTGAGATGCATGAGGGGGTGCTGCACATCCGTGATGTTGAGGGGCCAAAGAAGACCAGAAGCGTGGAGACAAGGCTTGAAGCAATGGAGCAGCAAGTCTTCAAGTGCCAAGGGATGGTGGAACGCGGACTTAATGCCAACCACATGATGGTCACGGAGTTTACCCATAAGCACAAGCTGGACGCCAAGGACATCGGGGAGCACGTACATCTTCAAGCTTTACGAGAAAATCGAGCATCTCCAAGCCCAGACCTATGACCTGCAAAACCAAAACTGTGAGTATGAATACAGATTCAAGAGAATGAGTTTGGCTGCAGATTTGAGGATCCCGGAGACTCGTTCATCTTTTTACGATGGTGAGCCTGTGCCTTGGAAGACGGAGGACAAGCTTCCAACCTCATCAACAACTCCAACATCACCACCTCCGAAGAAAGACAACTAAACACATGGGTATGGGCACTCCCCTTGGCTTGTGCCAAGCTTGGGGGAGGTGCCCCGGTATCGTATCACCATCACATCTTTTACTTTTATCGTTTTTCTTAGTTCGATCCTTTTGGTTACATCTTGATCTAGTAGAATAAAGTTTTTAGTGTGATCTAGTTTTGAGTTTTGCTTTATGTCCCCCCTATGTAATCGAGTCCGAGAGTTATATAATAAAAAGTAGTTTTGAGTTGAGGGCTTTGATTGCTTGCTATGATCTTGAGGAAAAGAAAATAAAAAGAAGTATAGAATAAAAGCAAAGAGTATATATGATGATCTTATGGGGAGTGATGATTTCACATTAAGAAGTATGTTGATTGAAATTTGTTGTGAGTTGACAAACATAGCGATTGGTCATTGTTGCAATTAAAAGGAAGTAATAGAAAAAGAGAGGTTCACATATAAATATATTATCTTGGACATCTTTTATGATTGTGAGCACTCATTAAAATATTATATGCTAAGAAGTTGATGTTGGACAAGGAAGACAACATAATGGGTCATGTTTGCTTATTTCCGAATAGAAGTTATATGGTTATAGATCCTTTAACATGCGACTCTTGCTTCCACTCCATATCAGCCAAAACTTCCGCACTAAGTAGAGATACTACTTGTGCATCCAAATACCGTTAACCTAGTTTTGCCATGAGACTCCACCATACCTACCTATGGATTGAGTAAGATCCTTCAAGTAAGTTGTCATTGGTGCAAGCAATAAAAATTGCTCTCTAAATATGTTCGATCTATTAGTGTGAGGAAAATAAACTTTATACGACCATGTGATATGGAAGAAATAAAAGTGACAGACTGCATAATAAAGTTCTTTATCACAAGCGGCAATATAAAGTGACGTTCTTTTGCATTAAGGGATCGTGCATCCAACTATAAAAGCGCATGACAACCTCTGCTTCCCTCTGCGAAGGACCTATCTGTTACTTTTACTTTCTAGTACTTATCTTTATGCAAGAGTCATGGTGATCTTCACCACTTCCTTTATTTCGTCTTTCTCTTGGCAAGCGTCATGTGTTGGGGAATGATCTAGACACATATATCCACTCGGATGTGGGTGATCATGAGTTATTTCTGTTGACATTACCCTTGAGGTAAATAGTTGGGAGGCAAAACTATAAGCCCCTATCTTTCTCTGTGTCCAATTGAAGCTTTGACCTCATAAGTACCGCGTGAGTGTTAGCAATTATGAAAGACTAAAAGATGATTGAGTATGTGGATTTGCTTTACAAGCTCTTATATTGACTCTTTCCGATGTTATGATAAATTGTAATTGCTTCAATGACCGAGATCATAGTTTGTTAGTTCTCAATGGAGTTCTTGATTCATACTTTACCTTGTGAATGAATTGTTACTCCAGCATAAGAAATTGTATATCAATAAGTATTGCTGTTCTAAAGATGATCATGATGCCCTCATGTCCGTATTTTATTTTATCGACACCTCTATCTCTAAACATGTGGACATATTTATCGATTTCGGCTTTCGCTTGAGGGCAAGCGAGGTCTAAGCTTGGGGGAGTTGATACATCCATTTTGCATCATGTTTTTATATTGATATTTATTGCATTATGGGCTGTTATTACACATTTTGGTACAATACTTATGCCTTTTCTCTCTTATTTTACAAGGCATACATGAAGAGGGAGAATGCCGGCAGCTGGAATTCTGGACTGGAAAAGGAGCAAATCTGAGAGACCTATTCTGCACAACTCCAAAAGTCCTGAAAAGTTACGGAGATTTATTTTGGAATATATAAAAAATATTGGGTGAAAGAAATATTGGAGGGGACCCACTAGGAGGTCACAAGCCAGGGGGGCGCGCCCTATCCCCTGGGCGTGCCCATGTGGCTTGTGGGCCCCCTAGAAGCCCTCCGGTGTCCATCTTCTGCTATATGGAGGGTTTTGACCTGGAAAAAATCATAAGAGAGCTTTCAGGACGAAGCGCCGCCGTCTCGAGGCGGAACTTGGGCAGAACCAATCTAGGGCTCCGGCGGAGATGTTCTGCCGGGGAAACTTCCCTCCCGGAGGGGGAAATCGAAGCCATCATCATCACCAACGATCCTCTCAACGAGAGGGGGTCAATCTCCATCAACATCTTCACCAGCACCATCTCCTCTCCAAAGCCTAGTTCATCTCTTGTATCCAATCTTTGTCTCAAAACCTCAGATTGGTACCTGTGGGTTGCTACTAGTGTTGATTACTCCTTGTAGTTGATGCTAGTTGGTTTACTTGGTGGAAGATCATATGTTCATATCCTTAATGATAATTAATACTCCTCTGATTATGAACATGAATATGCTTTGTGAGTAGTTATGTTTGTTTCTGAGGACATGGGATAAGTCTTGTTATAAGTAATCATGTGAATTTGGTATTCGTTCGATATTTTGATGAGATGTATGTTGTCTCTCCTCTAGTGGTTTTATGTGAACGTCGACTACGTGACACTTCACCATTATTTGGTCCTAGGGGAAGGCATTGGGAAGTAATAAGTAGATTATGGGTTGCTAGAGTGACAGAAGCTTAAACCCTAGTTTATGTGTTGCTTCGTAAGGGGCTGATTTGGATCCATACGTTTCATGCTATGGTTAGATTTATCTTAATTCTTCTTTCGTAGTTGCGGATGCTTGCGAGAGAGGTTAATCATAAGTGGGAGACTTGTCCAAGTAAGGGCAGCACCCAAGCACTGGTCCACCCACATATCAAATTATCAAAGTAACGAACGCGAATCATATGAGCATGATGAAAACTAGCTTGACAGAAATTCCCATGTGTCCTCGGGAGCGCTTTGCTTTATATAAGAGTTTGTCCAGGATTGTCCTTTGCTACAAAAAGGATTGGGCCACCTTGCTGCACCTTTGCTACATTTGTTACTTGCTATCCGTTACGAATTATCTTATCACAAAACTATCTGTTACCGATAATTTCAGTGCTTGCAGAGAATACCTTACTGAAAACCGCTTGTCATTTCCTTCTGCTCCTCGTTGGGTTCGACACTCTTACTTATCGAAAAGACTATGATAGATCCCCTATACTTGTGGGTCATCAGACGCGCCCGCACGGTGGCGACGGCGAGGACGCCGGTCATGGCGACGCGGCAGCTGAGCTCGCCGGAGCAACGTGCAGGGGACTTCATCCCGCGTGATCCTCCGTCGAGCGTGGCTCCGGTGACGCAGCCGTGGCTGGTCGGGCCATTTTGCCGGCGGCTCCCGGCGCACACGTTTGGCGGCGACGGCGACGTGCGAGGCGTGTCAGCCACGGCACGCGCGCGTCCATTTGCGGGCAGCAGCGGTGGCTGCTTCTTTCCACGCGTCGTCCCGAGGGTTGGCGGCGTTTCGGTGATGGCGTGCCCGAACGGCGGTGGCCGTGCGGACCCGGAAGGCCGGCATGCTCAAAAAATGTAAGATGCAGCCCCTCTTTTGTTCAATTCCATTCGATTTGAGGCATGATCTGTCTTTCTAGGGTTCCAAAAATTGGGGATTTTGATTGATTTCTTTCAAAACATTCGATTCCCCTCCTTCTTATATGCTACAGGAACTAAAACAGTGCTAAAAAAACCAAACTTGATGCGGAAACGTGGCATAAACGATCTTAACAGAACATCATTTGATCATAAAAAAAACTGACTAGCACTTATCCCGTAGCAAAATAGACCTTACAGAAGCGGAGGGCAATCATCTTTAATCATGAACCATTAATCTTAACCTTAACAGTAATGATCTGGACTTAACTAGGCACATTAACATAACCAGACCATCATTAGGGATCTAATCTAGGCTTAAACGGCTCAAGATACCATTGTTAGTATTAATCCCGTAGGATTTACTTGACAGGAACATTAGCCTAGTCATTAGATCACCTAATTGAACAGACCAGAGAGAGGTGAGATGGATTCTTACCACCAATGGAAGCTGCCATTGGTGTAGTCGATGGGAGGTCCCGTGCCTGCTCGATGCAGGCTTGATGCAGGCTCGGGGTAGACGGTCGCGGCGGGTAGCGGCGTCCCTCGGGGCGCCACCGGCACTGCCCTGAGACAGGGGCAGGGCTTGGTGATGGTCTTCCCGTCGCTGCAGCACTCCCCTAGATCGGTAGGGTTTTAGGGTTGTGGGGGCAGAGGTGGAAACGTACGTGAACTAGTCAGATCGTACGTGGCCAGCTGCCCCCCCCCATCTTTTATATAGCGCTGGCGAACAGGGGACCAAAACCATCGTTGGTTAGGATCGCCCCCGATCAGGGCGCTTTAGTTGTAACGATGGGAAACTAACGTTGGCTAGTGGCCCATCTTATTTACGTCAATACTTATCCTTTTGTTTATTTTATTTCCTTTTCTTTTCAGCCCGTTAGGCCTTAGATCAAATACCAACACTGCATTCTCACGCGACTCTACTCCTGCGCGCCGGTGCGTCTTGCGGGTCGTGCGAGCGGTTGAGCTCCGGCCGCCGCGGCTGGAGGCAGCGACCGTAGTGGCGAGGGGCGTGCCCACGTTCAACTTCCCGGGTGCAAAGTTGTTTTTTTGGTAATTTTGTGTATAGTATAGTGTGTGACACCCTGTTTTTAGATGTAAAGTATGTGTGATTTGACACTGAGACAATGGGTCATTTCCTGAGCTCGTGCGCTGGTGGGCGTGAGGTGACGCGGCTCTGGCGAGCGATGGCGACGGCGTGGTGTCAGCGACAACTCGGGGGGGGGGGGGAGCGAGGCGAACTGCGGTCGCGTCTTCGGCGCGGTGAAAGTAACCTCGGTCTGTGGATCATCGAGGCGCTTAGGGTGTGTTTGGTAGCATGTATGGACCTAGCTTAGTTGTTTCCCTCTCATACATGCTGAGTGTAGACATGCTGAGTCCATGCAGTTGCTGTTGTTTGGCAGTGATGTATGCATTGAGACATACTGAGTAGAGACTTTGTTTGGCAACCTGCATGTGTTTAGACTTGCAGAACAATTTTGAATTCCGAATATATTTTTTGAACGGTGCACAAAATTGAAAAATAGTTGCTCTGCTCCGCCACCTACGGGACGCCCTCCTGCGTGCCCACGGAGCATCCCGCTTCCAGCTGCGGCGTCGGGAAGGCCCCCAACTGCGCAGTGCCGTCATACCCAACAGCCAGGAGCCGCACTGGGGCAGCAACTCTTCATGCCACTATGCTGGAGTTCCAGATCATGGTCAACAACACGTTCGGCGCGTGGTTCATCGGGATGGGCCCCGTCCCCGAAGAATTAAGTCGTCGCCGCGTGCTGCGAGGAGGAGGTCGAGGGACAGACGAACGCTTCCCCATCATCGGTCCTACGTCTAGCCGTACAAGCTCCGCACCGCGACGTCTTCTTCTTTGTCATCCTCGCCGGTCATCCTCACCAATCGCATCCACTACGACGACGCCAACGTCATAAAAATGTGTCGGAAGGCGCACCGCCTAGTGTATGACGAGCTCCTGCCGTAGGTGTTCCTGCCGGCATGTTGCCTCGAATCTGGCGACCCACCTCGTTGTCGAGGCGCTGGCAACTGTGCACTGGTAGTTCCTTAAGAGAATCTACAGCTGGACCCCTCATACGCTCCTCAAACGCCCGGGCAGGGCGCCCGGTCGCTGACCGGTCACAAAAAAATGATCCAGACGGATTCCTCATACCCATCTCAAACGTCCGGACTGACCGACACCCCTCATATCCATCTCAAATATGAGGACGATATGAGGGGTCGCGGACGTGCCCGGGCGCGCCCGGTCAGTCCGCCATGTAGGACGTGACCCCACCCCGGACCACCTTTTCTCTTTCTTTAATCATTCTTTTCTTTCTCTCTCTTCTTCTTCACCAATCACGTGCAAGTGACCGGACATATGAGGAAAAATATGAGAGATGCGGCTGCACGGATGAAAAAGTAGGGGTTCAAAACGGACGCGCCCGGTCACTGTCCGGGCGCGTCCGCGGGCGTTTGAGGGGCCGGATTTGCCAAGTCCGGCTGTAGATGCTCTAATATCCCCGAGCCGAGGCTCGACAGCCTCCTTGACGGCAAACCGGAGGGGGCACTATCATCGTTGGCCTTTGCAAAAAAAGAATGAGAACAAAGGGGAGACTCCCCCTGTCTTATTCTTATAGGAGGTGAGAGGTCTCGAACCCGGGCCGGCGACAGCAACCTTTATGCTGTCTACCACTCCACCCAGAAGAGCTTCTCCATCGTTGGCCTTTGCATTGGTTAATGTATGAAGTGGTGATTTTGTGGAAAAGTCCAAAGAAACCTCCCTTCACACCGATGTGGTCCCTACTGTGTTTAGCTGGATCGTCAAAGTTGGTCATAGTATGCCACATCGACATAATACGTATAGAAAACGACCATAGATGACACAATGGAACAACTTTAGGTACCGTAATTTGCAGTTTTTAAAGTTCAGTGACCAAAATGATCCCAGGGTACGACAAGACAAGACAAGACCTCCACGACGGGGCAATGCGTGGCTACAAGACCACTGATACCGCTGACCTTGACGGAACGGCTCGGTCCTGTAGCGGCGTGCGCTACCTACTCCACGACACCGTTAACGCGTGGCTACAGTGGCGAGCAGCCGGCAGGACCCTGCAGCCGGCGGGCCCCATAGCTGACCAGAGAGGCTGCCAGCCGGAGCCCGCCCCATTTCCCTCGCATATTTTAAGCTGGGGGTTGACCTATAAAACCCCCCACCCAGTAGCCCTCCTAGCTCGGGAGGTTCCCTGAGGATTTACCACACGCATATCCACACTCCACATACAGAGAGGCAAGAGAGGGGAGCTAGCTCCTTCTTCCTTCTCCGGCGAATAGCTCGAGGAGCACCATTGTATTACTCTTACCCCCATATAGTTGATCCGGCAGGACCAGAGGTATTACCTCTCAAGGAGGGCCCCGAACCTGGGTACATCGTGTGTCTCGCACCGCTTGACCCCAATCTTGCCTCCGGAATCCACCGGTGTCCATCGGTCCCAACCACTCTCGATAAGCCACCCCATGGCATCTGCCGTGAGAACACCACGACACTATCTCTTTCTTCACATTTATTGCATTCGCCTAGGAATGCGTATATAGCTAGGCTCTTTCATAAGAGCTCACTTCCCTTACTTTTTCACATCTCTCTCCTCCATATAGGCAAAAATGCCATGTAAGCAGGCTATAAGCCCACTATTGTACTTCCTCTTAGAAAAGGTCTTTCATAGGCATACACCCTCCCCAAAAAAGTGTGTTTGTCATAGTGCATGCTTATCATGGCATGTTGCCTATGGCATGGGCATGCTGCCATGCTGGTAATCCATAAAGTACAAGTTACTGAAACAAGAAAAACAAGTTTTACAATTCAATGAAGTACAAGTTATACGGAAGGGACTTACGCATTGCCTAAATCAGAAAGTACATGTTTAATGAAACAAGAGAACAAGTGCCTAAATCAGAAACATGTTTAATGAAACAAGAATAACAAGTGCCTTCCTTTCTTTCTTGCTAATGATATGATTGACATGTCTACCCTTGTTGATCTGAAGCGTGAAGCCTTTGCTTTGATTGGTCTTCTTCAAGATTTTAAGCTGCCAAAAGTAAACCGTCGAGCCTATTTGGTGGCGCATGAAATGGTGAAGTTTAGCTTTGATAATAGATCAGATGGTGTTCATATTAATTTTGTTCCGCCCTGCGTGGCGTATGCTACAACAAATGCTTGTAATAACATTTTAATTAATAAATATATGATGGTGTTTTAAAAAAAAGGAATAACAAGTGCCTAAATCAGAAAGTACATGTTTAATGAAACAAAAATAAGAAGTTTTTAAAATCATATGAAGTACAAGTTGATAAGAAATAGAAGAACAAAATGCCTATACCACAACATATGAATTTAGTGAAACTGGAAGAAAAAGTTGTTAAAATCGTATGGAGTACAAAAGAAAGTTATGCCTAGACCAGGAAGTGTAATTTAACTGAAACATGAAGAACAAGGTGTTAGAACTGCATGAAGTACAAGTTACAAGGAAATAAACCTTACCAAAACCAGGAATACAACTGAACCGAAATAGGAATTACACCATAGCTAATGCATGATAGGGATTACATCATGGCATTTTCAAAACTGATCCAGCGGAGTTTGCATTCAATGTTACTAAAAACTGAACTGCTCAAGTCTAGCAGACAAGACTAACGGACTTCACTTTCAATGTTCTCTAAGGGCATCTCCAACGCCGACCCGCAAATTTGCTCCGGTATCCTCTGCGGACCGGGGAGGGGGGAGTCCGTGAACAGGGATGCCGGAGCTGACCATTCAACTCTGTCCGCATACATTTCTAGCCGGTTTCGACTTCAGACGAAATTCATGCAAACCGGCTGATATTCATCAAAATTCAGAAAGAAAATAGCACAAATCATCCATACATAGCATGCAAGTACAATAATTTCTCAAATTCGATGTCCAACAAGTTTTTCATTGGATCATGTCGTCCCACACATATTGTCCCTTCAGCTTCATCCAATAGTGTGTGTACTCAAATGGCTGTCCCTCTGTCCTGTGGTGCATCACAACAGCGCATACGGGCTCAATGTGATCAACAAGTTGAGGAAGAAGAAGCAAAACTTATGATCTCCTCCTCTGTTGTGTGGAATGGTCACCTTGCCTCCAACTAAGCAATTGTGTGACAAAACTTGGTGACGATAGTCTGGATGGCATTACCATCGATACGATAACGACCTCACATTGCGATCAGGGATGATGTGCATGTCATAGGGTGCAATGTGCTTTCATTCGTCACGATTCATGCACTTGCTGTCAGAAGTTCCCCCTCTACTCCTGCCTACGAAATCCCCGGATACGGTCAACCATGCATCGCTGAACAACTCATCCTCCATGGCGAGTACCCCGCCATCCTTCTTACTCTGAAAAACGACATGGCGTACAGAAATAAGCTCAATGGCATTTGACCGAACACCTGTCGGGCGTGGTGGCCGCCATGGAGATTGTCCACAGGGTGGCGGACTGTACCTGGTGAAAGATCGTGGATGTCGCCTAGAGGGGAGGGGTGAATAGGCGCTTTAAAATAATTACGGTTTAGGCTTGAACAAATGCGGAATAAAACTAGCGTTTAATTTGTCAAGCACAAAACCTAAATCGACTAGGCTCACCTATGTGCACCAACAACTTATGCTAAACAAGATAAACAACTAACTGATAGCAAGATATATAACTAGAAACAATATGGCTATCACAAAGTAAAGTGCATAACTAAAGGGCTCGGGTAAGAGATAACCGAGGCACGCAGAGACGACGATGTATCCCGAAGTTCACACCCTTGCGGATGCTAATCTCCGTTAGAGCGGTGTGGAGGCACAATGCTCCCCAACAATGCCACTAGGGCCACCGTATTCTCCTCACGCCCTCGCACAATGCAAGGTGCCGTGATTCCACTAAGGGACCCTTGAGGGCGGTCACCGAACCCGTACAAATGGCAACCCTTGAGGGCGGTCACCGAACCCGTACACTTTGGCAACCCTTGGGGGCGGTCACCGGTACCCGACAAATTGCTCGAGGCGATCTCCACAACCTAATTGGAGACCCCGACGCTTGCCCGGAGCTTTACACCACAATGATTGAGCTCCGAGGCACCACCAATCCGTCTAGGGCGCCAAGGCACCCAAGAGGAACAAGCTCTAGGGTGCTCAAACACCCAAGAGTAATAAGCTTCTCAATTTCTCACTTCCACGTATCACCGTGGAGAACTCAAACCGATGCAACTAATGCAATGGCAAGAACACACGAAGTGGTCAAGTCCCTCACTCCCAAATCCCACCAAAGCAACAAAAGCTATGGAGGAATATGAGAGGTAGAACAAGGAGAACACCAAGAACTCCAAGATCTAGATCCAAGGGGTTCCCCTCACTTAGAGGAGAAAGTGATTGGTGGAAATGTGGATCTAGATCTCCTCTCTCTTTTCCCTCAAGAAGGAGCAAGAATCATTGGAGGGATTGAGAGTTAGCAAGCTCAAGAAGATCAGCAATGGGGGCAAAAACGAGCTCTAAGGATAAGAAAACCGTTGGGGGCAAAGGGGAAGAAGACCCCCTTTTATAGCCCCCACCAAATCGAACCGTTACCTGTGCTGGACGCACTCAAGCGGTACTACCGCTCCAAGGAGCGGTACTACCGCTTAGAGCGGTACTACCAGCCGAAGCCAGTGAGTACAGCAAGCACAGGAGCGCGGTAGTGCCGCACAAAGCGATACTACCGCCCCCACAAGCGGTACTACCGCAAAGGTTCGTAGAACAGCCCAGAAACGAGGTAGTGGAGCGGTACTGGAGTGGTACTACCGCCGCAAGCGGTACTACCGCCCAACATCCGCTCTACTACCGCTAAGGAAAAACAGGGCACCAGAAGAATTTCAGCAAGCGGTACTGGAAGCGGTAGTAGAAAGCGGAAGTACCGCATAAGCGGTACTACCGTGCTACTACCGCTCACCAAGAATGGGCAACAGAAGAAATTCCCACAAGCGGTACTCGCTGCGGTAGACCACAGCGGTACTACCGCATAAGCGGTACTACCGTGGTACCGAGCGGTACTACCGCTTGGGTGACAAGAAAACTGCCTAGAGACTGAAACTGCCATAACTTCTGCAAATGAGCTCCGAATTGAGCAAACTCAAGCTTGTTGGATAGAAGACAACGAGGACTATCCAAACAGCGACTGGTTATAATAAGAAGTGGCAGGGGAGATATGCCTAACATATAGAGATGAGAAACCTCTATGAATGAAGAACCGGCATAAACTCCAACATCGAAAACATCATAGAAGATGCATATATGAACTCCGTTTTCGATGAACTCGAGCTTGTCATGAAGATGACCATAAGCTCAAAAACTCACAAAGAGAAACACTAAACACGAACCAAGAAAGATGATGCAAGGATGCAATGGTTTGAGCTCTCTACGAACGATACGATCAAGCTACTCACTTGAGAGCCCCCCTTGATAGTACGGCTATCGATCCTATAACCCGGTCTCCCAACTACCACCATGAGACCGGTAAAATAGAAAACCTATCAAGGGCAAACCTTTGCCTTGCGCATAGTCCACTTGAGCTAGATGATGACGATCTAGACCTCCTCAAGTTGGACCACCCTTCTTGATTGCGCCGGCTTGATGAAGACTAGTTGATTGCTCCCCCATACTCCACTATGGGTGAGCCACTCTTCGGCACATCTTCACAAGTCCATTGTCACCACAATGGACGGCAAGCTTCAAGCATGTGATCTCTTCGTGATGCTCCACTTGAACTTGCACACCGCAATCTTGATTACGATCACCACTTGATGTCATACTCCATGGGTTGAATGAGATCTTCCTCTTGACGCAAGCCCATGGAAACATACCTAACCCCACATAGAACTCTCGCATAGAACATGGGTTAGTACACAAAGCGTAATGGACAATGCTTACCATACCGTGAGATCACTTGATCCCGCTCGGTACATCTTCTACGCTTTGTGTGTTGATCAACTTGAATCACTCTTCATATTTAGTCTTGATCAACCTTGAATCTTTCCAACTCTCTTCATTAGGATGATGTCTTGAAGGTAAACATGAATGTTCACACAATCTTCTTCTTCAAGACATGCTTGCAATAGGTTCATCTCTTACATGACCAATCTTTGGATAAATCCTTGAATAGTACCTTGGTCAACACATATCTTCTTCAAGACATGCTTGCAATAGGTTCATCTCTTACATGACCAATCTTTGGATAAATCCTTGAATAGTACCTTGGTCAACACATATTCTTCTTCTAATAACCTTGAAACCAACAAATGGTCTTCAAGCAATGCCTATGGACAAACCCTTCAAATATAACTCAAGGCAACCATTAGTCCATCGAGATTGTCATCAATTACCAAAACCAAACATGGGGGCAGCACATGTTCTTTCACCTGGGTACAGACGGCTCCAGGGTGGACAGCATCGTCGTAAAAGGCGGGCGGGGGCGTCGGTGCTCGTTGCGAACGTCTGGCAATGCATGTGTGACGATCGAAGAGGTACAACAGCGGAGGCGGAGGTGGAGGGTGCAGACGCAAAGCAAGGGGAAGAAGTGACGAAGTGGAAGAAAATGGGGCCTGCGGTGTCGGAGTCCAACGTGGCTGATGTCCGGACTCCTGCAACCCCCTACCTCCCCCCCCCCCCCCCACTTTGTCTCCACTTTACGGGAAAAGTGTGTCCGAACCGTCGAGCGGACCGATACAGGTCCGCGTTGGATGGCTTCACGGTTCGGACGTATGCGGACGGTTTGAGGGTCGGTGTTGGAGATGCCCTAAGAAGATGGAGTGAGGAACACTAAATTTTGTATTTGGGTAAAATAAAATGTGAAGCCAAATGTGTTGTACAGCTTCACTATCAATTATTGTTAGCCGGATTGAGCATCTTAAAGTAAGAAGGGAATGAAGCATCAGTTTAGATTAAAAATAGTAGTACTGCAGAATAAGTTACACTATATACTTAACACTAATTGTCTAACCACTTAATGCTATTTTTGCAATTTGTGTTAGAGCTATAATGAGGTTTCCCACGTGAAAAAGGAGTTATAATGATGTTTAAACTAGATAAATGTATCCCTCTGTTTTTATTTACTCTGTATATTAGGTTTGTCTAAAGTCAAATCTTATATATTTTCAATAAGTTCGTAGAAACATATATCAATATATACACCATCAAATCAATGCTATTGGATTCATCATTTCATATATTTTCACATCATATAAATTTGTTATTGTAAATGTACATATTATTTTCTATAAACTTGATCAAACTTCATAAAGTTTGACTTCAATCAAAGCTATTATACGGAGTAAATAAAAATGAAGTGAGTATATTTTTTGACCCTCAAGTTTACAAGAAGTCAATATTTGGTCTCTTATCTTTTTCTGGTTGACATTTAGTCACTTATGTTGGGAAACCGGAGAGATTTCATTCAAAATCAGAAATGAGAGAAAAAAACTCCTTATCACACTCTTTCTTACGTACTCCATCTGTTTCTAATTATAAGATTTTTCTAGAGATTTCACTACGGATTATATACGAAGCAAAATGAATGAATGTACATTTTAAAGTATGTCTATATACATCCGTATGTAAACCGTAGTGTAATCTCTAAAAGGACTTATATTTAGGAGCGGTGAGAGTACAATAGTAGCATTTTATCAAGCACCTTGTTGTGTGTAGGTCATCTCCAACGCAGATTCACAAACCACCGCATTCGTAAGCGGATAGGGACCAGTCCGCGGATACGAATGCAGTAGTCGGTCATCCAAAGCTACCCGCGTACATTTCAATTCGCATTTCAACTAACCGAACGATTCATCAAACACGACGTAATTCATCAAAGTTCGGATTGAAAATAGTACTAATCATTCATACGCAGCATGCAACTAAGTCTACTACAACAATAGTTTAAATTCAACGAGATTAATCGGATGTTCAACAATTTTTTTATGAATGGATCATGTCGTCTCACACATACTGCCCCTTGAGCTTCATCTAACAATGTATGTGCATGAGTAGTCTACCCTCTGCCCTATGATACATCATGACAACGCGTACATGCTACATATCGTGTAGAGCAACATTGAGTGAATGAATCAATCAATCAACTAGTTGAGCAAGAAGAAGCAAAACTTACGATCTTCATTGTTGCCGCGAGCAATGGCCACATTGCCTTCAGCCGACCAACTGCTTTACAAAACTTGACGACGGCGTTCTGAATGGTGTACCATTGATAGGCTAACGACTTCACATTGCATTATGAATGATGTGAATGTCGTAGTGCGCAATATGTTTCCACGCGTGAAACGGATTTTGCACGCGCTACCAGAAGAGTCCCCTTCTGCTTCTGCCTTTGAAATCTAGAGATGCGGCCAACCATGCATCACACAATAACTCATACTCCATGCCCGAATACTCCGGTATCCTTCATACTCTAAAAGAACGACGTGAAGTTCGAAAATAAGCTCAATGGCATTTGACATAACACATGTCGGGCGTGGTGTCCGCCATGGATGTCGTTGACAGCGAGCGAAGGGTACCTGGTTGTGTACTAATCCTGGGTGGACCTAGTACAAGGTGAGCAGACACGTGGGTGATGATTGTGGACGTCCGACAATGCCTGGATGGCAGCCGAAGAGGTATAACGGCGACGACGGAGTAGGAGGGTGCAGATGCAAAGTAAGGGAAGCAGGGACGAAGTGAAAGAGAATGTGACCGGTAAGGGATTTAAGTGGGCAGGGGCTGGCGGTGGTTTGGACTCCCATAAAGCCCTTCAATTTGCTTTCCAATTTACAGGACGCGTCCAGACCAATCACAAATCGATACAGAACCATATTAAATGGCAAAGCATATCCGATTTTGCAGTCCGGACAGTTGTGTGCGGTTTGGGGATCGATTGGAGATGCCCTTACCCTGCCTACCAATAACGACGTTGCCGAGCTCGATGCCGGCCTTCACGCGCTCCTCCTCCCCCGAGCGCTTCCACCTGCTCCACCAGGCCGGCTCCTCGCATGGCCAGTGCCGCACCATCCGCGGTGTCAGGCAGATGTCTGCTACCCAGCCATGGCCCGCCTCGCCCGCAGCCTCTGGCACGACACCCAGCCAGAAAACGGTGCACTGAGCCAGTGACCCCGTCGCCGCACCTTTCCATGGGCCCGCGCCCGCGCTCCTTTTCGCCGTCGAGAACGGGGGCGCAGCGGAGGTCGGCATGGATGGGAGGTGAGGAGGGTGTTCCGCGTCCTCGACGTGTGGGCGAGGGGGGTGGGGGAGAATGCTGGACGTTACCAAGGCAGTCGCAATGTTCCAACCGCTGACCGTCAGGAAGGGCGTCGTCGTCAGACAAGAGGAAGTCATCCGCATCGTCAGAAGGAAGGAGAAGCCGGCCGGTTTCCGGGTGATGACGAGCGACGGCGAGGTGTTCCACGGCGCCAAACGTGTCCTGACTGTTGGCGCATGGACGAGCAAGCTGGTAAGACCGGTGTGGAGCTGCACATCCAGCAGCTGGACATGCTCACCTTGCACTGGAAGATCAAGCCAAGCCCTGAGCCCGTTCGGGCCACCTCAGTATACGCCCGTGCACAGTGCACTGTAGCTGCGCCGGAACGAGAAGACGACGTGTGAGGCACTGCTCCAGGAGCCAAAGCTAGGAGACTACGTTGAGCTTCACGCCGGCGTTCTCTGGCGCGTGCGCTGCCGACGCAGAGCAGGGTGCCGACCACACGAGGGGACACGGCCACGAGCTCCCTGCCCCGCTCGCCCTCTTTGGTGGGGAGCTTCTGCGCGGACTGCTTGTGATCGCGTGCTCAGGGTAGACCGCCAACGTGGGAGCCGTGAGGCGGTCGAGCGACGCGTCAAAGGAGTCGGAGGCGAAGGGGCGGCAGCGGAGCGGCGGCGAGGAGATCGGCGTAGACGTGTCGCTCTGGAGCAGGACCTACATCGAGGTCGTGTTGCCGCTCACGCGCACCGTCTACCACCGCATCCGCCTCGCTCATGGACTCCGCCGCAGCTCGTCGGCAGCGATCTAGTGGCCTCGAGGTGCGTCGCTGTCGGTGCGGAGGGCGGACGCACGTTAGGTGCTCGACAAAATGCTTCTGCCGCATCACAAAGAGTCAACTTGGATGTTTGTGTCAAAAGTCAGACCGATGACGGTCAGCTCAATACGGCTTTGTTGTTGGTTTTCGACGAAACGTGTCCGATATTGAAACATGGGGACGAAACGTGGACGGAAAACAAATGACAGACTAAATGTCCATTTCTCCTAAACCTGGGATCAAAAACATAATTTTTTTTTCTTTCTTTAAACTAGAATTGTACTATTTCTAGTGTAACTTTCATGAAATTCAAATTATTATTATAATGCCCAGATTTTCTTCATATTTTAATTAAGTTACAATGTGTTTGCATTATATATATATAAACCACGGCACCCGTTGTTAAATTTCTAGATCCGCCGCTGACACCCGCCGAGAAGAGTGCCAGCTCACATGTCCAACATGGCGTACTTCCATCCCTAGAAATTAAGTGTTTCTTTTATTCAAAAGATTTTCATATGAATTTTATCTTATGTAGGTTGTTTGATTCGTAGGATTGGATCTTACACGAACTTTCCGTAAGGATTCCCTTGTACTATAATTTTATTTTAAGTCCAAACTGTCAGAATTTCTTCTCACAGTATATTTTTTTTCCATTTTTTCTAAAAGCGTTTGTACAAAAGGGCAAAAAAAGAAAGGTATGTACAACTACAATTACAAAAGCTGGTGCAATCTCAGCTAGACCAGGGAAGTAGCAACTAAAGAAAGTGCAGCCCCTTCTACTGCCTTTTCTCAAAGAAGCTATCTGAAATTTTTGAACCCAGTGGGGCAGAGCTTCATGAGACTTCCTTTTGGCCCTGTATGTCAGCCAATGCAACTCTTCTTTAAATCTGTGCCTGCAAGCATATAAGCTTGGAGGGATCTGTACTATAATTTTATTCGTTTGGCAGGATTTCAAATCAAAGGAATGGGAAAAGTAAATAATTAAGATGCTCTCTCCACTTCAATCTTGAAGAATTTTTCATGAGATCCCACCTAATACTAAGAATCATTGGGAATTATGCCAATATGACACAATCCTAAGGAATCTAGTAGCGACATTCCATTGGAAAGGATGACATACATAAAAAATAATCATGTGGGAGAAAGTCTATGGGAATTCTCCAAAAAATCTACAAATCGAATGCGCCCATATAGGAATTTTTAGCACCCACTCAATTGTATTAAAGAGAATCCTTTGTTTTTTCCAAATGATAAGTGCCTCGGCGTGTGGCAGTAAGCAAATCAGTTCGAACGCCTTTTTCACCATTGGATGAGATGCAGCAATCTCAAAGCAAAGAAGAGAACACGTCAGATCAGAGAACCGTTCGGTACTTGATTTTTTTTCAAAACTATGACGTATTTTATAGCAAATTCGGAAACTATAGGGCCGAACGCAAAAAATTCAGAAATGTGACCCCGTCGGCCTCTAGCTGGCTGAAGAGTGGCCCGTCGGCCTCTGGCTGGCCGAAGACAGGCCCGTCGGCCTGCGGTGGACCAAAAAGGGACCCGTCGGCCTGCGGTGGACCGAAGAGTGGCCCGTCGGCCTCCAGGCGGCCGAAGAGAACTGGTCGGCCTCCAGGCGGCCGAAGTGTCCCTAGGAGCCTAATCTGAAGTTTTTTTTCACTTAAATACATTATAATTCCTACACAACCATTCCCCCTCTTTCACATTCCAACTATGTACTTTCCCGCAACCATTTGCCGACATTCTGTCTCGTCATTTTCTTTCCCGCCATTTTCCTTCCCGCCATTTTCTTTCCCGCCCTTCTTTCCCGCCATTTTCTTTCCCGCCATTCTCTCCCGCCATTTTCTTTCCCGCCTTTCTCTCCCGCCATTCTTTCCCGCCATCTTCTCTTCTGAACCTATAAAACCCCCTCCGCAGTAAGGTGGGTGAGCAGGCAAGTGTAGTCTGGTGAAGATGTCCGGTTATCCTTTCGATCGTAGTTGTTTTCACCCTAGTATGTCGAAATGTCTTCTGAGGTTAGCCGCCAATTTCGAGATAGACAATAGGATAGTTCCATGGGACGAACTCCTCAGTAGTGACACCTTACTGAATGAGTTGGCTCATGCATTAGCTAGGAGTGGGTGGCCTCCTAGGACATTTGAGGAGATACGGCAAGAACTTCTCAGGTTGCATGGAAGATGGCAGAAGCAACTGCATAAGAGTGAATCTTACCTGAAGCTTGCAGCAGAATATACACATTGGTGGACAGACGACAGCGAGGACGAAGATGATCTTTTCATGCCGAGCACCAAGGCCAAGAGACCCACATCGTTGAAGTCCAAGACTACCACACCGTTGAAGGGGAAGAGTCCTGCATCAACGGAGGATGACGACGATGACTTCATGCCGAGCACCAAGGCCAAGAGACCCACATCGTCGAAGTCCAAGACTACCGCATCGTCCAAGGGTAAGAGTGCTGCATCAACGGAGGATGACGACGATGACTTCATGTAGTTTATGGGATGTATTTTTCTAGTTAAGTCGTACCGTTTAATTCAGATGTACTTCTATCTTAATTATCTGTTGTAGTCTCTTTGGAAATGTATCTCGTACCGTTTAGTTGAGTTGTACCGTTTAATTCAGATGTACTACTAATATGAAGTAGACAAGTGTCTTGAAAACAAATCAATCTCTTACATAGATAATGACTCATACATAGATAGTAACACATACATGAAGGATGTCTGATACATAGATAACCATATCACTGCTGGGGACGGCAACGAATCTGGGTCTTCCTCGGACGAGGACCGGAAGGCGATAAGCGCTCAGGCGGTGGACGAGTCTCACGATGACCACGACCATAGACAACCTCGTCTGTCAGTGTCTGTGTCTCCTGCGTCCATGGTGGTGGTGGAGTGTGAAGAACTGTCTGCGAGAACTCATAGGTGTTTGCAGCTCGGTCATCGTCGTCGCCGTCACCGTCTAAGAACGAACCAGCACCACTAAGCATCGGTGACTGGACTGAATGCATGAACGGTTGCGACTGGCTGTCGACCGCGGTAAAGTAAAACATGTAAAACTGATTTGCGAACCTACAATGTTTAAAAGAATGTACAAAGTAGTGTTACCTAGGTCCATCTGATTATGCCAGGAAGAGCTCCCTGGTTGTGAAGGAGGTGGCTGCTGGTAGAAATAGCTCCCTGGTTGTGAAGGAGGTGTCTGCTGCCAGGAAGAGCTCCCTGGTTGTGAAGGAGGTGTCTGCTGCCAGGAAGAGCTCCCTGGTTGTGAAGGTCGTGGTTCTGAACGCTGCACAGAGGGTCGTGGTTCCGAACGGTGCATAGAGGGTCGAGGTTTTGAACGCTGCAGAGAGGGGCGTGGCGGACGATGTGCTGGACGAGGAATAGCAACATCCGAAGATCGTCTACATGTAACAGCTGCGTAAATCCCGCGTAGCTTCTCATCAAGACGCCTCAACCATGAGACGTTCTCTCGCGGTGGGATATTATCTCCCCTCTCAAAGCGTTGCATTAAAGCGGAAACCTCCTCTAGCGCCTCGCATGTCAAGTCACCCTGTACACGGAGAGTTAACCAATTAGATCATCGTTGTATGGCAGACAACACGAATAGTTAACCAATTGTATATGTTCAGGTTAAGAAAAAACTTAACATGTGAGAACCATAGCACGTACCACGTGGTGTCTGGTTCCCACAACAGAGGCAGTTAGGAACAGATTGCTGGTGAGAGGGGCTTCGATCTGATCAGGAGCTGATAATGGAACCAAGTAGATCCTCGTGCTATGCCGGTAATGCTGCAGATACAACCCGAACTTGTCCCAGTCAAAGGGCCGAACTTCATCCCAGATATTTGTCGGCGCGGTAGTCCATTCGTCGACGTAAGGGCTAATGTCGCGAAGCCAAGAATCCAGGGACTTGTTTCCTCCTACGCGACTGTACCTGAGATTGAAATGTGCGTTACATGATTAGTTATATTCTGAATGCAGACATGAGAACTAAAATAGTATTACTTACTTGTGCACGTGATCTGGTAAGTGTGGAATAACTGGAATGTCAGGCTCTTGGCATAGACCGAACTGTCTCATCACCCTATGAAGAGCCATCTCCTCAACCGTCAAGTCGAACACCAACTTGGCCTTGGTCATCCAATAGTGCCGATCTCTAGTGCACAATCCAGAAATCCCAACTGGACACCTGGATAATATAGCCTGATGGGAGTATGGCTCCCAGATAACTCGATCCTCGTGCAAACTATCAAACTGCGTCGTGAAGGAGGGGTAGCAGCCCCTCACCTGGCTATGCGCAAACTGTCTCTGTGCATGACAACAAATATGCATTAGTAATACTATTGAATGGCAAGAAATAAACATTAGTAATTCATATTGTTACTTAATATGAAAATACCTCTCTCCGTGCCCAAACAGATCCCATAATAGGCAAGTCGCCGATAGAAGGCACGTAAGT
Source organism: Elymus sibiricus (assembly GCA_039707655.1). Taxonomy (NCBI): domain Eukaryota; kingdom Viridiplantae; phylum Streptophyta; class Magnoliopsida; order Poales; family Poaceae; genus Elymus; species Elymus sibiricus. The sequence goes on from CM077663.1 coordinate 343,418,789, forward strand.
CCCAGCCATGTCCTCAAAACCAAAAGGTTTTTCAACGCAGAAATCTGGTATACTCTCCAACCTCGTGTGTTGTATGTTAACATAAGTGCCGGGATTCCTCTCCTTCAGTATGTCAAGGAGACGGACAACATTATCATATGAGTCGAAGAACGTCCCAAACCTTTCCTCCATAGCCTTCTGCTTAGCCCTCCAAGCCTTCCCATAAGGAATGTCATAATTCCATCTGACCTTCACTGTTGTCTGGATGTGTTTTGCTTCCATATCTTTCTTCTCCACTATCTCAGTATACATGAGTTGCGCAATGAGAGTTGAAGTCGGGTTTGGATGACGAACCAACAGGTTTTTCCTCACACAATTATGTGGGACCACATTGGTGACAACCCAGTGGATGTTATACTTCGGCACGTGCCCGTGCACCTTCGCAGGACAACCTGTTTCAACACACTTCACGGTATAGTTTGTTGGACTCGATATGTGTGTCCGAAAAACCCTCTGCGTAGACATAGCCCACTTTATCACCGCATACTTCAATTTTTTCTTTGTATCAAACATAGCCCCTATCTGGACTTGGTTCAGATTATATTGCCATGGAGTCTCATGGCCATCGTTGACAGTAAGGCTGGTGGATATGTCCTGATCCCATGCAGAAGGAATCGGTACCTCCACTTCATCCTCGGAATTTTCAGAATCCAGATCCTCCACAAATCCATCCTCGTCCTCTTCCTCCATCACCCTCTGCATTTCATCGCCTTCCTCATCCCCATCAGCAACACCAGAACCAACTAATATTATCGATTGAGTACTCTGCCCAGTATCATGACCACAAACATTGTGTGGCACGTAGTCTGACTCTTTCTCGGCTTGGCTAGTATCCACATCCGGTGGCTGTGACCTGGATAAATAAATCTCATTAGCCACTTGACTACCGTGGCCTGGTTCATACCCCACGTGGAGTTGTACGGTATTCTCCTCCTTCGCCACTGGTTGCACTAGGGCATATGGGTGGATTCTTCGGTCTCGGCAACGACTTAACAGGGTCACCCAATGCTGGCTCCTATCTATCGGCATCAACTCCCACTTGACATTTTTACAGGATTTGGTCCACAATGCATGAATACTGACGGAACATACTTCAGGATCCAGCCCAAAACTAATAGTCAACCAGTGCTTCAAATGTCTAATGTCCAGTCTGTCCGGGTCTGAAAGTGTCATGACGCCATTTTTAAACTCGCTAAGATCAACCCCCAACTCATTATATCGAACATTACCAGGGCCGTAGTGAACAGTCAAATTTACTGATTCAGACATTTTCACCTGTCACACATTGCCACCTTCTCATTAATCGCAACGAACAAAATTATTACCGGCTACACTAACTATCCGCTAAAATGACTATGTACACTAAATAAACTGTACAGCTCATAGAAAATTTGTGACGACATTGTTATACCTTCGACGCGTGTGTCCCCTTCTTCTTCCGTCTCTCTTCAACTCAGCGGCACCGGCCACCTCGCGGACTCCTTGCACCACCGGACAACACCACCGGAACTCCTCCTCATCACCACCTCCTCCTCCTCACCACCACTGCCTCCACACCCGCACCTCCTCCACCCCACCACCTCCTCACCAGCCACACCTCCTCCACCCCACCATGGCTCCTCCTCACGCACAAAAAACTACCCCATAGCAAAAAAAAATACCATAGGTCGGCGGAGAATGCTATGATCTATTGTTTTTGTGGGTTGGATAGGAAAATGGGTGGACGAGGGAAGAGATCGGCGCGGGGGTGGAGAGTACAGAGAGCAACGAGAGAGAGAGGAGGAGCTAGCGAACAGAGGAAGAAGAAAGGAGCGGCGTCGGGCTTAGCCAGGAGCTCTTCGGTCTCCTGCCGGCCGACGGGCCCTCTTCGGTCTCCTGGAGGTCGACAGGCCACTTTTCGGTCGCGTGGCAGCCGATGGGCCACTCGTCGTCCCACTGGTGGCCGACCAGCCCTCTTCGGCCAACTGCAGGCCGAAAAGCCCATCTTCGGCCAGCCTTCGGCCGACGGGGTCATATTTCTGGATTTTTTTCGTTCACCCCTCTAGTTTTCAAATTTGCTATAAAATATGTCATAGTTTTGAAAAAAAAATCTCGGTACTTGCAATTGTCCCCTTGAACGAGTCGCTCCCCAGTCCCCACTATGTTTCTCTCTGCTCTCCCACGCCACCGCCCACACACAGTGATGACGTGGCTGGATCCCCTCACGGTAGAGGATCCACGGTGGGCGGCTGGATCTCGAGCGGCCGGTCGCGAGTAAGGAGGCTGGGCACATCCGACGTTGGGCAGGCCGTGACAAGGCGAACGCCGTCCGACGGTGACTATGATGTGTAGTGGCGCGAGATTGCGGCGGTGGCTAGCCCTCGCCGATGAGGGATCCCCAACTCCCCCCTCTCCCATGACGGTGGCGGCAAGGCCGCCTCTCCTACCAACATTGACGGCGTGCTCTGGGCCACCGACCGGCGCCACCACTTGTCGATGACCATGGCCGCGGCTGCCTACGCCATCGAAGCGACCATGTCGGAGCCTGCCGCGGCCTCCCTCGCCGATTGAAGCGTCAAGTCATGCTTCGAGGGCGCGCACGCCAACTGGGACTACGCCGGTTGTGGTGTGTCGGGGTGCTTTGTCCTTGGCGGAGTCGCGGTTGTGATGGGTCACTTTTCCCAAACTACAGGCATTGAGCCTCGAGCTGGGGCTCGAGAGCCTCGCCCCGCCGCCTTCCAACAGCGTTATAGTCGAGGTGGCCCGCATCACGTGCAGTGTACCACCCCAGGAGGTGGACGGGACCTTATATGGCCCGTGGCCAAGATGTTGTTGCCGGGAATCAGGGCCATGAGGTACTCCCAGCTCATCCATGTGCATCGATGTAGTCTCGATAGCGAGATGATTGCATTTAGATTCACGGAGAGACACGAGAACTGGTTCAGTGTGCTTCTTTTTTGCATAAAAATTATTGATTTTTAGCTAACTGACTATGTCCTCTGCGGCTAATTAGTTTCGTGTGCTAACTAGACCTGATGTCGAGTGAATGTTGAATTGCCTCATGCAAAACACATTGCTTGCCATTTAGGAAACTAACCAAACCGAGGGAAATGTGAATGAAATAATTAGTTCAAATATTGTTTGCCTTGATAGCAAAGTTCACACTGTCTCCATGGTAAATTTGCCATGTTGCTCTTAGGGAAACAAACAAATTTGCTAAATTTTGCCATGTGTCCAGTCTAGAGTTGCCATGGATCACACCAACCAATTTTTCAACATTTTTCCATGTCAATGTATTACCATTTTTTACAACTTCTTGTAGCTGAGTTATGTTATGCACTATACCGAACTTAACCCCTATTTTTGTGTGATGTTCCTGCCAATATTTGTCCATCCATATCACCTGCCAAGAATTTTCATAGTTACATTTATTGTGTACATGTAGTTTCTATCGAGTTTTATCCAAAGCTTTAATAAAAGAATTGTCCTGGGAAATGAATTTGTGCGCTACTTTAGGTTTCATACCATAGCAAAATTTGTCATGATTTGCATAGGATTTTAAATAGGTTTGAATTCTTCTTTTACACAACGTCAAACTTTGTTTTCTTCATGGGCCGTGGCGGATTCACTGTATAGCCCATGTCAATTTAACTTTGAGGACCATGGCATTTTTATTTTTCATTTGGCATGATCTACATAGGGTTCTGATTTCATTTTTCATGCACCACTCCAATTTTGCCGCCATGTCAATTTAGCACTTTTTTTATTTGTGGACATACATGGCAAAACATCATGGCAATTATGGCTAAAACACCTTGGGAAATTTTGATTTGCATATGCCATGGTTCTTATACAAAGCATGACATTTATAGCTAAAACACCATGGAAATCTTCATTTGCATACGCCATGGCAATTTTGTTCATTTCTCATTTTTTTACATACACAACAAATTTCTCAAATAAAACATGGCAATTATAATTATATACCATGGCAAAAATTTAATATGAATTTGCCATGGAAAATTTAGTTCATTTTTCATGTACTTTTACATACATGGGCAAATTTCTCAAGCAAAACATGGCACTTTTAATTAAATACCTTGGCAAAAGACTTTCCATTGTGGAGCACGTCGTCGGGTCTCATTTGTGCATCGACGGCGTTGTTAACCACGTCATCGTTGTGGGACTCTCAACCATGGTGAGCGATCCATTTTTCAGTTGCTCTCTACTCTCCCTCTACTTCAGATTTTACATCATTATTCAGTAAACAAACTAGGGTGTTTGTGCAATGTTCTGTTTCCCCTACATTGTTCACCATGTTGTATTCATGAGTATGTAAACTTCCATGCAACTTTCGTAGTCTAAACTTCATAGTGATGGCCACTTAAAATGTTCAAAAATATGGCGAAGTTATAGATGTTCAAAAACATGTAAAAGTTATAGATGTTCAAAAAACATGGCAAACTTGCCATGGCAAATTAATATGTTAAAAAATATGGCAACTTAAGATGTTCAAATTCATGACATACTTCTTTAAATAAGTTGTTCAAAAACATGGAAAACTTCTTTAATTAAGATGTTCAAAAATATGGCAAAGTTGCCATGGCAACTTAAGATGTTCAAAAACATGACAACCTAAGATGTTCAAAAATATGGCAAACTTGCCATGGGAACTAAAATCAGTAAATTTGTAGATGTGTTTTTTGCCATGGCAACTAAAAGCATGTGTTGCCATGATTCGTTGTGTCTTTTGCCATATCCATCCAAAGAATGTTGCCATGGGAATTACAAATTAGTTTCAGAACACGGAAAGTTTGGTGTTTTGAAATTTGTTCTAACATGGCGATTACATTTACGGTTCAAAACTTTCCAGGTGTGTAGAGAAACATTTTTTACCATACCATTTTTTTGCATATATTGCCATGATGGCAACTTTCGTAGTGTAAACTTCATATTTTTGCCATCTCTATCCATGTTGTATCCATATATATGTAAACTTCATTGCAACTTTCATAGTGTAAACTTCATATTGATGGCGACTTAAGATGTTTACAAATGTTTTCCATGAACATGTCAATTTTATTAAAAAAATGCAGTGTCGTTGTCATATCTTATTTTCAAAGAATGTTGCCATGCTTACTTAAGATGTTCATTGCCATGGCAAAGTTATTGTTTTTTAATATGGAAATTTTGAAGTTACACCATGACGATTTATATTTTCTGTGACCATGGCATATTTATTGTCTGAAACATGGAAAATTTGCTTTTTTTTTCAACCATGGCAAACTGAATGTTAATGTCTATTTTTTTCCTTCTACCATGCCAAAGTTATTGTTTGGTCATGTCAATGTTGTAAGTTAGACATTGTGTGCTCGTGGAGGAGATCCAAAGGATGGTTGCTGAGGACCCTAGGGAGATTTCTATTACGTCTATTAGTCGCTCGGAGAATAAAGTTAGCCACGCTCTCGCCGCCTATGGAAAAAGCACTCCCCGTACCGCGGTGTGGTTAGGCTTGGGTTTGGATGATATTGTAGCATTGGTGTTGGCCGATTTGCCTCCTTAAGTATAATTGAAAAATCTCTTTTCCCCGCAAAAAAAAAGCTAGACCATAGAAAAAAAAATGCTGCCATGGCAAATTTACTTTCTTACCCATGACAAAGACATCTTCCTGGCCATGGCAATTTTATTTTTTGAACCATGGCAAATTAATACTTCATAACATGGCAAAAGTACTTATTTTACGAGGCATGTCAATTATAGTTTACAGGGCATCGCAAATTCATACTTCATAACATGGCAAATGTAGTTTACATGTCACGGCAAACTTTTTCCTTTTCGTAACACCGACAACAAATTAATTTGTTTGATGGATCCATAGCAACTTTATTCCATGGAGCATGGCAGCGTAGTTCATGGATCATGGCAGTTTTTAATATATGAATACACTTCATGGCAATCTGTTCAATTATTTGGCCATGGCAAATTCCTATTATTTAGCCATGGATCAGGGTAATTATAGTACATACAACATGGCAATTTTACTTTTCGGATACTGGCAACTTGAATATGTATTTTGCCATGGCACTTTTAGGCCATTTTTTGTGTTATTTCACATACATGTCAATTTTCTTACACAAAAAAGATGGTTTTTTAAATTAAAAAAGCATGGCAAATATTTAATATGCATATGCCATGTCATTTATGTTTGTAATGTTTTCATTTAACATGCATCATGCGATGGGGACTTTTTTTGTTCATAATTTCTGTTTGTACTGTTTCATTTTTCCTTGGCATTATTTTGCCATGGCAATTTCCTAACAATTTTTTTTGCCATGGCAACTTTTTTGGAAATTGTCAGGTGATCATCACTAGAGATTTTTATTTATATTTTTTTCATTTTGTTATTTTTACAACTTGGCATTGTAAAAAAACAACATCATGCCAAATTACAAAATAATTGTTCTACTCGATTGGCAATTTTTTGGAAAATTCCATCTGTTGTACAAAATTATGGCAACTTTTTTGTAATGGGTATAATGTAGTCAGATGACCAAAATTCCATTTTAGGTATTCTTTTTCACATTCTATTTTTATACTTTGTTTTTTTTTTTCTATCTCAACATATGGCAATTTTTTCCTTTTTTTGTGTGTATGTATTGGCTAATTTGTTCAATGTTTGTTGTTCAAACCTAGGGTTTTTTGGGCGCTCAAACCTGGGCCGTTTTTAGCCCATTATTTTGTTCCCGCACGAGACGTTTTATTAGCGGAGAAATTGGATCTTTTACCCCACTTTACTTCTCAATTTGATAATTTGCCCCCCTTGAGAGGCTGCCGGGTGGGGCCGGGGCTACTGGTCATTGAGACAACCCTGTGGCAAATCATTCAACCCCTTGTAAAGTGTGCCAAATCATCCAATCTCCCCGTCTTCCCTAGCCCGAGCCCCTTGTTATTTTTTATTAGCGAGGGGTCGTTGCCTTAAAAAAATAACAAGGGGCTAATAATAAGGGGCTCGGGCTAGGGAAGAGCGTGGCACTTAACGAAAACGTTCGCTCGGCCCTCCCAGTAGACCTCGTTTGGTCAATATCAGGGTCTTCTTTTTCCAATGAAGCAATCAAACAAACCAAAATTTTGTAGGATTCATATGGTTGGTACATTTATCACCTTCTGCCCGTACTTACGCCTGTCTAGCGGCTGCCCGACCCGGTTGACGTCCTGAAGAGTGGCCAGTTGTCATCCTACAAACATGTGGCCAAGTGTGTGCCAAAATGTGGTTGACTCTTGCAAAACAACGCGGATACAGGTGAGAATATTCAAACTTGTGTTAAAATTAATATGATGATTACAACAAATGTTCACTAACAATAAAAAGCAGTCAAACTGCCGGGAAAATAACTTCAATGAACTCCTATACTTTCTTATTCCCTAAGCTGCTACTAATGTTTTCTAAGCCCCTTCCTTGTGCAAAGGTGTTAAATGGAGGCCATGTTTCGGCAGTCATGTCCATGTCCGGGCCTCCAAAAAAAATGAACAAACCTGACCGGAGACCTATGCACACACAGTCCAAAAAAGGATAAAAATGAACAAGAATCCTACTCCTTGATTTCGATTGGGTGGCGTTGAAAAGTTTTCGGTCAGAACATCGACGAGTGGCCGAAGAACATGTCGTCCCTCGGCTCGTCCTTGGTCCTCGAGGCGTCGTAGTACATCGCGTCGCTATGTTGCTGCTGTGGTTGCTGCTGCTGCTCCTGCATGCTCGCGTAGGAGTAGGACGGGTTGTTGAACCCGGACAGCGCGAACCCGCTCATCTCCGCGGGCGCGCCTCCGTCGTCGAGGCCGCCGAACCCGTCGGGGCGAAGGCTGGAGTAACCGCCGGCGCCCTGCAGGTAGCTCGCGGCCGGCTGCAGCGTCGCGGCGCGGTACCGCGCTGCTGCGGCGGCGCTCCCGCGCGCGGCGGGCACGTCGTGGTTGTGCTTGCCCTCGTAGGTGGTGACCACGGCGCGCAGGTCCTGCGACGCGCGCTCCACGTGCTTCCGCACCGGGCAATTGGGCGTCGTGCACTTGTAGTAGCTCCTGCCAAGAAGAGAAGGGCAAAGCCATGCATGTCAGCTCACACGTGTCCAACACTTTGTACTTCATCTCAACCAAATAGTTAAGAAAACTGATGGAAGGATTGTGCTGCTGTTTCGCACGTACCTCGGGTTTGGGTTGCCCTTGACCACCTTCTGCCCGTACTTTCGCCACCGGTAGCCGTCGTCGAGGATGTCGATGTCGCTCATCGTCTGGACGACGACCCTCGGCTCCCGCACAGTCCGGTTGCCGACTGCCATAATCGTCCCCTCGCCGTCGCCGTTGTTCCTCCATCTCTTGGAATCAGGCTCCTCATTGTCGAACTGATCTTCTCCGCCGCTGACGGTTCCGGCCAGCCTTGAGCTCACGCCATTCGTCTCGTCCTCCCCGTAGGAGGCCGACGAGTTCTCGGGCGTGCCGGAGAGCGCATCGCTCGACGCGTCATTGGCTCCCTGATACTGCAGCGCGTACGAGGACGACGCCGCCGAGCCGGAGCCCCGGCGCGGGTTCTGCGGCTTGGGGTGGTTGTGCGTGCCCTTGTACACGATCTCGGTGACCTGGCCGTCGGGCGCCTGCTCCACCTTCTTCTTGGTGGGGCAGCCGGCGAAGGAGCACTTGTAGTAGCTGCGCGGGTTCTCGCTCCCCTTCATCTGCTTCTGCCCATACTTGCGCCAGTTGTAGCCGTCGTCCGACGACGGCCGCCGGCTCTGCACGCGGTACCCGGCCGTTCCCGACGACACCGGGACGCTGTAGGCGCCGCTCCCGAGCACGTCAGGCGTCGTCGTCGCCATGATGGTCGACGTGGTCGGCGGCTCGAATTGCGTGGTGAACTCCGCCGGCCTCGTGCTCCCGTTCATGCCCGCTTCGTAGCTCCAAGGTTGCTGTTGCTGCTGCTCGTATGAGTCTCCCACCTACAGTAGCACAATACATTAGAGATCATGAACAAGTGCATGGGTACAATTGGTACAATGGTTTTGACTTGAGCTTAGAATGTGACAGCGTTGACTACAGTGCTTAATTTCCAAATAATATTAATTAAGAGATAATGCGTGTGCATTTCTGTGACCTGATAAGCATAAAGGCATGTGAAGACAAGTCACAAATTGTGAACAAGTCAGGAAATGACATCAGATATTATTTTTCGAGGAAATCAGAAGAAAAAAAGTGGAATAGAAGTTTTTTTTTTTTGAGAAAAAAAAAGTGGAATAGAAGTACTGCAGTAGAAGTGTTGCAAACGCTGAGCGGGCCTCAATATTCTGAGTAGGCTTAAATTATGTGGGCTAGAAATACCAAGAAAATATTATGGGTGGGCCTGAATATTCTAACCAGAAGCCCGGGTCGTCTATCTATCAGTCAATTCTCAAAACGTCGTTCTCTTAATTGACTTTGCATGTAGTTGATCATTCAGTCTTACCAGTTGAGCCATGGGCATGGACGACTGCAGGAAGGAGGATGCGGTCGTGGTGGTCACCGCCGGCAGCGGCGCCGTCGTCTGGAACGTGAAGCCGGAGTACTGCCGCTGCTCGTCCTGGTTGGTGCTTCCCTGCAGGCCGTCGTTCTCCGGCGTCCCCATCCAGTTGAACTGATGCGAGGGGAATGCGCCCGTCGTCGGCGATGCGAATAACTGAAACAAACACACCCACATGTGTCAGCTACCATTTTTGGAGGGTGAAACTTGCACCGTTCCACGGCTCGATCGGTGCTTACGCTGGGGGTGAGCAGGACCGGCGAGTCGAGAAACCCGGATGACATGTTGAAGTACGACGACGGGGACGCCGGCGGGAAGGAGGACGGCGGCGTCATGGCCATGGGTATCGACAGCCTTGATCCACTGCTGCCTCCAGCAAAGAACGAGGTGTTCGTCCCGAAGGCGAGCGCAACAGGTCCCGAGTTGGCCAGCGCAGCACCGGAGCGAGCTAGCTTCCAGCCGTGGAGGTCACCGGTGGCGAACGAGACGGCTGGAGAGGAATAAGGGAGCAAAGAGCGCGCGCAGCTGGGATCGATCGACGGGGATGAGATGACTCTCCGGACAGGACCGGTTGAGGCCTATATAGAGGTTTGAATATTTGACCGTTGACTGGTCAAACCATTGGTTCTTTGACTGGCGGCTACGACCAGCGCGATGGTTAGAAAGATACCCACCATTGGGTGTGCGCTTGGTCGCACACGTGGCTGTCTGTGGGGCTTCTTTGGAGGGGCTGTGCAGAGGCGGGTACAGTTTTGGGTGGGCGGAGGGAGTGACGGCCGTGGATCGTTTGTCTGACCAGTTCCTGTCGACTCGGATCATGGCCAAGGGCCAACCACAATGCGCTCATTGGATTAGTTATAAATTAAGCCATATCAGTGCAGTGGCTTTGCGGCGACTGGGAGACTTGCCTTGCGAGCGTTAATTAAACCTTATTTTGCGTGGAGTTAATCAAGTTTAGTTAAGCAAAACTATCAAAAATGTTTGAATTTAATTTTTGCCGCCGCAAAACATTAAACGATGCTGGGTCGTTCTTGGATTTTATATCTTTTGCCTACAAATAAAGCTGTAGTCATCAAAAGAGCATGTTTTTCGGACCCGATCCTCCTTAAATTCATCGTCAGGACGATTGAAAAGTGCTCCAGAGTATATTTCTGTCGTCTTCTTGGAACAGCAAGGTTAGGGTTTCTTGTCATGCATGCGCAACGGCGAGATTTGGTGTGAGGAGCTACAAATCATTCTAGGGTTCGACGGCGGCGACTGCGTTTTGGGGATGTTGGTCGTTAAGGGCATGTGCATGAAGACATTTTCAGTTGTCATCGACAAGATCAGGCCGTCTCAGGTAGGGGAGCTGCGTCGTTGCTCGTTCTACCGACGATAGTGGTCGTTCGATGGTCCAGGGTTCTAGATGTTTTCTTTTTGTATTTGGGAAGCTTTGTACTTTTGACGAACCTTGTCTAGGTCCTTTTTGCCAAAACAAATATGTGTGCAATTCGAATGAAGATGTTACTACAGCTTTGTTTTGTCTCCTTTTGCCTACGGAAAGGAGGAAAATCATATATTTTAGTCCCGTGGAACTCCTTTGGCTCAAACAAATTCCATAGGATTTTCAGAGATTATGGATCATTGGGAGTTTTTGCAACACATGTCATTTAATACATAGGGATGGAATACTTAGGAAAAAACATAAGGATAAATTTGCATAGTATTTTGGAGGAAAAATTCAACCACAAAAACCTCTCTGTATAATTTTTTTTTCTATGGCATCACTCGTGCTTTGATCCAAATTTCTATGGTTTATAATTCTATAGGATTCAAGAGAACATGTCATTTCAATCCTATATTTTCAATATCCTTGCATTTTGAGAATCCTAGAAATCAAAGAGGCCCTTAATCTAGATGATGCACACAACCATAAGTTACCATAAGTTACTATAACTAGAGCATATAAAGTGAGCAATATAGATAGTACCATGACCACAAAATGACAATAGACATCTTGCGAGTAGGGCTATGTAGGTATTTAGCCTCGAGTCTAGCCTAGGTCCACCCGCAAAAAAAGAGAGTCTAGCCTAGGCCTAAAACTGTCTAAAGTTCTTCTCAGAATTGACAAAAGACAACACATAGCACGTAAATATGCAATTCGCCTACTCTAGGTGACTGGGGGGGGGGGGGGATTTCAACCGATGCCCTCCTCCTCGTCTTCTCCCTCTTGTCGGTTCCTCCATAGGCAGTTGTCGAGCAAAGCCTCATGGTTGCCATTGAAAAGGGGCGGCGGGACTGATAGGGGTGGAGCAACCGAGTAGCTTGAAGGGGTGTTAGTCGCCGCGCCAACGGTGCGATGCACATCGGTGACGGGTAGCGGAGATCAACAATGGCGGTGTGGCATGGTCGAGGCAGTGCACGGTAGCAATTCAATGACAAGCAACATGACGTGGATCCAGATTTCCAGAGGCATGGCGGATCCCATCTGACCTCATGCGCGAAGCCTCCCAACATATGGTGGCTCAAGCCGACCATCCGGTATTATTACTGTGAGGCGTTTCAGCAAAGATAATAGCGGCGCGATGGAGCTATAGAGGTGGCATATGTACAAGTGCATGTGCATGGGGGGTTCATAGCAGGACTAAGGCCATCCCCAGGTCTACCATCGCTACCACTAACAACGAAGGAGCGTCCCTGATGTGGGATTTTGCCGGTGTCGATGAGCTTCCTCTCATGTGTTCATGGCTCCATGGGTGTCTCTTATCATGTCCAGGTTGTCTGCTTACGCGTGCATGGTTATCAATCGTGTGGCATTCTCCATTCTAGGATGGTGCACATCATCTTCATCTTTGTTGGGCCATCGAGTGGTGGCAACAACTCATGTTGCTTCTTTTTTTCTCGTGTCTTCTCGAGTACCCTGTCTTGAGCTTTGAGTTTGAAACCCTAGTTTTGACCTTAATTATAGGTTTTGTAGTCGGTGTTTGGAACTTTTCTAGACTTGATCTTCAGGGTGAAAACGTATGATCTGACTTTTAAATGGTTGGATTCAGCAACAACAACATTTGCAGGACATTCCTTTCCTCAGTGTGTTGGGTTTTGAAGAACCATTCTCGTGGTCATGTGTTGTCGAGGAAAGATTGGTGTTGCTGCTGTTGACTCTTACCTTTCTTTTTGTTCTCTTCTTTCGATATATTACCCTTTCAACCACATGAGCATAGCAATTGAGCTGGACTAGCCCTATGCATGACTCAAACCTGCCGCCGCCCAGGGACAGAGCAAGGAACCGAGAGAGAAAGGGAGGGGAAGCAAACACAAATTACGAAGCTTTGGGATGGGTGGGGGAATATAATTTTTTGTTGTTTGTTAAGGAAATTTCAAGGGTATTTACGGGACTCCGTCACTGTGGCCAATCAATAATTTTGGGTAACTTAGAGCATCTACAGTGGGACTTGACAAATCCGGTCCCTCAAACGCCCACGAATGGGCCCTGACGCGACCGTGGTCACTGACCGGTAACTCCTCAAATCGCGTCGTCTGTTACAATAATCCGAGGCACATAGTCGATCATCCGAGGACCAATCACTCACATGAGCACATCACGGAGATTTGTTAACAAGGTTCACCGATATGGCTACATTCCCAAGGCCTGACTACGAGCGCTCCTTCCCGTGACACCATCATAATACCGCACCCCGGCCGCACGAGCACCGGCACACGCCACCAGCTCCCCCCCCCCTCCCCACGTGCCAGTGCTATTATGTCGGCATATGTTACATCGTGTGTCTACCCAGCATTATATGAAAGGCCTAGGATACAAGTGTCCTATTAGGACATGACTACATATCCTGTCTAAATATAATACAACTCAGAGTCAACTGTAACCTACCTTGTACACAATATTCGACACAACTCCAACATCGTCCACATCCATGTTTCTGATATCCGATCCCCTATATCTATACTAAACCATGTGATGAGGACATCCCTACTAATGTTACACCCACATCCCCACCAGCTACACATATTGGACCAGTTACTAGAGCCCGCGCACGCCAACTAAATTATCAGGTACTTTCGTTTCTTGGAAATCCTTCTAATGTTCATGAACATATGATGCTGCCTAAATTAGATACTTTTATTTTACTTATGAATGAAGGACCTAGCATGGACAAGAAGGATGGCCATTGGAGTGGGACCAAGCATGGAGGAGAAGGTGCGCACGCGGGAAAGAACAATGGAGTTTCCAGTGGTGATTTTCGCACTTTGAAGACACCATAAGTAGAGTATGAACGCTTAGACGAAATATACAAGATGCCACTTCATAAATTTTGTCCATAGGCTAATATAGGTGTTACGTCACGTTATTTTTGGGTCAGGCCCATGTAATTTCGAAATACCACTTATTAGGCTGGTTTTAGAGTCCGTATGTGTGGGGAAACTGAGTTAGGGCTGGTTTCGGATCCCTCCTCCAAGGGGCCATGAAATCCCCCTCTATTCCCACATATATACAGCCCTTAGGGTGCCATTTTAGACTTGGGTTTTGTTTAGATTACAAGTTCGCCATAGCTGCAACTTCGCGTCCTTCGTTTGTGTTCCACGACCAGACCAAGACGTCACAGAACCCCACTTTCATCAATAAAGCTTTCATCTTATATTCGCAATATTCAGATTGCAATCTCAGTTTCTTACTTGTTCTTCGTTTGCGTGCAGGAAACAGACCCTCGTGGTCAGGTTGATCGTGCTCCGGCGTGGTCAATAACCTCTCGGAGTTGGTTTAGTGATTGCTAAGGTGCAACGTTCTCGCACGTTCGTAGTCGGATCGTCAAAGTCGACTCTACCAAAAACGATAGCCACATCTCATCGAAAGACAGGGACTACTTTGCCTCTATCAAGTGGTATCAGATTTACAGGTTGATCAGTGAGATTTTACCAGTTTTTGTAGTTAGATCATATCTGTTCTTAATACCTATAATCTACGAAAAAGCCAACAAAAAAATAGGGTTAGATCATCATATCCGAACCAATCCGAGCCTTTGCAATTTTCTGTTCGGTGTTTGCTTTGTTGAATTTGCGGTTTCATCATCGTGTCAAGTTCCTGGTCTTAGAGTCTAGTCTTTTAGAGTTTCGAGTTCTATTCACAAGTTTTCACGCCGCCGCCACACCATCTTCATCGTCGCTGCCATATACCACCACCACGCCATCTTCATAGCCACTGCCATATACCACCACCACGCCATCTTCATAGCCCCTACCATATATACCACCACATATCCGCCACCAATCCGAGTCCATATACCTCCACCATATATCTGCCATCAATCCGTATACATATATATCACCACATATCCACCACCAATCCGAGTCCATCCCATATTAGGGTTGATTTCGACATCCCTTTGTTTTCAGATTCGTGTTTCCTTGCCTGAGTAGGTTTCGAAAAAAAAAGAGTGGCACAATTTGTAGAGCAGTTTTTAGGCCAAAATTTCGGCGGGTGAAATTATTTTTTCCCTATCCTATTTTTAGGCTTTTCGGAGCGTTTTGAGACACTTGCCATCATAGTGATTTTTGGTCGTCACAGCCCCGAATCGCTCCCGAAAAAAAAATGTCAATTTTTTTTGTGCCTATCCTGTTTATACGTCTCGGGAAGAGTTTTGAGACACTCGCCATTATAGTGATTTTTTGAGCAAAAAAAAGCGCAAAAAAAGAGGCGCAAAAAAAAAACGAATTTTTTTATGAGTGTTCTCTTCCCTTGATTACGTGTAGCGTCGTAATTTTGTTGGTGTTCTAGGCTCGCGTCTCTAGCACGGTCTAGCCTAGGATCAGCACAGTACCGTTGTTGAGCATTTATTCAACTTTGCATCTCTGAATTGATTATTGCTGACCCCTTTTGCTACCATATTATAAGCCATCCCAACTACACATACATCTACGTCGTGTGTTGACACCACCTGGTAATCGCTCTATCCAAGCTTTGAGAGTTTTTTACGACAACGGTTGCCGATCACCGCCTGCTGCTGGGTAAGAACTGGTAAAAATTTGAGATTTGCTTGACGGATTTGTGACACACCACCACCACCACCGCTTCCTAGTAGTCTGTAGGTTCATATTCTTGTGTGTTCCTATTGCTGCTAACCATGACAGGATCACAAGCCGACGATATCAACTGGGACGGCATGACGAACAAGGAACTCCACGATAAATTTCAACAAATGATGGGTGAACAGGTTCACGACTTGGTGACGAGCCTTGGAGAGGCTATGGAGAAGCTAGATGGTTTGGAGAAGATGGTCGACGCCAAGCTTGATGCTAAATTCAATGAGGTGCTTACACGTCTACCTCCACCAGTTGTACCTGTCGTACCTCAGCAACAACAACAGCAGCCGAATTTCGCGGGACGAGCGAGACGTGTGCCTCTTGACCAAGACCAGAATTCTGGTGACGTTGCTACTCCTGAGACTTCTGTGGCTGCTGCTGCTACTGTTGATCAGGATGCAGATTATGATGGTGATTACGATGATGAGGGAGATGTTGCTCCAAATCAGCCCAGGGGCAACCACCACCACACGCACCTGGTCGTCCACATGGCTACATTCGCAACGGTAGGGCTACACCACCCCCTCAGGTACAGGATCATGACCATCTCCCTAAACTTAAATTGAATATTCCGACATTTGAGGGTAGATATGTTCCTGATATATATCTTACTTGGGAGTTAGAAACTGAACAATGTTTTACATGCTTACAATTTCCTGAGGATAGACGTGTTGCTGCTGCTGTTTGTGCATTCACTAGTTTTGCTTGTGTTTGGTGGTCTGAACATTGTAGAATACATCATGATAATATCCCTACTACTTGGGCTGCTTTGAAAACTGCTATGCATAATCGTTGGGTTCCACCATATTATCAGCGTGAATTGCTTCAAAATTTGCAGCGTTTAAGACAAGGAAAAAATTCTGCAGAGGAATATTATCAGGAATTACAAACTGGCATGATTGGATGTGGTATTGTTGAGGAGAATGAAGCTATGCTTGCACGTTTTATGAGTGGATTGAATAGAGAGATTCAGACTATTCTAGAGTATAAGGAGTATAACACTATCACTCGTTTATTCCATCTTGCTTGCAAAGTTGAACGTGAAGTGCAGGATCGACAGGCAATGGCGAGGACTAATTTTTCTGCAGGTCGAGCTTCATCATGGACACCACGTACATCATCTACTTCCACACGTCCTACTACAGCACCACTTACTTCAGCCGCCAACTCCAACAGAGATACAAGAAAACAGGCACCGCCACCAGCCACCAGTAAGGGCACACCTTCAGGGCCTGCACAAAGCTCTTCTTCATCCATGGCATCTATAGGGAAAACACATGAGGTTATTTGTCGTCGTTGCAAGGGTGGAGGTCTCTATGCGACAGAATGCCCTTCCAAGCATGTGATGATTGTTACTGAAGATGGTCGATATGCGTCCACTAGTGATTATGATGAGGAGACTTTGGCTCTTATTGCAAGTGAAGAACAGGGTGCCGAGGATACTGAACAAGAGACACGCTACATGGCTGCTGACTATGCTGACAGGTATGAAAGTTTAGTTGCTCAACGTGTTCTGAGTGTGCAGGTTACACAGACTGAGCAAAATCAGAGGCACAACTTGTTCCATACAAAAGGAGTTGTGAAGGAGCGTTCTGTTCGTGTCATCATCGATGGAGGGAGTTGCAACAACTTGGCTAGCATGGAGATGGTGGAGAAGCTGTCTCTAACCACCAGACCACATCCTCATCCTTATTACATCCAATGGTTCAACAACAATGGCAAGGTTAAGGTAACACGTATTGTTCGTGTGCACTTTAGCATTGCTACTTATTCTGATTATGTTGATTGTGATGTGGTATCCATGCAAGCATGTTCCGTTTTACTTGGTAGACCATGGCAATTTGATAAAAATTCTGTACACCATGGTAGGACAAATTAGTATACTCTTGATAAGGATAAAAATATAACTTTGCTTCCTATGTCTCCCGAACATATTATTAAAGATGACATTGCTAGAGCTAGTAAAGCAAAACAGAAGCAAAGTGAGAGTGAAAATTAGATTTTAGCAAAGGAATTTGAGCAACATAATAAGCCTAATAAACAATCATCTAGTGTTACATCTGAAATAAAACTGAAGAGTGGTTGTTTACTTGCCCCTAAATCTGATATTACTGATTTGGATGTCACTACATCTGTTTGCTATGCTTTTGTATGCAAAGAGGTATTATTTTCATTCGAGGACATGCCTCCCTCTTTGCCTCCTATTGTCGCTAACATTTTGCAGGAGTTCACTGATGTCTTTCCACAAGACGTGCCACCGAGATTACCACCTATTCGAGGGATTGAGCATCAGATTGACTTAATTCCCGGTGCATCGCTACCCAACCATGCGCCATACCGTACCAATCCACAGGAGACGAGGGAGATTATGCTCAAGTACAGGAGCTGCTCGACAAAGGTTATATACGCGAATCTCTTAGTCATTGTGTTTTTCCTATTATTCTAGTACCAAAAAAGGATGATACATCTCGTATGTGTGTTGATTGTAGAGGCATTAATAATATTACTATTCGTCATCATCATCCTATTCCTAGGCTAGATGATATGCTTGATGAATTAAGTGGCTCTACAATTTTCTCCAAAGTTGATTTGCGTAGTGGACACCATCAAATTCGTATGAAATTGGGAGATGAATGGAAAGCAACATTTAAAACTAAGTTTGGATTATATGAGTGGTTAGTCATGCCTTTTGGGTTAACTAATGCACCTAGCACTTTCATGAGATTAATGAACAAGGTCTTACGTGCTTTCATTGGACGATTTGTTGTAGTCTACTTTGATGATATACTGATTTATAGTAGATCTTTGGAGGAACACTTGGATCATTTGCGTGTTGTTTTTATTGCTCTACGTGATGCATGTTTGTTTGGTAACCTTGGGAAGTGCACCTTTTGCACCGACCGAGTATCTTTTCTTGGCTATGTTGTTACTCCACGGGGAATTGAAGTTGATAAAGCCAAGATTGAAGCTATTGAGAGTTGGCCGCAGCCCAAAACGGTCACACAAGTAAGGAGTTTTTTTGGACTCGCTGGTTTCTATAGGCATTTTGTGAGGGATTTCAGCACCATTGCTGCACCCCTAAATGAGCTTACAAAGAAGGATGTGCCTTTTGTTTGGGGTACCGTACAGGAAGAAGCCTTCACGATATTGAAAGATAAGTTAACACATGCTCCATTACTCCAACTTCCTAATTTTAATAAGACTTTTGAACTTGAATATGATGCTAGTGGAATTGGATTAGGAGATGTGTTATTACAAGATAGTAAACCTGTTACATACTTTTCTGAAAAATTGAGTGGGCCTAGTCTGAATTATTCTATTTATGATAAAGAATTATATGCTCTTGTTCGGACTTTGGAAACATGGCAACATTATTTATGGCCCAAAGAATTTTTCATACATTCTGATCATGAATCTTTGAAACATATTAAAAGTCAAGCAAAACTAAACCGTAGACATGCTAAATGGGTTGAATTCATTGAGACTTTCCCTTATGTCATTAAACATAAGAAGGGTAAAGAAAATGTTATTGCTGATGCATTGTCTCGTCGTTATACTATGCTTTCACAACTTTACTTTAAAATATTTGGTTTGGAGACCATCAAAGATCAATATATGCATGATGCTGAATTTAAAGATGTGTTGGAGAATTGTAAAGAAGGGAGAACATGGAACAAGTTCGTCATTAATGATGGATTTGTGTTCCGTGCTAACAAGCTATGCATTCCAGCTAGCTCCGTTTGTCTTTTGTTGTTACAGGAGGCGCATGGAGGAGGATTAATGGGACACTTTGGTGTGAAGAAGACGGAGGACGTACTTGCTACACATTTCTTTTGGCCAAAGATGAGACGGGATATTGAGCGTTTTGTTGCTCGCTGCACTACATGTCAAAAAGCTAAGTCACGACTCAATCCTCATGATTTATATCTGCCTTTGCTGTACCTAGTGTTCCTTGGGAGGATATATCTATGGACTTTGTTTTAGGTTTACCTCGAACAAAAAAGGGGAGGGATAGCATACTTGTTGTCGTGGATAGATTTTCGAAAATGGCACACTTTATACCATGTCATAAAAGTGTTGATGCTGCTAATGTTGCTGATTTGTTCTTTCATGAATTATTCGCTTGCATGGTGTGCCAAATACAATTGTTTCAGATCGTGATGCTAAATTTCTTAGCCACTTTTGGAGATGTTTATGGGCTAAGTTGGGGACTAAACTGCTTTTTAGTACTACATGTCACCCCCAAACTGATGGACAAACTGAAGTAGTGAATAGATCATTGTCTACTATGCTTAGGGCTGTTTTGAAGAATAATCTGAAAATGTGGGAAGAATGCTTGCCTCATATTGAATTTGCTTATAATCGTTCGTTGCATTCTACTACTAAGATGTGCCCTTTTGAAGTAGTGTATGGTTTCTTACCTCGTGCACCTATTGATTTGTTGCCTCTTTCAGCTTCGGAGAAGGTTAATTTTGATGCTAAAGAATGTGTTGAATTGATATTAAAGATGCATGAGTTAACTAAGGAAAACATTGAGCGTATGAATGCTAAGTATAAACTTGCTGGAGATAAGGGTAGAAAACATGTTGTCTTTGCACCTGGAGATCTTGTTTGGTTATATTTGCGTAAGGATAGGTTTCCTAAATTGCGCAAGTCAAAGCTAATGCCACGTGTTGATGGTCCTTTTAAGGTGTTAGAGAAAATAAATGATAATGCATATAAACTTGAGCTGCCTACAGATTTTGGGGTTAGTCCCACTTTTAACATTGCAGATTTGAAGCCTTATTTGGGTGAGGATGATGAGCTTTCGTCGAGGACGACTTCTGTTCAAGAAGGGGAGGATGATGAGGACAACTGTACTAATGTTACACCCACATCCCCACCAGCTACACATATTGGACCAATTACTAGAGCCCGCGCACGCCAACTAAATTATCAGGTACTTTCGTTTCTTGGAAATCCTTCTAATGTTCATGAGCATATGATGCTGCCTAAATTAGATACTTTTATTTTACTTATAAATGAAGGACCTAGCATGGACAAGAAGGATGACCATTGGAGCGGGATCAAGCATGGAGAAGAAGGTGCGCACGCGAGAAAGAACAATGGAGTTTCTAGTGGTGATTTTCGCACTTTGAAGCCACCATAAGGAGAGTATGAAGGCTTGGACGAAATATACAAGATGCCACTTCATAAATTTCGTCCATAGGCTAATATAGGTGCCGCGTCACCTTATTTTTGGGCCAGGCCCATGTAATTTCGAAATTCCACTTATTAGGCTACTTTTAGAGTCTGTATGTGTGGGGAAACTAAGTTAGGGCTGGTTTCAGACCCCTCCTCCAAGGGGCCACGAAATCCCCCTCTATTCCCCCATATATACAACCCTTAGGACGCCGTTTTAGACTTGGGTTTTGTTTAGATTACAAGTTCGCCATAGCTGCAACTTCGCGTCCTTCGTTTGTGTTCCACGACAATATCAAGACGTCACATAACCCCACTTTCATCAATAAAGCTTTCCTCTTATATTCGCAATATTCAGATTGCAATCTCAGTTTCTTACTTGTTCTTCGTTTGTGTGCAGGAAACAGACCCTCGTGGTCAGGTTGATCGTGCTCCGGTGTGGTCAATAACCTCTCGGAGTTGGTTTAGCGATTGCTAAGGCGCGACGTCCTCGCACGTTCGTAGTCGGATCGTCAAAGTCGACTCTACCAAAAACGATAGCCACATCTCATTGAAAGACAGGGACTACGTCGCCTCTATCACCATGCAATGTCGATTAAACTACGTAGATCATCAAACGGACATACAAATGCACAAATCGTTCACCAAAAGATCACCAACGGATCTTCAAAAGATCGTCACAGTTCACATAATGCACATAAACGACGAACAAGTTTAAACTACATCTACAAACTTAAAATTAAAGTGGAGAAGGCTGATCTTCACCACTTCCTCACCCGCCCTTTCCCCTTCCGATCGCCAACTACAGCTGTAGGCGTCGGCGGCTGGTGGAGGATCGTCCGAGGCGTCATGATTGTGGCCGTCGTCAGAGGAGGAAGAGAGGATGATGAGCCCTTTAAGCCGTCAAACGGCATGGTCCTGGTGCCGCTTGAGGTTTGCCAGCCGAGCCGCCTCCGTCGCTTTCTCCTTGGCCTCGCGCTCGGACTGTTCAATGGCAAGCCGGAGTGCCTTGGCATTCTTCCGACGGAGCCGCCAAGCGTCTGTCTCCACCATCGTAAGCGACCGGCGGTAGACCCAAGCGAGGAGCCGCTCGTCCTCGCTGGGCTCCGCCGAAAACCCACCACGGCGGCGGATAGATTTCTACGTCGTGTCCCTCTCCCATGCCCGCTGCCTCTCGTGGCAGGCGACGCGCGGCTCCGATTCCGGCGCACGAGTCCGGGCATGTTGGGCGGGCACAAGCACCCACCGCTGCCCATGTTTGGGAGCAGCAGCCAGCGAGGGCAGGGGACGGCGTGGGGGAGGCGCGGACTACGCAGCCCTCGCGGAGCTGCGCCCGGGCTGGGAGGGGCCATCGCCAGTGTCCTTGCTGCGTCGGCGGGAGAGAGGCGAGACGTCAGATCTGGAACTGCCCCCCATGTCTACCTTGGACCTCACGAGGGCAATGCGAAGGGCCAGCTCCGCGTCGGCATCAAGGTCAGAGTCGGAGCGGCTGCCGGAGCTCAACATGGTCGTCGGAGTCGTCGGGACTGGATCGAATTGGAGAATCGAAGGAGGAGAAGAAGAGGCAGAGCGAGAGCGGAGTGAGGTAGGATTTTCAGATTGAGGATATTTGTGGGGATGAAGTGGAGTTGGGGTGGGGCGGGCATGGCGGACGCGTCCGGGTGCACCCATGTCGTCCCATATCCTTTCTAGATTTAGGCTGGATATGAGGGACGCCGGACAATCCGGACGTTTGAGACAGGTTTGTAACGCCCGGCTGTAGATGCTCTCACCAAAGCTAGCGAGTAATATGGGTGCTGTTCGTATGCTTAAATTCCCGCCCCTTGTGTAAAACATCCCGTGATTTGAATTTGTTATCAAATTGACTGGTTCTGCCGATCAGATTGACAAAACCGCACCTCGGCCGGGGTATATGCTCAGTTTGCGTTTTCAACGGCGGGGGAAGTCACCGTGGCCCATTATTCTGGATGGAATGAGGTATGTGTGGAGCTCGAGTGACGGTCGGATCGCTTGACCTCTTCTCCGATCGCTCGGTCACTGCAGACCAAAGCTTATCAAGCTCCAAGCTTACAGGCTCAGTTTGCCCAGACGCACCACAGGCTTAAGTTGCAAGGCAGCGGCCGGCTCTGCACGGCTCGGCGCGTCCGTCCACGTCGACCGGCAACAAATCTCTCCGAGATGCACCGGCGAAGTAGGTACAGACGCGTGATCGACGTGCATGGTTGACGTGCCCGGAGAGGCTTTGAACGTTTCATGTGAAAAAACTCCCCGTCCGTGGACGGACGTGTAGCCTCACGACACGAGACACTGCAGGGAAAATCAACGGTGTCAGAGCACGGTTCGTTCACGAGAGATGGGGAGCCCTGCGACGAGGGGTCAGCGGAGAGAAATCAACCAGCCAGCCGGCTCGGGTGCGTGCCAGCTCGACGGTCGGTCAGTGTGGCCCTCGCCTCACGCACCGGCGTCGGAGCCGGGTAAAAACTTTCTGGGAAGCTGCCTCCCGCGGGGAAACAGGAGGACCGTGCAGGCTGCTCTGCGCTGCACGTTGGAGGTAGGCTGTGAAAGAAGGAGACGCTGCTCTCTCGTGTCAAAATGGTTGAACCGATCGAGAAGGAACCAGTCCTGGTGAAGTGAATCGCACTTGTGCAATGCTACCCATCTTTGGTTTGATGCATGCTGGAGTGTGCCTTTCCTTGACCGAGCAGGGCGTGGAGACGTGTCGATTTTCTCTGCGTCATGCGTCAGATGACGAAGCGACATGGATCGACGTGCTGAAGCTGTCAAACGTACGTACGTGGCGTGCGTCTCGCCGGATGAAGGGGTTCCGATGGGCGTGAAATGGTCATCCGATTCGTGATTGGTGAGCAAGAAATGGGCTCATCACCACACACGCACAGAGTATGTTTTTTGAGGGCAGCGTAGAGCAGAACAGCCTCCTGCGCAAGGAAACAGGGAGTTGAGACGACTTCTTTTCGAGGGTTCTACTATACAACATACTGACAGCAGCGTCATGTTCAGCTGTTAGCCATGACGTCTCCAGCCAAATACTACAGCACTAAACATACGGAGACCAATCACGCCATTCCACCTCAAAAAGAGAGTTTGCACTGCAGAAACATACAGAATTACACAACGGAGCAGAACTGAATACTCTATGCATCTCTCACGGAAGAGCGATCAGCACCCAAAAAGTAAAAGGAAGACTCGGCCGCAGATGAAGAGAGGCGTGGTAAATTTTCTTTACAGCAAATATACACGTCCATCTCCATGGACTGGACTGAGCAAGGCGCGTCACCTCATGATAAGCGAATTGTTGGTGATGCCACATGCTACGATTCACCTTCATCTTCCCTGTGTAAGACAGATGGAGCAGGCGCCTTCATCGCCATGTCGCCGTTTGCCGGCGAAGCACCGGGAGGGGTTGCACCGGACGACCTCCGCGGAGCTGATGGGCTCTCCATGATGAAAATTGACTGGCCAGCCGTGCCTGTGCTACTCCTGTACGGCGAAGCTGGAGTTGACTTGACAAGCGGCAGACCGTCTTCACGAGCCAATGGGGACATCACACGCTGACTCTCCCCATTTACCTGCCCTCTGTATGACCTCTCCTCTGCAATGTCATAGTAATCAGCGGTCCTCACCTCCTGAGCAAGAGAGCATGAGCAGCAGCACAGCCACTGGAAACAATCTGTGATATCGGGGTTACGGCAGCAGAAGGGGTTCCCAGGGAGGTTGAATCTCTTCCTCATTTGTATTCTCCAGAAGCCACCGTACAGCAAACCAAAGAAGCAAAGCGCGATGCCGGTGAGCCCCAGCGCTTCTCGCAGGTTTTCGTTGTTGATATTCACTGCCGCCAGGTTGAAGATGAAGAACGGGGCCAGGCAAAAGAGCAGGAATGTTGCAATGTGGACATACATGTTGCCGAATCCAAGCCTCTGCACATTCCACCCGAAAACACAGCAGCTGCAGAAAATCGACAAGTATGCAATAGTTATGCTGTCCCAGAAATCCGATAGCCCGCCAACCCACTCAGGCCTGCTCTCCACGAAACGGCGCTCTTCGCTTTGAAGAAAAGAGTATCTTCTCTCAAGTGACCTCCCTGAAGTTGCTGGCCTGGCGCCTTCAGTTGAGGTGACCCCAGCTTGTGCTTCTGGATCACCTTCTCTCAGTTCGGCATCATAATCCTTCCCAAGAGGACTGACAATGTTGTACACACTAGCGAACAACGCAGCCCCAAATGCAAAAGAAATAGTCACGGCGACACCAAGTGGAGGCCTTTCAGATCTGCGGTATCCTATGTTGAGACCACACAAGGCATACTGGGCGAAGCAGTTCAGATTAAGAAAGACCACAACCACCATCATGTGCATCCACTCATTAGGCTTATATGTCCCATTTTTGCAGTACTCTTTCCTAAGCCGTAAAATGTCCTTTTGGTCCCATCGACACAAAAGCACAAAGTTATAGATCCGCATTGGGTGTTGGTAAAGGCACATCAGTGTGAATAATGCATTCAAAATTTGGTTGTTCACTTCAAACCAGGCGTCTCTTTGTGATTTACTAGGCAAAGCATGATTCAACATTCCGGTCATAACCATGAAGAGTATCGCACCAGATACAGAAACAACAGCAATCCAGACGAAAAGGGCCATGTTAAGAGGCTGCCTTATCCAATCCTTGCCCATTATCCACAGATGGCCCCAGTTAATTTTCCTGATCAATCGAAAATGCTCGTGCTTGTCATGGTTGTCAGAATGGATTGAACGTGAAAAATCATCACGCTGAAGTGCGAGCTGTCGAAACTTGACTGAGGGGGAAGGACCCAACTTCTTAAAGTGGGCACCGCTAGAAAAGCAATTCACGAAGTTCAGAAACCCACTCTGCTGATTTCCCTGTTTTGAAACACCTTGAGTGGAAAGATCGTTGACGCCTGTGGCTCCAGGATCATTTTCTGATGTTTTTGACTCTACACTTTGAATTTCAGCTTTGAGGTTTCCATTACCATTAGGGACCATTTTGTTCAGCAGGAGTCTTCAGATAGTGGAAGCAATCTTAACCACCTTCAAATCTTCTTCACAAGGTAAGGGCAAGCTATTGTACTATTGTACTATCGGACTTGGACTGCCGT
This sequence comes from Elymus sibiricus, assembly GCA_039707655.1. Lineage (NCBI taxonomy): Eukaryota > Viridiplantae > Streptophyta > Magnoliopsida > Poales > Poaceae > Elymus > Elymus sibiricus. The sequence continues at coordinate 343,444,726 of CM077663.1, forward strand.
TTTCCGCAGGAACGGTTGCTGCAATGAAGTCTTTATATGAACATACATACTACTGGACGTTGGCCACCAAATTCTGCAAAAACAGAGACAAGTCCAAAAGAAAGCAGGTGATCATTACACAAATTTAGACAAAAAAGTTAGTTCAAACTCATATGTACATAAGCATCTCAAATTTTGACAAAAAGATAGACAAAAGTATAAGACTCTTATCATCTTATCCTGTTTCGATCTTTCAGCTATTCTGGGGATTATTTTTTGACAATTTGTACATAAGCATCTCAAATTCTCAATCAGACAATCCACCAATCACTGGCTATAGTTATACAGCAAAACCAAAGGGCATAAACCTGAAAACATGTTCCTGAAGAATAAGAGGGGTCGATTACCAACAGCACAGCCATGGTCCATCATTATTGGCATTGTCTATCTAAGGTGAACACCATAAAAATCAACATCTCAAACCTCCATGAAATCCGAATTGCTTTCCCAACAGATTTATTTGCTACTCCCTCCGTCCCAAAATAAGTGTCTCAAGCTTAGTACAATTTTGTACTAAAGCTAGTACAAAGTTAAGACACTTATTTTGGGACGGAGGGAGTATTATATATAACTTCAGCTGCTAACAGCAACATCAAGCACCTTTAGCAAGTACAGTAGGCACTAGGCAGATACATCACAAATCAGCTATCGATAGAGTTCAAGCAGCACAAAGAACACATCATATTCAAGCAATACTTACTCTGCATAACCTATTCTATAAACACCACTCACATCATTCTATAATATTACAATTTTATGAGTGCAGTAGGTAGGACCCCCATTGGCTCGGATTTATAGCTGTATCTATTTTTTTTTTCAAGGATACGTCAAAGATTGACGTATCGAGATCATAGATAGAAAGCGCCTAGAAAGGCGAGACAGTTTTACAACTTAGCCACGGCTATCATAGCCAAATAGCTTGTGTCTATGTGTGATATCTTTTAGTTCATATTGTCAAATGCATTATGATCAATCCTAACATCTTAATCTTGTGGCATGCTTTTGGTACCGCTTGCCATTGGAAAATCTTATAAAACGTAGTATGTTTCAACAGCTGTTGCTATCAAAACTGATACACATTTTTATCTATGTGAATCAAGCGAAAGCTGTAACACGGCTAAATAACTCGGCCCTTGGATCTATTAGAACGTCGGAACGAGTAAGACCAGGGTGATACGAACATGCCATACCACACAGATAACCAGAAGACGGCCACATGCCAGAAACACAGCACAGGCAACAGCCAACAGGGGCGTCTAAACATTACTACGACGCACAAGAAAATCTAACTATTTAGTGAATGAAGAATTACCAAAGGGAAAATAGCTAGCTCGTGCGTGTTCCTGAACCACGCCAAGTCGAATGCTAAATATAAGAAAGTCAATACCGCCACTACTTCTTCAACGAACGGACCTGGCTGGCTGCTACGGGTAGCTCCGCGGCGGCACCAACGGGCACAGTCCGCGTGCTCGGGCTTGCGTTGTGGGGATATGGGAGGCGGCGCCGCGGCGGGAGAAGTACCGGCCGTCGGAACAAGCAAACAGGCGCAACCAAATCAGAGGAAGGGCGCGTCCGATTTACCCAGATCCGTGAGGGCGGCACGGGGCAGAGGAGGGGGGAGGAGCGCTCACCTGGTGCTCAAGCAAAGGTCGGGATCCTTGCCTTCCTCCCGCCGCAGCCGCCGCCGCCACCGTGTGGGCTAGCCTGGGAAAGACAGCGCGGAAGGTTTGGTCAGGTGCAGCCTCGCGGGGACCCTGTGGTGTGCTCGTGGGAAGGGAAGAGTCCACATGACGGACGGACGGACGGACGGCGCATCTTTCTTTCCCTTGGGCTCGCCGTTACGTACGCTCACGGTTTTTCGCTCACTGCCTCTTGCCTGTGAGGCCCAACCGCGGCACGGCGACGGCGAGGGTAACGGCGAGAAAAGAGCCGTTCAACGCCTGTCGTGGGAACACGCTCCTCCAGCGACGGGACGCGGGACGCGTAAGCCGCATTTTTTCTCTCTGGATTTTTTGTCGACTGTCTCTCTCTCTCTATGAGCTTTATGGATGGGTTAGGTGTAAACCGTTTAGCTGCTCCATTTCTTTCCGTTATTAAGTTCTGTGCATGCAGTACGTCTTGGAAAAGTTAGATCATGACCGGACCAGTGATGGTAATCTGGCAGTTTTTAAGTTTTACTGGTCAGACTGTTGGTACATTCTGTTCGAGATCGGTTTGACAGGTACAAAATTATAATTTTTTCATCTTTCCTTTTTCCGGAGTTCGTTTCATCCGTCCCATGTTTTCTTTGTTTTCCCCACCCTCCCGCCTTTTTTCTTCAACGATTAATTCTCATCAAAGTGCCTTTTCTATTCATGTGATGTTTCCGCTATCTTTTCTTCCGTATGGTATCCGGTGATTCATTGTGAAGATGCTCAAGTGCTAAGTTCATCGTTCTTCATTCTCGTTTTCTTCTCCGGTGGATTCAATTCAACCTCTCAGTGTTTGTCATATCCTTCGACATCCGTCGGAAGCTTCCCATGTTGGAAATTCTTGTCCAAGTTTCCCTTGTTTTCATCTCTCTGTTGACCTCAATCAAGCAATTTGTTTCCATTTGTGACCGGTTGTCACCTCATAATTTTGGGATGTTTTTCCGTAAGCCACAACAAGCTTGCTCTTCCGTTGTTGATTTTCCAACAACTCCATTCAATCCTTCTTTCTAACAATGCTTTCCAAATTCAATCGTGGTAGAATATGTCATTTTGTTCTCGTTCTTTTCTTTCCAATGATTTAGCTTCTATTCTTTTGTTCCGGAGGCATTGTGATGTTGATCATGTTCCTTTCCTGCTTATCCATTTAACCGGAGTGTTGTGTAATCTTTTCAAGTTCCTTCCATCTTATCAAGTTTTGCCTCTCTTTTCTGTCGAAGTGCTGCCCAAATTTCTTTTGAATTCTTTCTTGTTCCTCATGTCATTCTTCATCTCTTTCCAACCTTCAAGTTTCATTGGTTTCACTCGTTTGTCAAAGAAGCAACTAAGTTTTACCTCTTCCTCTTCCTCTTCCTCTTCCTCTTCTCATTCTAAGATCTCGGGTCGAGATCTCTTGTTAGTGGAGGAGAGTTGTAACAGCCCGAGACCGACGCTTCAGAAGATTCCCCTTTTATGATGTGGTCTTCGTGTGATTCGTTTGGTTGTCGCATTCATCATCGCATCATTCGCATCATCTGCATGGCGTCGGCATCCTGTCGACATGAGTTTTCAAAACTGCATCCGTTCGTAGTCGCCTAGTCGCCGGTTCTCTCCGTCCTCGTCGACGCCCGTTTCGAGACCAACCACACACGCCACGCGCCCGCAACATCGTTAAAATATTGTTTTTAAAAGTGCGCGGAAAATATTCTCGGATTGGGTCGAAAGTTGGTGTGCGGTCTTGTTTTATTGTAGTTAGACCGCCTGACAAATCTCGTCGCAATCGGAGGTCGTTTGATACCCGAACGATCGACCGTAGCGGCACCGTCATCGGTTTATATCGCGGGCGTTTTCGTGTTTTAAAAACCTCGTGTCACGGGCCACAAAACTCCGCTCTCATCTCAGCCCAACCCCTCTCCACAGCCCAACAACCCACCTAGCAACCCCCTCCGCTTTCGAGCCGTCCGACCGAGATCGAACAGCTCGAAAACGAGCTGAAATCCCTAACCTAGCCCCCTGCTATAAATAGACTCTCCCTCCTTCCAATTTTGGGCAAAAAACCCTAGCCCCTACCCAGCCGCCACTCCCACCTCGCAACCGCCACCAGCCTTGCATCATTTTCCGCACCGGCGACCCAGCCGCCGCCACTGGGCTCGCAGCCACGGGCCAGCCGCCGCCTGAGACCCCTCGCAACCAACCAGAGGTTGTCAAGTGGCGCCCCAGCACCTCAGCCAGCTCCCAGCCGCCAGGAACCGCCGCGACCCGCAGCCAGCCCCCCCGGGGCCCGACCAGGCCCGAACCGCCCCCCCCGCAAGCCTAGCGCGCGCCGCCCGGCTCCTCGCCTCGCCGCCGCCGGACCGTCCGCCGCCGCCTCGCGCCCCTCCGGCCGCCGCACCCCCCCGGCGACCAGCCCGCCGTCGTCGACCCCGCGATCCGCCGCCGCTGCCCGCGCCGCATCCCGCCACTGCGCCCGTGCTCGCCGGCTGCCTCTACCCCAACCGCCGCGAGCCGCCGCCCCAAGCCTGTCGTCGCCTCCCCGACCTCGCCGCCGGCTGCCCTCCGGCTAGATCCGGGTTGGCCACCCCCGGATCCGGCAACCCCAGGCCAGCCGCGCCCGCTCCGTCCTCCCTCCGGCGACCATCGGCGCCGCAGCCTCGGTCGGCCGCCGTTGACCCGAGCTGGGGCCGGCCTGTCCCTGGATCCCCTCGTCCCCCGAACCAAACGGCGCCCGGGACCGCTTCGTCTCATTTTCAGCGGGGGTAATTTTTTTCCAAGTCCGTGAGAAAAACTGCACGTTCATCTTCATGTTGACATTTTGAACTGCTTGTAGTTGTTGAACGATGCATCGGATTTTGAAGTGTGATATATGGAAATGCATCTACTCTTCGTGCTCTACAGCATGGTGTCATTTGCAAGCATAATAGGGTTCATTTGCATGCCCATATCTCTGTTGCAAAAGTGCATCTCATCATTAGGTGCAAAAACTGTTATTTTATTCAATTTTGCGCGGATGATTGCATCTAATCCGTAGGACTTTTGCATATGGTATCTTCATGAGTATTGCTCTATGTGATGTCTACTTTGATGCCATGCCTATGGTTGCTAGGTAGAACATCATTATCATGTCTATTTCTTGCTCTCAAGTAGCCATCGCGTTAAAACTGTAATCTGTTAACGAAGAGTTCCGTTTTGTGAGCATCATATTAAGCAAACCATGCCTCCTTTGTATATGTGACAATGGTATGATTTGAAGTGTGTCATGTATAGTTGCTGTTAGTGTCCTTGCCATGCACATAGGTGATTGTTATGCTACTATTGTTACTATGTAAACATGCCTAGTCAAACTGCAGTTTTGGGAGTTAGTTAAATTTCACCAAGTCTGAAACTGTTATTTTGTTGCCATGTTGCCATGTGATTTGCTATTGATCTAGGAGTCTTTTGTTGTTGCTCCAATGGAGTCTTTTGTTGAACATGGTATTGCCCTCCAATGGAGTCTTTTGTTGAGCATGGTATTGCCTACCAGGTTGTGCCATTTGATGCCATGTATAGGATTTGCATCATAGTTATTTCTGTTGTCCAATATGCCAATCTGTTAAAAAAACTGCTGCTCATGTCTAGTCTAATTTTCACTAAGTCTGAGAATCTATTTTCTTCATAATGCCATGTTGTGTTGATGCTAGCCATGATTCTCTGTATAATTTGATGTTGCCATAATGGAATGAATTGTAGTGCATCATGTCCTCTACCATGCTGTTAAGTTTCATGCCAATATATGACCTGTAGCATATAGTTTTACTACTGCCAACATGCATTCGTGATAAAACCGCTCTGTTAAAAACTGTGATTTTCACTAAGTCCTAATCTGTTATAGTTTATTGCCGTCTTGTGAGCTTATTTCCTAGTGATCCATGCTTCTACTCAATTCGCTGTGATGATATGAATTGTTGTGTATCATGTAGGCTACAGCCCCATGTCTTGTTTGTGCATTTTAGAATCAAGTAGCTTATTATTTTCATATGTGCAAAATGCCATGTTGCTGTTTTGGACAGATTTGAACTAAAACTTGTGGTGGTTGTTGTGGTTGAACCGTTGCTCCGTTTTGAACATGTCCTATACGAAACTTGCTTAGAATCTCATGTAGTTTCATAATATCTTGCTGCATCCATGATTTGAGATGTTTGTGGTTGTCATTTGCATGCATTTTGCATTCATGACATATTCATCTTGTGTTGGTCATATCTTTTAGGCCGTAGCTCCGTTTTAAACGTTATATATATGTAACTCGTCTAGAAGGACGTGTAGAATCACATGGTGCATTTTGTTTTTCTGTTTAACAAATATAAAACATAATTAGTTCAGATCTGGACCAATTTCGAAATTAACACATGGGGTCGTTTCGGAAATGCTATATGTTGTTTCCGACCTCATTTAATATGCCTAGATATCTAGTTTACTTATGCTTCACCTCTTGCCATGTTAAACAACATTTAAACTTGCCACGTAAATAAACGAGAGTGAACTAAATGATTCGAACGTGGAGTTTCGTCAATATGCAACTCGTTGCATATTGAGCTTCACTTAATGTGTATTATTTGTTTGTTATGCTTTGCCATGTCTTGCATATAGTTTTAAATAGCGAACATAGCGTCCGCTATTGCGTCCGCAATAGCGCTAGCGCAATAGCGCAATAGCGACCGCTATCACTCAAATTAAATGTCATTACTTTTTGTTCATGTTCTAGTGATATAAACAAGAATTTAGTGTTTTTATAAAGCCACTATGCGGACATAGCGCCCGCGATATCGCTCGCTATCCGCATTCCGCTATGCGGAACCAAATACGCTACCAGCCCGCTGTCCGCTATTTAAAACCATGGTCTTGCATATTCAAACCGGACATGCATCATATTTTTTTGCGCATCATGTCATGCATATGTTGTGGTGTTATCATGTGTTGATTGTTGTTTCCGGATTACTTCTTCTCGATAGAGTTCCGAAAGCGTTCGGAGTGTGAGGATTCATTCGACTACGTTGGCTCGTCTTCTTCATGGATTCGTTCTTCTTTCAAGCGGGATCTCAGGCAAGATGACCATTTCCCTGGATACCACTACTATCATTGCCATGCTAGTTGTCTCATTTCTATCGATATGTCTTGCTACCTACCACTTGTTTGTCAAGCCTCCCAAAATGCCGTGATAAGCCTCTAACCCTCCACGTCCCAGCAAACCATTGTTTGGCTATGTTACCGCTTGCTCAGCCCTTCTTATAGCGTTGCTAGTTGCAGGTGCAATTGTTTTCCATGTGACAACATGGATGTTTGAGATATCACAATATTATTGCTATTTAATTTAATGCACATATATACTTGGTAAAAGGTGGAAGGCTTGGCCTTTTCCTCTGTGTTTTGTTCCACTTTTGCCGCCCTAGTTACTTGTGTACCGGTGTTATGTTCCATATTGAGCGCTCCTAACATGCTTGGGGTTGTTATGGGGACCCCCTTGACTTTCGTTTTGGGATAAAACTCTTCTGGCAAGGCCCAACATTGGTACTCCATTTGCCTAATAACTAACAAAATTGCATAGGGACCCGCCGGCACCCGCGGATAATTAATCAACCCCCGGGCCAGTGCTCCTCATGAGTGTTGGTCCAAACTAGAGCACTGTGCGGGGCCACCCCAGGGCAACTTGGGTGATTTTTATCAGGCCACCGTACGCGTCGCTTATCCGCCGTGCCCTGAGAACGAGATACGCGACTCCTATTGGGATTGTCGGCACATCGGGCGGTCTTGCTGGATTTGTTTTACCTTTCTCGAACGTCTTGTGCGCGGGATTTCGAGGACACTTCGGGCTATCTCGAGGTTGAGATTTTCCATCGGGATTCCACAAATACTACAGGTTATACCGCGGTTGAGGAATTCCAACGCAGCTTGTGGTTAGTTTGTGATGGATGAGTTGGAGCACCCCTGCAGGGTTAAATCTTTCATGAGAGCTGTGCCCGCGGTTATGTGGCAACTTGGAAATTTGTTTAACATCCGGTCACAGAGAACTTGAAGTAAACTCTAATAAAATACACCAACCGTGTGCGTAACCATGACTGTCTCTTCTCGTGATTTCTGAACCGAGGGAGAACACGGTGGGGTTATGTTTGCTCGTAGGTAGGTGTTCAGGATCACTTAGTGATCATTACTAGATCATGTCCGTTTATACGACGATCATCCCCCTTTATTCTTGTACTCGTAAGTTAGCCACTCAAATAAATGCTTAGTGCTTGCTGCAGCCTCACCACTTAACCATGCCTTACCCATTAAGCTTTGCTAGTCTTGATACCCTTGGAAATGAGATTGCTGAGTCCCCGTGGCTCATAGATTACTACAACAACAGTTGCAGGTATAGGTAATGCGATGATTTGACGTGAGAGCGATGCTTGTTTGATTTGGAGTTCTTCTTCTTCATCGATCTAGGATGGGTTCCAGGCCGGCAGCCTGGGGTAGCAAGGATGGATGTCATTTTATCGTTTGATTTCGTCCGTAGTCGGACCCTGCTCTTATGTATGATGATTGAATATGTTGCTGTATTGATGTGATCTTGATGTAGCTTGTGGCGAGTGTAAGCCAATTCCATATACTCATCTCTTATTTACATGTACTTGTAATGATATCCATTCTTGCAAAACGACGAGATGCGCTTCTATCCTTGTCGAGGCCCTCGAGCCAAAATGAGGATAGGATCGCATCTTGGGCGTTATAAGTTGGTATCGGGCGGGCTGCGAATGCATGGGTTGCTGGAAGCTAATATGGGGAACAAATGTACCGCCCATAGTTAAGAATTTTGCGTGGAGAGTTGTTGTTGATTCACTTCCTACGTGGCAAAATAAAAAACAAGCGTGGATTAGAGGTAACAAGTTTCTATCCGGTGTGTGCAACTGAGCCAGAAGACAGTTTTCATGCCCTATGTCGATGCCCACTGGCAGTGCAACTCTGGGAATGCATGAGTGAGGTCTGGCGCCCGCCGAAATTAAAGGAGGTGTCTAACATAGGTTTAGAATGGCTGCTAGAGGTCTTGTATCCTTTGGGAGATATTGAGCGAGCTATGTTATTATTCACCTTATGGAGATGTTAGCATAATCGGAATGAGGTGGTACACAATAAAATTCCAGCACCAATTGATGTTTCGCGCCAGTATTTATGCAGCTACCTTGAGTCGTTAATTGCTATAGCTCAAAATTCTATTTGTGATTCGGTGAAAGGGAAAGCGGTGATATCTTATGATCCAGCAATTAATAGGCCACATGAAATATCAAGAATTGTGTCTCTTGCAAAGTGGCTTCCTCCTCCAGCGGGTTGGGTGAAGCTCAATATGGATGGTTCCTGGACTAATTATGGAAGGGCTGGTGCTGGTATGGTGCTTCGCGATAATCTGGGCGACATTATTTACTCGTCTTGTAGGGAGTTATTTTCATGCCGAGATACCCTTGAAGCAGAAATATGTGCATGCATGGAGGGTTTATCCATTGTTATTCAGCGGACGGAACTTCCAGTTTGTATTGAGATGGATTCACTTATAGCGGTGAACATGTTGAAGGACAAGGACATTGACAGGTCAATCTACGCGTCTTTGGTGGCAGAGATAAAGTACTTGAAGTCTCTTCGTACGACTCGTATTGCGCATATCAACCGTAGTCAAAATTTAGTTAGTAATTTTTTAGCTAGTTTTGGTAGAACTGAGTAGAACTGTTGTCTGGTTGGGATCTGGACCCCGAGAGGTCATCGATTTATGTAAGCAGGATTATACGGTTGATGCTTGAGTAATATAAGTTTATCCGAAAAAAACAAAATTATAATTTTGGGAGCACATATTTTTTCGGCCGGGTGACGGTATCGTGTTTCTTTGTGTGTGTGCAAAAGTTTTTAGAGAGAAGACTCAAGACGAGTCCGGCTAAGGAGTAATATGGATATCAAGGCGGGCTTTTGAGTGTAAAAAAATTAAAGTCTACATTGTTCATATATAAATTACGCTTAAATCAAAGAAGTTAGGGGGTGCACAGCCCTACCGCTCCCCTGTCTCTGTCACTGTCCGTCTTTGAATTAACAAAACTATCAAACGACGAGGAATTACAACCAACAACAAACAACATAAGCCACAACGGCCAAACGATACAAGAAGGCTGCCTAGATAGCTCAACTCGATGCACATTACAAGCACAAAGAAAACACAAATAACGAAGAGTTCCTCTTGTGATGACAATGACTACTACACACAGGTAACCAAGGGCTGAAAGCATGTGAAGCACGACGAGGGAAAGCCTAGTGCCGAAGGAGCAGTCTTGAACTGGATCAAACTTCACATGTTCTTCTCTAGCGCCGAAGAGGGACCCTATCTTCTCACCCTGGATCGAAGGGCACCACACCATCGGACCGTGTAGAGGCTTATCTGAGAGCAAGGAAACAACCGGCATCAAAGCCCCAAGCAACCTTAGAACAATACCATCTAGGAGCATGGAACACCGCACCGGCTACACAACCGCAGCCCTGGCACCCACATGTAGAAGGAAATCTGCCGAGGACAATCGCCAAGAAGGACAACAGAGACGAAGATGTTCGAAATATGCCCTAGAGGCAATAATAAAATGGTTATTATTATATTTCCTTGTTCATGATAAATGTTTATTATCCATGCTATAATTGTATTGATTGGAAACTCAAATACATGTGTGGGTATATAGACAACAATGTGTCCCTAGTAAGCCTCTAATGGACTAGCTCGTTAATCAAAGATGGTTGTGGTTTCCTAGCCATGGACACGAGTTGTCATTTGATAACGGGATCACATCGTTAGGATAATGATGTGATGGACAAGACCCAAACTATGAACGTAGCATGTGATCGTGTCAGTTTATTGCTATTGTTTTATGCATGTCAAGTATATGTTCCTATGACCATGAGATCATGTAACTCACTGACACCGGAGGAATACCTTGTGTTTATCAAACGTCACAACATAACTGGGTGACTATAAAGATGCTCTACAGGTATCTCCGAGGGTGTCTGTTGAGTTAACATGGATCAAGACTGGGATTTGTTACTCCGTGTGAATGAGAGGTATCTCAGGGCCACTCGGTAATACAACATCACAATGAGCCTTGCAAGCAAAGTGACTAAAGAGTTAGCCACGGGATCTTGTATTATGGCACGAGTAAAGAGACTTGCCGGTAATGAGATTGAACTAGGTATGGAGATGCCGACGATCAAATCTCAGGCAAGTAACATACCGATAAACAAAGGGAACAACGTACGGGATTAACTGAATCCTTGACATAGAGGTTCAACCGATAAAGATCTTCGTAGAATATGTGGGAACAAATATGGGCATCCAGGTCCCGCTATTGGTTATTGACCGTAGAGGTGTCTCGGTCATGTCTACATAGTTCTCGAACCCGCAGGGTCTGCACACTTAACGTTCGGTGACGTTTCGGTATTATTGAGTTATGTATGTTGGTGACCGAAGGTTGTTCTAAGTCCCGGATGAGATCCCGGATGTCACGAGGAGCTCCGGAATGGTCCGGAGGTAAAGATTGATATATAGGAAGTCCCGTTTTGGTCACCGGAAAAGTTTCGGGTATTTCCGGTAGTGTACCGGGGGTGCCGGGAGGGTTCCGGGGGTCCACCGGGAGGTGCCCACCCACCCCAGGGTCACATGGGCCTAGGAGGTGGCGCACCAGCCCCTAAGGGCCCATGCGCAGGAGGTGGGAGGAGGCCAAGTGGGGAAAGAATCCTCCCAAGACTCCACCTTCCTTGTAGGAGGAGGAGTCCTTGTGTGGGGAGGACTCTCCCCCCTTGGTTCGGCCGAACCCCTCCTTGGAGGAGGGTGTTGGGGAACGTTGCATGGGAAACAAAAATTTTCCTACGCACACACAAGATCTATCCATGGTGATGAGTATCTACGAGAGGGAGAGTGAATCTACATACCCTTGTAGATCGCTAAGCGGAAGCGTTAAGAAACGCGGTTGATGTAGTCGAACGTCTCCGTGATCCAAATCGCAAGTCGTCCCTCGATCCGATCACGAACTAGTGCCGAACGGACGGCACCTCCGCGTTCAACACACGTACGGCTTGATGACGCCTTCACCTCCTCGATCCAGCGAGCGATGATGAAGTAGTAGATGAGTTCCGGCAGCACGACGGCGTGGTGATGGTGGTGAGGAACAATCTCTGCAGGGCTTCGCCAAGCACTACGGAGATTATGACGGGAGGAACTAGAGGGTTAGGGTTGCCGGCACACGGCTTGGGAAATCTTGATGTGTCCCGTGTGCTAGCCCTGCCCCTCTATTTATATGTTGAGCCCTGGGGTCTAAACTTGGAGAGAAAACCTCCACAAGGTCGGTTTTGCCCGCACAAGGTCGGTTTGGCCCGCACGGAAAGAGTCCAACTCGGATTCCAGCAGTACCGCATACAAGCGGTAGTACCGCTCACGAGCGGTAGTACCGCTTGAGCGGTAGTACCGCTTCACACAAGCGGTAGTACTGCTTACGCGGTAGTACCGCTTCACACAAGCGGTAGTACCGCTTACGCGGTAGTACTGCCTTACCAGCGGTAGTACCGCTTAAGGCAGCAGCAAAACTTCCTTTTGCACTTTCCAATACCTCGTGGGCTTTACCCCTTTGGCCCACATAAAGTGTTGCTGCACCCGAACACTTCGGTAAACACCCGGAACCCCTTCCGGTGAATTCCGGAACCCTTCCGGAGATCAAAACACTATTATCACACATATCAATCTTTACCTCCGGACTATTCCGGAGATCCTCGTCATGTCCGGGATCTTATCCGGGACTCCGAACAACCTTCGGTCACCAACACAATAACTCAACTATACTAATCGTCACCAGACGTTAAGTGTGTAGACCCTGCGGGTTCGAGAACTATGTAGACATGACCGAGACACCTCTACGGTCAATAACCAATAGCGGGACCTGGATGCCCATATTGGTTCCTACATATTCTACGAAGATCTTTATCGGTCGAACCTCTATGTCAAGGATTCAGTTAATCCCGTATGCTGTTCCCTTTGTTCTTCGGTATGTTACTTGCCCGAGATTCGATCGTCGGCATCTCTATACCTAGTTCAATCTCGTTACTGGCAAGTCTCTTTACTCGTTCCGTAATACAAGATCTCGTGGCTAACACTTTAGTCACATTGCTTGCAAGGCTCATTGTGATGTTGTATTACCGAGTGGGCCCTGAGATACCTCTCCGTCATACGGAGTAACAAATCCCAGTCTTGATCCATGCCAACCCAACAGACACCCTCGGAGATACCTGTAGAGCACCTTTATAGTCACCCAGTTACGTTGTGATGTTTGATACACACAAGGCACTCCTACGGTGTCAGTGAGTTGCATGATCTCATGGTCATAGGAACAGATACTTGACATGTAGAAAACAATAGCAATAAACTGACACGATCATATGCTACGTTTATAGTTTGGGTCTTGTCCATCACATCATTCTCCTAATGATGTGATCCCGTTATCAAATGACATCTCATGTCCATGGCTAGGAAACCTTCACCATATTTTAATCAACGAGCTAGTCAATTAGAGGCTTACTAGGGACACAGTGTTGTCTATGTACCCACACATGTATTTGAGTTTCCAATCAATACAATTATAGCATGGATAATAAACGATTATCATGAACAAGGAAATATAATAATAACAAATTTATTATTGCCTATAGGGCATATTTCCAACAGTCTCCCACTTGCACTAGAGTCAATAATCTAGTTCACATCACTATGTGATTTACATTGTAATGAATCGAACACCCATGCAGTTCTGGTGTTGTTCATGTTTAGCCCTTGGAAGAGGTTTAGTCATCGGATCTGCAACATTCAGATCCGTGTGTACTTTGCAAATATTTATGTCGTCCTCCTTGATGTAATCGTGGATGGAATTGAAACGTCGCTTTATGTGTCTGGTCCTCTTGTGAAATCTTGGTTCCTTGGCTAGAGCAATGGCACTAGTATTATCACAAAACAGAGTCATTGGGTTAAGCGCACTTGGCACTACTCCATGATCTGTCATGAACTCCTTCATCCAGACACCTTCCTTCACTGCCTCCGAGGCAGCGATGTACTCCGCTTCGCATGTAGAATCAGCTACCACGCTTTGCTTGGAACTGCACCAGCTAACCGCACCCCCATTAAGAATAAATATGTATCCGGTTTGTGACTTAGAGTCATCCGGATCAGTGTCAAAGCTTGCATCGACGTAACCCTTTACGACGAGTTCTTGATCACCTCCATAAACGAGAAACATGTCCTTAGTCCTTTTCAGGTACTTCAGGATATTCTTGACCGCCGTCCAGTGTTCCATTCCTGGATCACTTTGAAACCTTCCGACCATACTTATGGCAAGGCTGACATCGGGTCTTGTGCACAACATTGCATACATGATAGAGCCTATGGCTGAAGCATAGGGGATGACACTCATCTTTTCTCTATCTTCTGCAGTCACTGGGCATTGAGTCTTACTCAACTTCACACCTTGCAATACAGGCAAGAACCCCTTCTTGGACTGATCCATTTTGAACTTCTTCAAAACTTTGTCAAGGTATGTGCTTTGTGAAAGTCCTATTAAGCGTCTCGATCTATCTCTATAGATCTTGATGCCTAATATGAAAGCAGCTTCTCCTAGGTCCTTCATTAAAAAACTCTTGTTCAAATATTCCTTCACGCTTTCCAACATTTCTATATTGTTTCCAATCAGCAATATGTCATCCACATATAATATTAGAAATGCTATAGAGCTCCCACTCACTTTCTTGTAAATACAAGCTTCTCCGTAAACTTGTATAAACTCGAACGCTTTGATCACCTCATCAAAGCGAAGATTCCAACTCTGAGATGCTTGCACCAGTCCATAAATGGATCGCTGGAGTTTGCAAACTTTGTCAGCATTCTCTGGATCGACAAAACCTTCTGGTTGCATCATATACAACTCTTCCTTAAGGAAACCGTTAAGGAACGCTGTTTTGACATCCATCTGCCAAATTTCATAATCGAAAAAGGCAGCTATTGCTAACATGATTCTGACGGACTTAAGCATCGCTACGGGTGAGAAGGTCTCATCGTAGTCAACTCCTTGAACTTGTGAAAAACCCTTTGCCACAAGTCGAGCTTTACAGACGGTGACATTACCGTCCGCGTCCGTCTTCCTCTTAAAGATCCATTTGTTCTGAATGGCCTTACGCCCTTCAGGTAATACTTCCAAAGTCCACACTTTGTTTTCATACATGGATCCCATCTCGGATTTCATGGCCTCTAACGACTTCTCGGAATCCGGGCCCATCATCGCTTCTCCATAGCTCGTAGGTTCATCGTTGTCTAACAACATGACCTCTAAGACAGGGTTGCCGTACCACTCAGGAACAGTACGCGTCCTTGTCGACCTACGAGGTTCGATAGCAACTTGATCCAAAGCTTCATGATCATCATCATTAACTTCCTCTTCAGCTGTTGTAGGCTCTACAGAAACATCTTTCTGCACTGCGCTACTTTCAGGTTAAAGTAAAGGTTCAACAACCTCATCAAGTTCTATCTTCCTCCCACTCAATTCTTTCGAGAGAAACTCTTTCTCAAGAAACGTTCCGTTTTTAGCGACAAACATTTTGCCTTCGGATCTGAGGTAGAAGGTATATCCAACTGTCTCTTTTGGGTATCCTATGAAGACGCATTTCTCCGCTTTGGGTTCCAGCTTTCAGGCTGAAGCTTTTTGACATAAGCATCACATCCCCAAACTTTAAGAAACGACAGCTTTGGCTTCTTGCCAAACCAAAGTTCATATGGCGTTGTCTCAACGGATTTCGATGGTGCCCTATTTAAAGTGAATGCAGCTGTCTCTAATGCATAACCCCAAAACGATAGTGGCAAATCGGCAAGAGACATCATAGATCGCACCATATCCAATAAGGTTCGATTACGACGTTCGGACATACCATTACGCTGTGGTGTTCCAGGCGGTGTTAGTTGTGAAACAATTCCACATTGTCTTAAGTGACTGCCAAACTCATAACTCAGATATTCTCCTCCTCGATCAGATCGTAGGAATTTAATCTTCTTGTTACGATGATTCTCAACTTCACTCTGAAATTGTTTGAACTTTTCAAATGTTTCAGACTTGTGTTTCATTAAGTAAATATACCCATATCTACTTAAGTCATCAGTGAAGGTGAGAAAGTAACGATAACCACCGCGCGCCTCAATGATCATCGGACCGCACACATCAGTATGTATAATTTCCAATAAGTCACTTGCCCGTTCCATTGTTCCAGAGAACGGCGTTTTAGTCATCTTGCCCATGAGGCATGGCTCACATGTGTCAAGTGATTCAAAATCAAGTGACTCCAAAAGTCCATCAGCATGGAGCTTCCTCATGCGTTTTACGCCAATATGACCTAAACGGCAGTGCCACAAGAAAGTGGTATTATCATTATCAATTCTACATCTTTTGGCATCAATGTTATGAACATGTGTATCATTACTATCGAGATTCAATAAGAATAAACCCCTCACATCGGGTGCATGACCATAAAAGATATTACTCATATAAATAGAACAACCATTATTCTCTGATTTAAATGAGTAACCGTCTCGCAATAAACAAGATCCAGATATAATGTTCATGCTTAACGCAGGCACTAAATAACAATTATTCAGGTTCATCACTAATCCCGATGGTAATCGAAGAGCGAGCGTGCCGATGGCGATCACATCAACCTTGGAACCATTTCCCACGCGCATCGACTCTTCGTCCTTTGCCAGCCTCCGTCTATTCCGCAGTTCCTGTTTTGAGTTGCAAATATGAGCAACCGCACCAGTATCAAATACCCAGGCACTACAACGAGAGTTGGTAAGGTACACATCAATAACATGTATATCATATATACCTTGTTTGTTGTTGGCCGCCTTCTTGTCAGCCAAATACTTGGGGCAGTTCCGCTTCCAGTGTCCAGTTCCCTTGCAATGAAAGCACACAGTTTCTGGTTTGGGTCCAGCCTTGGGTTTCTTCACGAGAGGAGCAACTGCTTTGCCACTCTTCTTGGAGTTACCCTTCTTACCCTTGCCATTTTTCTTGAAACTAGTGGTTTTATTGACCATCAACACTTGATGCTCCTTCTGAATTTCAGACTCAGCGGCTTTCAGCATCGCAAACAGCTCGGCGACTGACTTGTTCATCCCGTGCATGTTATAGTTCAACACGAAGCTCTTGTAGCTAGGTGGCAATGATTGAAGAACTCTGTCAGTGATAGCCTCCGGCGGAAGGGGCATCCCCAATTCAGCCAGACGGGTGGAGTACCCAGACATTCTGAGTACGTGATCACTGATAGACCCGTTCTCCTCCATCTTGCAAGCATAGAACTTATCAGAGATCTCATATCTCTCGATCCGGGCATTCTTTTGAAAGATAAACTTCAACTCCCGGAACATCTCATATGCTCCATGACGTTCAAAACGTCTTTGAAGTCCCGGTTCTAAGCCATACAATATTGCACATTGAACTATTGAGTAATCTTCAGAATGAGCCTGCCAGGCGTTCACAACGTCTAGATACTCAACTGGAGCGGGTGGATCACCAAGCGGTGCATCAAGGACATAAGCCTTCTGGGAAGCCGTAAGGATAATCCTTAGATTACGGGCCCAGTCCACAAAGTTACTTCCATCATCTTTCAACTTAGCTTTCTCTAGGAACGCATTAAAATTCAGGGGTGCTACTGCGCGAGCCATGTTCTACAACATAAATATAGCAAAGACAACTTAGACTATTGTTCAAGATAATGAGTTTAGTTAATCATATTACTTAAAAAACTCCCACTCAAATTGACATCCCTCCGGTCATTCGAGTGTCACATGATCCAAATCCACCAACTCAAGTCCAATCATCACGTGAGTTGAGGTGGTTTCAATGGTGAACATCTTCATGTTGATCATATCTACTATATGACTCATGTTCGACCTTTCGGTCTCTTGTGTTCCGAGGCCATGTCTGTACATGCTAGGCTCGTCAAGTTTAACCCGAGTGTTCCGCATGTGCAACACTGGCTTGCACCCGTTGTATGTGAACGTAGAGTCTATCACACCCGATCATCACGTGGTGTCTCGAAACGACGAACTTTCGCAATGGTGCACACTCGGGGAGAACACAATTTATCTTGAAATTTAAGTGAGGGATCACCTTATAATGCTACCGTCGTCCTAAGCAAAACAAGATGCATAAAAGGATTAACATCACATGCAAATCATAAGTGACATGATATGGCCATGAACTTGTGCTTTTGATCTCCATCTCCAAAGCACCGGCATGATCTCCATCGTCACCGGCATGACACCATGATCTCCATCATCTTGATCTCCATCAACGTGTCGCCAGGAGGTTGTCGCGCCGACTGTTGCTTCCACGACTATTGCTAACTCATAGCGATAAAGTAAAGCAAAACGGCGAAAATAATTAAAGACAACTCTATGGCTCCTGCCAGTTGCCGTACTCATCGACATGCAAGTCGTGATATTCTATACAATACATGATCATCTCATACATCACATATATCTCATCATGTAATTGGCCATATCACATCACAACATACCCTGCAAAAACAAGTTAGACTTCCTCTAATTGTTGTTGCAAGTTTTACGTGGCTGCTACGGGTTTGCAAGAACCGTTCTTACCTACGCAAAACCACAATGTGGTGTAGTGATTGCTTTTTGATCTTCTAAAAGAACCCTCTTCATTGAAACTGATTCAACTAAAGTGAGAGAGACAGACACCCGCCAGTCACCTTTATGCAACGAGTGCACGTAGCGGTGAAACCTGTCTCGCGTAAGCATACGCGTAATGTCGGTCCGGGCCGCTTCATCTCACAATACCGCCGAATCAAGTATCAACTAGTAACGGCAAGCAATATGTATACACCCACGCCCACAACTCGTTTGTGTTCTACTCGAGATCTCATCTACGCATAGACCTAGCTCTGATACCACTGTTGGGGAACGTTGCATGGGAAACAAAAAATTTCCTACGCACACACAAGATCTATCCATGGTGATGAGTATCTACGAGAGGGAGAGTGAATCTACATACCCTTGTAGATCGCTAAGCGGAAGCATTAAGAAACGCGGTTGATGTAGTCGAACGTCTCCGCGATCCAAATCGCAAGTCGTCCCTCGATCCGATCACGAACTAGTGCGGAACGGACGACACCTCCGCGTTCAACACACGTACGGCTTGATGACGCCTTCACCTCCTCGATCCAGCGAGCGATGATGAAGTAGTAGATGAGTTCCGGCAGCACGACGGCGTGGTGATGGTGGTGAGGAACAATCTCTGCAGGGCTTCGCCAAGCACTACGGAGATTATGACGGGAGGAACTAGAGAGTTAGGGTTGCCGGCACACGGCTTGGGAAATCTTGATGTGTCCCGTGTGCTAGCCCTGCCCCTCTATTTATATGTTGAGCCCTGGGGTCTAAACTTGGAGAGAAAACCTCCACAAGGTCGGTTTTGCCCGCACAAGGTCGGTTTGGCCCGCACGGAAAGAGTCCAACTCGGATTCCAGCAGTACCGCGTACAAGCGGTAGTACCGCTTCACACAAGCGGTAGTACTGCTTACGCGGTAGTACCGCTTCACACAAGCGGTAGTACCGCTTACGCGGTATTACTGCCTTACCAGCGGTAGTACCGCTTAAGGTAGCAGCAAAACTTCCTTTTGCACTTTCCAATACCTCGTGGGCTTTACCCCTTTGGCCCACATAAAGTGTTGCTGCACCCGAACACTTCGGTAAACACCCGGAACCCCTTCCGGTGAATTCCGGAACCCTTCCGGAGATCAAAACACTATTATCACACATATCAATCTTTACCTCCGGACTATTCCGGAGATCCTCGTCATGTCCGGGATCTTATCCGGGACTCCGAACAACCTTCGGTCACCAACACAATAACTCAACTATACTAATCGTCACCAAACGTTAAGTGTGTAGACCCTGCGGGTTCGAGAACTATGTAGACATGACTGAGACACCTCTACGGTCAATAACCAATAGCGGGACCTGGATGCCCATATTGGTTCCTACATATTCTACGAAGATCTTTATCGGTCGAACCTCTATGTCAAGGATTCAGTTAATCTCGTATGCTGTTCCCTTTGTTCTTCGGTATGTTACTTGCCCGAGATTCGATCGTCGGATCTCTATACCTAGTTCAATCTCGTTACTGGCAAGTCTCTTTACTCGTTCCGTAATACAAGATCTCGTGGCTAACACTTTAGTCACATTGCTTGCAAGGCTCATTGTGATGTTGTATTACCGAGTGGGCCCTGAGATACCTCTCCATCATACGGAGTAACAAATCCCAGTCTTGATCCATGCCAACCCAACAGACACCCTCGGAGATACCTGTAGAGCACCTTTATAGTCACCCAGTTACGTTGTGACGTTTGATACACACAAGGCACTCCTACGGTGTCAGTGAGTTGCATGATCTCATGGTCATAGGAACAGATACTTGACATGTAGAAAACAATAGCAATAAACTGACACGATCATATGCTACGTTTATAGTTTGGGTCTTGTCCATCACATCATTCTCCTAATGATGTGATCCCGTTATCAAATGACATCTCATGTCCATGGCTAGGAAACCTTCACCATCTTTTGATCAACGAGCTAGTCAACTAGAGGATTACAAGGGACACAATGTTGTCTATGTACCCACACATGTATTTGAGTTTCCAATCAATACAATTATAGCATGGATAATAAACGATTATCATGAACAAGGAAATATAATAATAACCAATTTATTATTGCCTCTAGGGCATATTTCCAACAGAGGGGCTAGGGCTGCCTTCCCCCTCCCCTTCCTCCTATATATAGTGGGGGTTTTGAGGGCAGCCACCACCTGAAAAGCCACGGGTTGCCCTCTCCCCTCTAGATTGTCTTCCTCCTCTAGATTAGTTCGGTAGAGCTCAGCGAAGCCCTGACCGATTAGTTCACCACCACCACCACCACGCCGTTGTGCTGCCGGAGAAGTTATCTACCTCTCCGCCCTCGCTTGCTGGATCAATGAGGCGGAGATCGTCCTCGAGCTGTACGTGTGCTGAACGCGGAGGTGCCATCCGTTCGGCGCTAGATCGTGATTGGATTGCGGGACGGCTTGCGATTTGGATCGCGAAGACGTTCGACTACATCAACCGCGTTTCTTAACGCCTCCCGCTTAGCGATCTACAAGGGTATGTGGATCCGATCTCCGCTCTCTTAGATGCTCATCTCCATGGATAGATCTTGTGTGTGCATAGGAAATTTTTTGTTTCCCATGCAACATTCCCCAACAGTGGCATCATGAGCTAGGTCTATGCGTAGATGAGATCACGAGTAGAACACAAAGGGATTTGTGGGCGTTGATATTCAGATTGCTTCCCTCCTTAGTGTTTTCTTGATTCAGCGGTATTGTGGGATGAAGCGGCTCGAACCAACCTTACTCGTCCACATACGAGAGACCAGTTCCATCGACTGACATGTAACTTTGTTGTATAAGATGGCTGGCAGGTGTTTGTCTCTCCCACTTTAGTTGAATCGGATTCGATAGAGGCGGTCCTTGTAGAAGGTGAAATAGCAACATGTATATCACCGTTGTGGTTTTGCGTAGGTAAGAATCGTTCTTACTAGATACCCATAGCAGCCACGTAAAACATGCAACGACAAATTAGAGGACGTCTAACTTGTTTTTGCAGGGTATGATGTGATATGATATGGCCAGAAACATGATGAGATATATGTGATGTATGAGATGATCATGTTTTGTATAGATTATCATGACTTGAATGTCGATGATACGGCAACCGGCAGGAGCCATAGGATTGTCTTTAATTTATTTTTGCGTTTTTGCTTTACTTTTTCGCTATGAGTTAGCAATAGTTTTATAAGCAATAGTTGGTGCGACAACCTCATGGTGACACGTTGATGGAGATCAAGATGATGGAGATCAAGATGATGGAGATCATGGTGTTATGCCGGTGACGATGGAGATCATGCCGGTGCTTTCAATATGGAGATCAAAAGCACAAGATCATGGCCATATCATGTCACTTATTATTTGCATGTGATGTTAATCCTTTTATGCACCTTATTTTGCTTAGGACGACGGTAGCATTATAAGGTGATCCCTCACCAAAATTTCAAGATAAAATTGTGTTCTCCCCGAGTGTGCACCATTGCGAAAGTTCGTCGTTTCGAGACACCACATGATGATCGGGTGTGATAGACTCTATGTTCGCATACAACGGGTGGAAGCCAGTGTTGCACATGCGGAACACTCGGGTTAAACTTGACGAGCCTAGCATGTACAAACATGGCCTCAGAACACAAGAGACTGAAAGGTCGAACATGAGTCATATAGTAGATATGATCAACATGGAGATGTTCACCATTGAAACCACCTCATCTCACGTGATGATCGGACTTGGGTTGGTGAATTTGGATCATGTAGCACTCGAATGACCGGAGGGATGTCAATTTGAGTGGGACTTTTTAAGTAATATGATTAACTAAACTCATTATCTTGAACAATAGTCTAAGTTCTCTTTGCAAATTTTTTATGTTGTAGATCAATGGCTCGTGCAGTAGTTCCACTGAATTTCAATGCGTTCCTAGAGAAAGGTAAGCTGAAAGATGATGAAGTAACTTTGTAGACTCGGCCCGTAATCTGAGGATTATCCTCACGGCTTCAGAAAAGGCTTATGTCCTTGATGCACCGCTCGGTGAACCACCCGCTCCAGTGTCGTCTGCAGACGTTGTGAACGCCTGGCAGTCGCGTTCGGATGATTACTCAATAGTTTAGTGTACTATGTTGTATGGATTAGAGCCGGGACTTCAAAGGAGTTTTGAACATCATGGAGAATATGAGATGTTCCAGGAGTTGAAGTTTATCTTTGAGAAGAATGCCCGGATCGAGAGGTATGAGACCTCCGATAAGTTCTATGCTTGCAAGATGGAGGAGAACGGGTCTGTCAGTGAACACATACTCAGAATGTCTGGGTATTCCAACCGTCTGGCTGAGTTGGGAATTGCTCTCCCGCCGGAGGCGATCACTGACAGAGTTCTTCAGTCACTACCACCTAGCTACAAGAGCTTTGTGTTGAACTATAACATGCAAGGGATGAACAAGTCAGTCGCCGAGCTGTTTTCGATGCTGAAAGTCGTTGAGTCTGAAATCCAGAAGGAGCATCAAGTGTTGATGGTCAATAAAACCACTAGTTTCAAGAAGAATGACAAGGGTAAGAAGGGTAACTCCAAGAAGAGTGGCAAATCAGTTGCCCTCCCGTGAAGAAACCCAAGGCTAGACCCAAGCCAGAAACTGAGTGCTTTCATTGCAAGGGTACTGGCCACTGGAAGCGGAATTGCCCCAAGTATCTGGCCGACAAGAAGGCGGCCAACACCAAACAAGGTGAAAGGACGTGGATGTCGCCTAGAGGGAGGGTGAATAGGCGCTTTAAAATAATTACGGTTTAGGCTTGAACAAAAGCGGAATAAAACTATCGTTTAATTAGTCAAGCACAAAACCTAAAACAACTAGGCTCACCTATGTGCACCAACAACTTATGCTAAGCAAGATAGACAACTAAGTGATAGCAAGATATATAACAAGAAACAATATGGCTATCACAAAGTAAAGTGCATAAGTAAAGGGCTCGGGTAAGAGATAACCGAGGCACGCGGAGACGACGATGTATCCCAAAGTTCACACCCTTGCGGATGCTAATCTCCGTTCGGAGCGGTGTGGAGGCACAATGCTCCCCAAGAAGCCACTAGGGCCACCGTAATCTCCTCACGCCCTCGCACAATGCAAGATGCCGTGATTCCACTAAGGGACCCTTGAGGGCGGTCACTGAACCCGTACAAACAAGGTTGGGGCAAACTCCACAACTTAATTGGAGGCTCCCAACAACACCACGAAGCTTCACCACATTGGATTGTGGCTCCGAGGTGACCTCAAATGCTCGGGGCAATCTCCACAACCTAATTGGAGACCCCGAAGCTTGCCCGGAGCTTTGCACCACAATGATTGAGCTCCGAGGCACCACCAACCGTCTAGGGCGCCAAAGCACCCAAGAGGAACAAGCTCAAGGGTGCTCAAACACCCAAGAGTAATAAGCTTCTCCAACTTCACTTCCACGTATCACCGTGGAGAACTCAAACCTATGCACCAAATGCAACGGCAAGGGCACACGAAGTGCCCAAGTCCTTCTCTCCCAAATGCCACCAAAGCAACTAATTATAGGGAGAAAAATGAGAGGAAGAACGAAGAAGAACACGAAGAACTCCAAGATCTAGATCCAAGGGGTTCCCCTCACATAGAGGAGAAAGTGATTGGTGGAAATGTGGATCTAGATCTCCTCTCCCTTTTCCCTCAAGAACTAGCAAGAATCATTGGAGGGATTGAGAGTTAGCAAGCTCGAAGAAGGTCAACAATGGGGGGCAAACTCGAGCTCAAAGGATAAGGTTCAATGGGGAAGAAGACCCCCTTTTATAGGTGGGTAACAATCCAACCATTATGCTCACAGCCCGCACAGAGCGGTACTACCGCTCATGGGAGTGGTACTACCGCTAGGGCGGTGGAAGCCCTTCGAAAAACAACAGCGAGGAGGCAAAAGGCCAGTAGAACCGCCGGAGCGGTACTACCGCTCGTCCTCACGGTACTACCGCTAGGGATAGCGGTACTACCGCAAAGGGTAGCGGTACTACTGCTTGCGAGCGGTACTAAAAAAATACATCCGTGCCTACCACCGCTGGTCTTAACACGAGATTTTGGTCCGGAGGGGTACTACCGCTCTGGAGCCGCGGTAGTACCGCTCTGGAGCGGTAGTAAAAAGTTACATCCGCTCCAAGCGGTAGTAGCCGCGGTAGTACCGCTGCAGCCTTTTAAGAACACCAAAACTGCCACAACTTCCGCAAACGGACTCCGAATTCAACGAAACCAAGTTTTTTGGAAAGCTAACAACATGGGCTAACACAATCTTGATAGAAATATCAATAAGAAGCAAATGAGAAAAGGCCCATAAGAAAATGGTGAGAACCCTTCCTCGAATAAGACCGGTAAAACCTCCAACACCGAAAACGCAATAGAAGAAGCATATGAAATCCGTTTTCGATGTACTAGAGCTTGTCACGAAGATAACCACAAGCTCTAAAACCTCAAAAAGAGAAAATACAAATAAGAATCAAGAAAGATGATGCAAGGATGCAATGGTTTGAGCTCTCGACGAACGATACGATCAAGCTACTCACTTGAGAGCCCCCCTTGATAGTACGGCTATCGGTCCTATAACCCGGTCTCCAAACTATCACCATGAGACCGGTAAAATAGAAAACCTATCAAGGGCCACTAGTAGAAAAAGGACCTTTTGTCCGCAACTTTAGTCCCGGTTTGGTTTTGAACCGGCACTAATGTGACCATTAGTCCCGGTTCGGAACGGGCATCATTAGTCGCGGTTCGTTCCGGACCTTTAGTCCCGGTTCGTAACACGAACCGGGACTAAAGGGGTGGTGGCAGGCTGGTGTCAGCTGGGGCCCCCACGAGCCCCTTTAGTCCCGGCTGGTATCACCAACCGGGACTAAAGGCCCCCCCCTTTAGTCCCGGTTCGTAACACCAACCGGGACTAAATGGGTTGAGGCTTTAGTCCCGGTTGGTGTCTCCAACCGGTACTAAAGGTTGGACCTTTAGTCCCGGTTGGAGACACCAACCGGGACTAAAGGGGTTCTGAATTTTTTTTCCTGTTTTTAGTTTCTGTTTTAAATTGCTTATATCTTTTAAGATATTTGATGTTTTTGAGTGATTCTTTTTCCATTAGATTCAAAATTTTGTCTAGTTTCTGTTGGTGCCATTAGTTTTCAAATTTGAATGGTTTAAATTTGAATTTGTTCAAATTTGCTTCAAACCCTAGATTGTGAATAACTTGAGTTTACAAATAGTTTTTAATTTAATTCTTTTTGCTCATAGTCACGTGTTAGATTGTTGTCACAGTAAGATTTATTTGGTTATTTTTAGAATAATTTAAATTAGGATTTTAATTAAAACAATACTGTTTTGCTTATATAGTTGTTTTAGTCATTTAATTGTTGTTTTTTATTATTTTTAGTTAGTTCTTTCTGTAGATTTTAACATGTTGTAGTATGGTGCATATTGAATGCACAAAAAGTCTGGAGTTGAAATAAGTTTAAAAAAATGAAATGCCTTTGTAACAGACGATTTTCGTCCGAAACCTTGATACTTCGAAGGAGATGGTCCAGTTTGTACACGAAGTGCATTCAGTTTTTGCCGTAACCCTCTCAACTTTATAGCACATGCTATGTGGGTGAAATGATGATACCATGCCAAGTTTCAACCTTTTCAGAGTTCATTTGTAGGGCTTTTCAATTTCAGGGTCATTTAGCTCAAAAAAATCATTAAATGCATGAAAAATAGCAAATGAAGTTAGAAAGGGTTGAAATTTGAGGATGTGGCTTTGAATGGTGCATATTGAATGCACAAAAAGTCTGGAGTTGAAATAAGTTAAAAAAAATGAAATGCCTTTGTAACAGATGGGTTTTCGTCCGAAACCTTGATACTTCGAAGGAGATGGTCCAGTTTGTACACGAAGTGCATCAAGTTTTTGCCGTAACCCTCTCAACTTTTTAGCACAAGCTATGTGGGTGAAATGATGATACCATGCCAAGTTTCAACCTTTTCAGAGTTCATTTGTAGTGCTTTTCAATTTCAGGGTCATTTAGCTCAAAAAAAAAACATTAAATGCATGAAAATAGCAAATGAAGTTAGAAAGGGTTGAAATTTGATGGCGTGGCTTCGAATGGTGCATAATGAACACACAAAAAGTCTGGAGTTGAAATAAGTTTAAAAAAATGAAATGCCTTTGTAACAGACGAGTTTTCGTCTGAAACCCTGATACTTCGAAGCCGACGGCCGCATACCTTTCTGACTTGGTTAACCTTAGTTGTGACTCCGGCTGGGATGGTGCTAGCAGATGTGTAGTCGACGGTATGATTGGATGGACACCAACCCGGACTAAAGGGGTTCTGAAATTTTCAAACTCTACCCCCCCCCTGTGGACCGCCTTTTTTAGTTTTGTAGAAAATAAAGAAAAAAGATAAAATCTTCAAAAAATAAAATCCTTTGAGATGTAGTTAGGTTTTAGTGTCTAGTTGGTATAGAAATTTTGAAATATGAATTTTGACCTTTTTTGCAAAAAAACAAAAAAAATGTAAAACGGCCATAACTTTTGCATACGATGTCGAAAAAAAATGTTTAATATATCAAAAAACACTAGAGAAAAATTGGGACTCGATTTCACCAAAATCCCAAAAGGAAAAAAGTTATTTCAAATAAAAAAAATAATTTTAAATTTTTTAAAACTTAAATTAAAATAAATAAATGATGTCATATTTGGATTCCTCACATTTTTCTGATAATAATGGATATATTATTTGTCGAATTTCGATTTACAGATTTAAATATATTAATTATGTCATATTAAATGAATAAATGGCAAAAAAAATGAATAAAATAATATTATTACTTATTTTATTTTCATTGAAATTCAATATTATTAGTACTTATTTTGTTTATTTTAATAATTGTTTAGAATTCAAAAAATTAAATCATGTGACATCAAGACCTAAGGGTTAACAGGATTGATAGCTTAAGATTGTCAGGAAAACAACAAGTGCAGACTTGGAAACTAGGGTCGATAGAACCTGAAAGTTAAGCGTGCTGGGGCTGGAGCAGTGAGAGGATGGGTGACCGGTCGGGAAGTTAGAAGATTTGGAATGAGTGTGGAGCAGTGAGGAGGGGTGATTAGAGATTAAATTATCAATTAATTCAAAGATTCGAAAATCAGAAAAAAAATAAAAAAAAATAAAAAAATTTCAAAAAAAAAAATTCAAAAAAAAAAATTCAAAAAAAAAATATCAAAAAAATTTCCTTTAGTCCCGGTTGGTAACACCAACCGGGACTAAAGGTCCTGCACCCCCGCCGCAGACAGCGCCACGTGGAGGGCCTTTAGTGCCGGGCCGTGTTGAACCGGCACTAAAGGGGGGGGGGTGGCTTTAGTCCCCACCCTTTAGTGCCGGTTGGAGAACCGGCACTAAAGGCCCTCCCCAACCGGCACTAAATGTCATTTTTCTACTAGTGGGCTAACCTTTGCCTTGCACGAAGTCCACTTGAGCTAGATGATGACGATCTTGACTCCCTCAAGTTGGACCACCTTTCGTGATTGCGTTGGCTCGATGAAGGCTAGTTGATTGCTCCCCCATACTCCACTATGGGTGAGTCACTCTTCGGCACACCTTCACAAGTCCATTGTCACCACAATGGACGGCAAGCTACAAGCATGATTTCTTCGTGATGCTCCACTTGAACTTGCACAACACAACCTTGAGTTGATGTCATCCTCCATGGGTTGTATGTGATCTTCCTCTTGACGCAAGCCCATGGAAGCAAACCTAACCCCACATAGAACTCTCACAAAGACCATGGGTTAGTACACAAAGCACAATGGACAATGCTTACCAAACCGTGAGATCACTTGATCCCACTCAGTGTATCTTCTACGCTTTGTGTGAAATCTTCTCTCTTCATAAAGATGATGTCTTGAAGATACACATGAATGTTCACACAATCTTCTTCTTCAAGACATGCTAGCAATTAGCTCAACACTCACTAGACCAATCTTAGGATAGATCCTTGGATACCACCTTGGTCAACACATAAACTCCTTGAAACCAACAAATGGACTTCAAGAAAAGCCTATGGACAAATCCTACGAATATAACTCAACGCAACCATTAGTCCATAGAGATTGTCATCAATTACCAAAACCAAACATGGGGGCACCGCATGTTCTTTCAATCTCCCCCATTTTGGTAATTGATGACAATCACTTTCAAGAGAGTTTATATAAGGAATTGACCACAACCATGCAAATCAACAACACATAATGCATGAGCATGATATGCAAATGCTTAGGAACAAACCAAAGCATGAAACCAAAGAGCCACAAAGATTCTCTAAACTTCTCCAAACAATTCCCTCTAAACTCTCTCGAAACTTCTCCCCCATTGGCATCGATTGCCGAAATGGGCGAAATGCTTAGAAAGCCAATATAATATGTGTTCCTCCATAAAGTGTGTATTTCTCAAAATATGAGTAGAATACACTACATATATCCAATGATGAATAGTTGGAGGAAGACAAACTATATTGAGGACCCAAAGATTGCTAAAGGATGATATGCCACCAAGGCATAACAAAGAGAGAACCAAGCAATCAAAAGATACCTCTTGGAACAATCAATCACATGGTCCTACCAGCCACATGAATAAAAGATATTCTGATATGGGCAAAAGAGTGTTTATAAAGAAACTAGAGGAGCTCCCCATGATTTGTGCACAAATAAGAATTTTTGTATTTGAATACAAGTGCACAAAATAGGATCATGACTCCCCCAAAATCAATACAAACACACAACAAGTGTAAGCAAGTAGATAAGACAATGAGCATAGTACTTGCACTAAACATATGGTTGAGCAACATGTAAAAGAGTCAATCTTAAGAATAGGCTCAACCAAAATCATGTGTGTGAATCATGGCAAAGCACTTGAGAAGACTAGTATAAGGATGATCATTAAGCATCAACATAGTCTTGATGAAATGAGACACAAGGTGCAAACCATATCCTTCCCACAAACACAAACTACTGGCAAATGGGTCCACAAGCTTACTAATAAGAAAATTAAAAACCAAAGCTTGTGACAACCCCTGGTGAAGATAGGAAATAATAGCATTGTCAGGAGGAGGGATACCAATCGAAATGGCAAAACCCTCGTGAAGACAAGCATGAGGAAAATGATCTTCACCACCAAAGAGTGCATCAAGATGCAAGGATATAAGATCTGCACTCAAGACAGATTCTTTCACGAAACCACCAAGTAAATAAAAGGAAATGCAACGGTGGACGTGAAAGAAAAGAGGATATCAACTAGAGATGTAACTTCTCTCATGTGTATAAGATTCTATGTAGAGGGCAATCATGATGATATATCCACAAAGAATGATGTACACACGAAATAGTTACAAGAAGGCACAAACAAGATATCCAAAAGGAAGTCATAAATATACCAATAAGATCTTTGCTTGAAAGCATAGAACATAGCCTAATATTTTCTTATTGTACATAAATGAACTCCCAAGACACGAACATCAAAGACATCACAACTAGCAATATGACATCATCGTTGAGACGCTTTGAGAAAGGAAACAAGTACCACAAGAATGACTCAAGAAATTCATGCCATTATGCAACCTATAAAAGGTTGAATGCGAGAAATGTATGCATGAAGTAGATACTTGTTACCGAGATAGCATTGGATTGATGTAGTAAACAATGGTTCTTCGATCATCCTAGCATGGCTCCAATAAGCATATGGTGTCAACACCTTCCTTGTAAGTGAGCCGAGTGTCCAATGTATCTCCAATTGTTCCTAGAGCAGCAACACAAACACAGTGGTACCCAAACTCATTGGGACCAAAGAGTTAGAGGACCAACAACACATAGGACAAACTCCACATAAATATGTGCATATAGATATGAAATTGAATTTCATGCACACTTTAGCCAATTTATGTCATAGTGGAATTTCCCCTATATATTGGGTCAAGGAAAGAGAACATGCCAACGAAAGTACATGTAGTAAATATGCATGCTGAAGGCTTTCAAGAATCAAATCAACACACAGTTGATAAGATACCGAAAGATAAGGTATCAAGTGAAAATAAGATACCAAACGAAAAATTATCACTTGACGGATATGAACAAAAAGATACATCAAGGAATGAGATATCCATTGATACATGCCAAATAGAAGGAAAACAAGAGGTATCAAGTTCCCAAAAGAGAGCTAGGTTCCAAACAAACCAATCCCTCCGCAAATTTTCATGATGGCACAAAGCACCATAGAGAAAAGGCTTGCCTCCCACCAACACACACTTGATGAAGATCAAAAGATTTTATGATAAACACATAAAGAGAGTGTTCTAAAGAAAATAGGATAGCTCCCCCAAGAGATGTGCATTATATAGAATTTGCATTTGAATACAAAGTGCACACGATGGGATCATCACTTTCCCTATATCTATAGAAACACTAGACATGCTCAAAAAGATCCACAAGAGGCAAGGAAGACAAACGATAAACAAAAACCTATGTAAAGATGATTAGCAAATTCTACCACTTAAAAGGAATACCAATTGTCAAAGGACAAGAAGTATTTGGAAATAATTCCCATTGGTAGATTGCAAATAGATCCAACATCATCTTTACTCCTAAATCACAAGCAAATGACACTTGTAGAGCTAGCATGCCACCTAGGAACAAGATAAATTATAATATCAAATCTAAGTGGCAATATCTCAAATGTACACATTCTCTGGGCTTGTAATATGCACATAGCATATTACTCCCCCATAATGTGGTAACCCAACGTTATTAACAAGTGGCAAATGAAATCCAACAAGATGATTAATGGACCATTTAGAATTTGAATTTCTCATGAGAAGACATACCACATAGAAGCTAGATAATCTTGTAATATCAATACTAAGTGGTATTCCTCATGTACACACATTTTTAGGATTGTGACGTGCACAAAGCACATCACTCCCCCAAAATTGGATAATCCATTAATCTCTTAAGAGAGCCAACTAAGATAAGATAAGATGCAAAAAGGCTCAACACAAGTCTCACACATACATGATGTGCAACCCACCATACATACTTGATTACTCAAGAAAATAAGTAGGCAGCACAACATATATAAATACATGCAAGGTACAAAACCACAACATGCAAAGGGGCAAGTAACTAACAATGTAAACAATTTAAGTACAAGTTACCGTAAGGAGGCACATTGCATATAAGATAGCAACTTGATAATCCAAATGACTTGGCTTGAGATAATATGAATGATGAAGATCCCTTAATTCTTCATGATGTAGCCAAGTCACCAATGCCCTCCAACACCACCTATTGATCAAGATTGAGCTTGTTGGTCCCCAACCAAGTTGGGTCCTAAGAGGTTAGTCACAATAGGTTTGGCTACCCAAATGGTTCTTTTCTTGACACCACATTGAGTACCAACAAACTTGGCAAACACATTGCCAACCTTATCCTTCCCAAGAGAATATATATCATCAATAATAATTGGATTGGATAAGTTACCATTCGTGCATGAAGAAGCAAAGTGACCCTTCTCACGACATAAGTAGCAACATCTACCCTTTACTTTCTTCTCAATTGATTTCTCAACTTGAGGAGCGTTGACTTGGGTCTTCTTGGGAAGAGGCCTTTCTTCAACTTGAGGTTGAGCATGAGATTGAACTTGTGGCCGCTTCCCTTGTTGCTTGTCACTATGGGGCTTCTTCTTCAATGGGCAAGATCTAACATGGTGCCCTTCTATTTTGCACTTGAAGCAAATAATCTTGGCCAAAATCTTGACTTGTTCTTGGCCCTTCTTCTTCTTATAGCTTTTGAACTTCTTCTTATTGGAGTTGAATCCAAGTCCACCCTTGTCATTTGGGGATTTTTGCACACTCATGATATTGTTGAGTGTGGACTTCCCTTCATGACACTTTTCCAAGTCATTCTTCAAAGAAGTGACTTGGGCCTTGAGCTCTTTGATTTCCTATACATGGTTAGTATCAACACAAGTACTAGAGGAAGTAAAAGCTTCATCGTTAGAGCAACAAGGCAACGAAAGTAATTCATCACAAGATGTAGCAACATTATGAGTAGATGAACTACGAGGACTAGCACATGGCAATAAAGCATTTCTACTATATGTAGTGCTAATGTCCACATGAGGCTCACTAGATGTTACCTTAGTAGTACTAGCCTCATGAGCTATTTTTAGCACATTATGCAATACTAGAAGATCACCATGAGAGCTAGAAAGCTTTTCATGACTTTCTTCCAATATCCCATAATTGCTAAATAGCAACTCAAGTTGAGCCCTAGCTCAACATTCTCCTTCAAAATGGATGCTTCACAAGGAATAGAGTTAGTAGCACAAGCATCATCATTAACAACAAGAGGAGAAGGCAACTTGGCAAGCTCTTTAGCATATGAAGCTTTAAGTTGAGCATGAGACTCGGTGAGTTCAATAAGTGAACTCTTAATGGCCCTTGAGCCATTTTTGAGGTGCTCAAAGTCCTCAAGGAGTTGAGCATGAGCAACTTCAAGCTTATCATTTTTAGTTATAAAATCATTAGCCACCTCGAGAGCTCTATCATGGGATTCCTTTAATCTGGAAAATTCTAGAGCAAAGGTCTCCTTAAGAGATTCCTTGGTGGTTTGTTCATTTTCAAGAGCTTGAGATAGCTCCGCGATCTCATTAGCGTAATCACGCTCATGCCCTTCCATTTTATCAATGGTGGCCACATGCTCCTCGAGATGAGTTTCCAACTCCTCAATATATTTCTTGCCCTCAATGGCAATAGACATGATTTCCATGAAGTTGGAACGAGCAATTTTATTCTTATGAAGAGCTTTAAAAACCATTTCTCCCTTAATTTTTAAGGAAGCAATATTATCACTCTCTTCATCATTATCATCAACATCATCATCGTGAGATATATTGGGATTCAAAGTAGGAGATACCTTTGAAGCCTTAGCCATAAGGAAAAAGTGAGAAACAATAGATGATGATGTAGGATCCCTTGAAGCACCATTCAAGACCACATCTTGTTCCATGGAGTGTTGGGTTTCCTCTACATTGTTAGCACAACAACTCGAGGAAATAGATACATTTTTATCATGGCAACAAGATATAGCAAGCATATCATCATGAGATTTAGTCGAGCAATTTCTACATGATATGCAAGGACTGTCAACACAAGCATGTGAAACATTTAGAGTGCTCGAAGTGCTAAAGTCCAAAGATGAGGCATTGCAATAAGATAGTGATGAAGTATCATCAACAATAAGCCCACTATCATCATTACAATGATCACCACTACTCACCATAACATTACCTTGTGGCAATCCACATGTATTTGAAGTAGATGAAGTTGAGAAGGCAACACGACCGGAGGTGGAGGGAGAACAATCATCCCTAGAAATCTTGGACACACCATATTTATCTTGAAGCTTTGTCCACAACTCATGAGCATCCCAGAATGGCATGAGTTGAAATATAACTACATTGCTCAAAGCATCAAAAAGCACATTAGAAGCTTGAGCATTGAGATAAGAGTTTTTCTCATCCTCTAAAGATATGTGTTGAGAATCCTTTGGAGGAGAAAAACCCATATCTACAATTCGCTCCAAATTTGGGTCCATGACCCTAAAGAGATTAAGCATGCGAATTACCCAAACATCAAAATTTGTGCCATCGAAACTAAGAGTGTCAGAGAATCCTAATCCCCTAGTCGACATCCTTACTCTCTAGGTGGTTAAACCTAATAATGAGAGACCTAGCTCTGATACCTATTGGAAGGATGTGGATGTCGCCTAGAGGGGGGGGGTGAATAGGCGCTTTAAAATAATTACGGTTTAGGCTTGAACAAATGCGGAATAAAACTATCGTTTAATTAGTCAAGCACAAAACCTAAAACAACTAGGCTCACCTATGTGCACCAACAACTTATGCTAAGCAAGATAGACAACTAAGTGATAGCAAGATATATAACACGAAACAATATGGCTATCACAAAGTAAAGTGCATAACACTAGTAGAAAACAGACCATTAGTCCCGGTTGGGAAGGGCCTTTAGTCCCGGTTCCCCAACCGGGACTAAAGTATAGAGACTAAAGGGTCCAAGACTTTAGTCCCGGTTGGCTACGAACCGGGACTAAACCTTGGCCACGTGGTCGGCAGCGCGCGCCAGGGCATGGGAACCTTTGGTCCCGGTTGGTAACACCAACCGGGACTAAAGGTTTAGGGGTTTAGGTGTTTAGGGGTTTAGTGTTTATTGTTTATTTTTCCTTTTCATTTTGTGTTTTCCATTTAATTCTTTTTCATTTCAAACATATTTTATGCTACTACATACTGTACACGTTATGCATATATAATAGAATACTTCGTAGAACCGATCATATATCATAAAATTTCTCGTACAAGCAATCATATATCATAGAATTTCTCGTACGATCACATGCACACACATATATATATATACAACTTGGTATATACAATTTCTCGTAAAATTTGCAGATCATTTGGGGATCGGGTAATGGTATTCTCCGTCGGGAGATATGACCTGCTCAAGCAAAAATCCCGCAATTTCCTCTTGAATTGCTCGTATGCGGTCCGTTGGTAGGAGCTTATCCCGCATCTCGTGCATCTTTAAAGAAGGTGATCAATATGAACATGTTAGTTGTGTGTATATGTATTAGATCATGATAAAAAAATATGAATGGTGTTTACGTACCCAAAGATCTCTTGCACTCCTGTTGCTTTCGGTCATAAAGCGAATGTTCTCGCAAACGTAATATGCACATAGTTCAGTCCCCTGTGCCTGCCTCATGCACTTTACGAGAATAGAATTCAATCAGATAATAATGAAGCATGACAATGGTATTGAAACTAGAATTAAAGAGATGCGCGGACGTAGCTAGTACTACTTAATTACCCTGGGCTTTCGCCATCTCAGCTCCTCTTTCCATTCACCTCTAACATCTTTGGTGAACTTTTCCCAAACCCTGCCCGGCAAACAAAATGAATAAAGGAGTTATTAATTACCTGATATCAGGAAATGAACTAATAAAGAAGCCAACATAGTGCGTCAATGATTGAAATTACCTTTCGAGCACCAAATGCAAGCTTTTGTAATCTTCAGGGTCTTTACTTAGCGAGTCCAGCACTTCAACAGTTCCATCGTCAACTCTAATGATTAGAAGGATCCAGTGGTAGCTGCGCACACGATTTGTATAAGCGGGCATGCATAACTCATCAACTACACTTAACATCAAGTATATATATATATATATATATATATATAAGCAAAAATAGAATTTGTAGTACAAGAAAGTAACACTCACTGGAAGTTCCAAGGTAAAAGTATTTCTGCTTTGTACTTTAGGGCCTTCAAAAACCTTAGAAGCATTTTCTCCGTGTCTTTAGGGTCCCTTCTCAACACTTCTTCATTGACGGTATTTGGGTCAATGAACCCAATGCCATAGACTCCAGCTCTTTTCAATTCAAAAATCTTCATTCTGCATAATACCACAGAAAAGAATATAGTGAGTATAATAACAGGCAATGAACGAGCTGAGCTAGAGACTTAAATTACAGAAAGAAATCACTTACAGACAATAGCAACTGACGATAGATTTGTCGAGTGCTTTTTGATTGAATAACTGAAAAAAATCCGAGTTTTCAATCCACAAAGCATTTTTATGGACGTAATGCTCTTTCTCGACTTTCACCATGAGGCGCTCCATCCCGTTCTTTATTTCTCTCATGTACCAGGCATGCAATTTGTACATTTGCGTTGTTAGAAGCTTCTCGTCGTCAGGAAGGACCAGAGGTTCCCTGGGGACATATTGCCGTTCTATTTCCTTCTGATCTAACGGTGGAAATTCCTCGATCTCTAGGAATTGTTCAACGGTGATACCGAGCATTCTAGCAGTCTCTCTATCAGCGTCGGTTATTACCACGTTATTGGCACTCACCTTGAGCGGGCTGATCGATTGGACTGCCTGTTCTCCGAGCTGGGGAACAGTTTTCCCGCATTTAGTGCTACCGCTCGACTTCTGTCTTTTCTGGGATGATGCATAGGACTTGGTAATACAGCGTTCATAGTCTGATACCGGTCTTTTCTCCACCGGTTTAGTTGCATCAATAAAGTGTTGTACGACCTCCTCGGGTATTTTCTCCTTTGGCGGCGGGGGCGATTTCGGTCCAAAACAGGCCCGCAAAGCGAGCTTCACTGATTCTTCGAGTTCCTCGTCAGTCTTCTCGTAAGATAACTTCTTTTTGGCAGGAGGCTCGGGTTTCTTCTTTTGTGTTCTCTTCCGCTTTGGAGACGCTGTTTTTTGATATCGCGGACGTCTCGCGCTAGGCTCCGTCTCGGGGTGGGATGGACTCTGCTGACGTGGCGGAGCTTGATATCGCGGACTCGCCATGCGCTCCGTCTTGGGGTGGGAAGGATTCGGCTGGCGCGGCAGAGATGGATTCGAAGGACTCACCCTGTGCTCCGTCTCGGGGAGGGTTGGAGTCTGCTGACGCGGCGGACTTGGAGGAGGAGTCGGTGGCCTTGGCACCGAGTTTGGAAACACGATGCATTCCTTTTTCCATAAAATGACACAACGCCTGGCTTCTCCCAGTGTCTGCTCCCCTTCACCTCCAGGGTAGTCAAGATCTAGTGTTTCATATGCCGGCACAACTTGATCCACCCCGACACGAGCATAGCCAGGTGTAATCGGATTGCCATGGAAAGGTGATTCATGTCCACTCGGTAAAGCAAAGCCGTCCGCCGCCTTCATGGATATGTTCTTCAGTTTCACGTGTAGCTCACAAGGTCTCGACTCTAAGATATCATCCACGGGGTAGCGAGCCAGCAGTGCATCATCGGCCGGGACCTCCGTGGAACCCATGCTGCTTTTCGGCATAGATGATGGAATGGTACCATCCAATGCTGGATCTGGTTGCTGCTGCTGCTGAGACGCGCTTTGCTGGCTAAGTTTGTTGATTTGCTCCTGCTGCATGTTATATTTGCGTTCCAAGTCCTGGATCCGATCTACTTCATGCTTCTTCTTTCTGTCACGACTTCTATAACTGTCGTTCCAATCCACAAACCCCATAAACCACGAAACCATGCCTTTGCCTCGTGTTCGTCCCGGGTGTTCAGGATTCTTGAGGGCGTGGGAAAGCTCATCGTTCTCTCTCTCCGGCTGGTACACACCCGCTCGAGCTTCTTCTATTGCTTTAATTATCTCGTCCGTGGCATCTTTAAGACTGGCCTGTTCAAGAACCTGGCCTGTCTTTGGGTCCAACTTTCCCCCATGTGCATAAAACCAAGTCCTGCACCTCTCGGGCCAAGTATCTGTTACTGGAGAGACCCCTGTAGCCCTCATGTTTCGCTCAGATTCATCCCACTTAGGCAACCCAGACTTGTAGCCGCCTGGCCCCAGACGATGGTGCCACGTTTTTTTGTCGGCATTTTACTTGTTTATTCTCGACCGTTTCTTAGCTTCTTCTGATTCCTTGAACTTCACAAATTCGTCCCAGTCATCTGCTAACTTCACATATTCTCCTTTGAATTCTAGAGTCTTCCTTTTGTTTTCCACGTATCTTTTCCATAATCTTTTCTTCCAAGACTGGAATTGTGTGGCCATCTTCTTAAGAGCACACTTCTTGACTTTCTCCCGTTGGAGATCTGTGAGAGCCTCTGGTAGGGTGAAATGTTTCATTAGCTCCTCCCAAAGCAGATCTTTTGCTCTTTGGCTGACAAAAGAAACTGCTTGGGTATTTTTTGGCTAATTCCATTCTTGAACGGTGATTGGGATTTGGTCCCTAACGATAACTCCGCATTGACGTATAAACTTGTCCGCATTCTCTTTAGGAGCAATCGGTTCGCCATCTGCTCTGATTTGATCGATGTTAAACTTTACGCCTTGTTTCAACTTTTTCGTCGGGCCACGTTTAACCCTTGTAGAAGATTTGCTCGATCCGGAGGGCTAAAAGGAAGAAAGATTCGTTAATATATACAAATCAATCAATACATCTGATGATCACTAGAGGGCAAATTAATACCTCGCTAGACTCTGTTAAATGGGCAAAAATTTCTTCGCCATCATCATTGTCAGCTGGTTCGCCTTCGTCTCTTGGTTGTTCTTCCTAAATTCCCTCACCGGATGGGTTAAGGTATTGTGAGCCATCATCTACTTTATTCTCTTCGTTTCCGGAGCGTATCAGGCCGTACATGGCATTCTCTTGATCACGGTCGTCCATAGCTTAACTAATCCAGAACAAATATAAAACAATTAGAATGCATTCAATAAGTAGAACCGGAGTTATGCAAATCAATACAAGGCTTATGGTCCCATTATGTACACGAATTTGTGTGCTAGACCATTCGATTACCTGCACATCTATTTTTAGTTATTCGTCTTGCTTTATTGCTTCATTCTTTTGATTTGCTCAGTTGGTATTATACATTGTATTATGGAAGACATATTATAGCCTGGGATCCAACCACCATTCTTGCTAAACAGAACATGTAACTCCCTAATAAGCTTGCTTACAAGATCAGAAGGCAGAAAAACATAGCTTGGATTGTTATAATTGACTAAGGAGATATGGTACTACTATATGTCCTTATCAAGATCAGGCCAGTATTCTTCAAAGAACATCCAAGAATCCAAACTACAGAATGAAGGTATAATTAACGGGTACAGGTTAATATATATATATGCTTTCCCACCAACAAAGATAAGGTCTACCAAACAAATTCAGTCAACTTAACAATTAGCAATGCAATGGATCCAAACAAACTTGGGACATGACTGAGACTTGCAGGAAATTTGAAAATATACATCCAACCTTACAAAATTAGCCGTGCAAAGGTCGTATGGATCCAAATGAAATTGCAATTCCGAAAACTAAAGAATCAATCAACATATATCTAGTCAGTGTGCATGTTGATACAGTTATCTTGGTTGTACAGAACCGGATATGGTTTCGCATCAGAAACATCCAAATTCTCAAAATCAAACTAACCTAACATGTACATGCTGATCAAGGCATCGAATTAATGATTAAACAGTAATTATATTTGTACGACAGAATAGTAGAGAAGACACAAAGGCTCAAGCTTTGGTAATTACCTGCAGAGCAGAATTGACGGTATAGAGCAGAATTGTCGGTATTTCCAAGCTAGCCAGCTGCCAAACAAATTGTACCAAGTTAACAATTAGCAATGCAAAGGTGCAGTTCATTGGATCGAAATAAATTTGGACTTTGACTGAGACTTCAGGAAACTTGAAAATACACATCCAGAAGTACAAAATTAAGGTCGTATGGATCCAAATAAAGTTCCAAATTAGAGAACTAGAGAAACAGTCAAGATGTATCTAATTAATATATGCGTCCTGATACCACTATGGCTCTACTAGTCATGCAAAGTTGGACAGATCGATGATATGGTTCCACATCAGAAACATCCAAGGTCTCACTGCATCTCAAAATGTAACTGACTGTACATGTAGGTGCTGATTAAGGCCAACTAATAATAAAACTGTAACTATATACAGAAGAAGAGGCTCAAGCTTTGTAATTACCTGTAGAGAAGGTCTCCGCGTACGAGCTGACGTAGGGGAGCGTCCTGGAGGAGCGGCGCCGGCGGAGCTGAGGGCGCCGGCGTGGGAGAGCGGCGGCGGAGTCGGCGGAGGTGAGGGAGGATCGGCGGAGCTGAGGGCGACGGCCGGCGGCTGGGAGGAGCGGCGCCGGCGGAGCTGAGGGTGACGGCGTGAAGGAAGAGAGCGGCGGTGGCGCGTGGACGGACGGCGACGTCGATCGAGGGCGCGGGCGGGGCAGCCTGGCGGCGTCGTTGAAGCGGGTGAAGACGGAGTGATTTGGGGGAGGAAGACGGAGAAGTTATATAGAAAGGACCTTTAGTCCCGGTTGGTATCACCAACCGGGACTAAAGGTCCACCCTTAAGTCCCGGTTGGTGATACCAACCGGGCCTAAAGAGGCCTTTTCGGCGGCCCAAATTCGCGCGGGAAGGGACCTTTAGTCCCGGTTGGTATCATCAACCGGGACTAAAGGTATATTTTTTGTTTTTTTGTTTTTCTGTTTTTATATTTGGAATAACTGTTTTTATATTTGCAATAACTGTTAGAATATTTATAGTTTTTTAATGAATCTTTTTGCTTTAGGTCAAAACAATTACAAACTTTCTGTTAGTGTCAGTAGTTTTCAAATTTAAATAGTTTAATTTTGAATTCTTTTGAAATTTTTGTAAATCACTAGTTTGTGAATAACTTTAGTTTAAAAATAGATTTTTGAGTGATTGTTTTTGCTGTTGTTTAATATTAGTATTTTTTATCATTACATTAAATTTTGGAATTTTTAGGATATTTTAAATAGGTGTTTTAATCAAAACCAGATTCTGTTTAACTCTTTTTAGTTTTATACCTTCATTTGTTTTAATCAAAATCACTACAAATGAACTCTGAAATGGTTGAAACTTGGCATGGTATCATAATTTCACCCATATAGCATGTGCTAAAAAGTTGAGAGGGTTACGGCAAAAACTGGATGCACTTCGTGTACAAAATGGACAGTCTCTTTTGAAGTATCAGGGTTTCGGACGAGAACTCGTCTGTTACAAAAGGATTTCAATTTTTTTAAATTATTTCAACTCCAGACTTTTTGTGCATTCAATATGAACCATTAGAAGCCACATCCTAAAATTTCAATCCTATCTAACTTCATTTGCTATTTTTCATGCATTTAATGAATTGTTTTGAGCTAAATGACCCTGAAATTAAAAAGCACCACAAATGAACTCTGAAATGGTTGAAACTTGGCATGATATCATAATTTCAACCACATAGCATGTGCTAAAAAGTTGAGAGGGTTGCGGCAAAAACTGGATGCACTTCGTGTACAAAATGGACAGTCTCTTTCGAAGTATCAGGGTTTCGAACGAAAACTCGTCTGTTACAAAAGGATTTCAATTTTTTTAAATTATTTCAACTCCAGACTTTTTGTGCATTCAATATGAACCATTAGAAGCCACATCCTAAAATTTCAACCCTATCTAACTTCATTTGCTATTTTTCATGCATTTAATGAATTGTTTTGAGCTAAATGACCCTGAAATTAAAAAGCACCACAAATGAACTATGAAATGGTTGAAATTTGGCATGGTATCATAATTTCACCCACATAGCATGTGCTAAAAAGTTGAGAGGGTTACGGCAAAAACTGGATGCACTTCGTGATATTCTAGTTAATATTATGTTTGGAATGCAATGATATTCTAGATATTCTAGCTAATATTTTAGTTGATTCTTTTTAGATAAAAGTGTTCGCCATTGCAAACACTACTCGTCGTCCCGATCAGAATACCCTCAAGCAGCAGACCCATGGGGCACTAGTGGTGGTACTAGCGGTACAATCTTCATCACATACATCACAATGCTTCAGACAGCTTGCTCACATCATACTAAATATTCTTACACACAAACCGTACTTAAACAGGGACATAATAGAAATAATAGTTCAGATATCCATTACAGAAAGTACTGCATAATTGAAGATACCAATCCTACTCTTCCGGATTGCAAACCTACTCGTCCGAATCAGGAGACCCCCAAGCACTACATAATAGAGATAAAAGTGTTCGCCATTGCAAACACTACTCGTCGTCCGGATCAGAATACCTCCAAGCAGGAGATACTAGCGGTACGAGGTGACGCTGCCCATAATTGAAGATTCCAATCCTGCGGTACAACTCGTATGCAACGTACCCATCTATTGCTGCATACTCAATGTTGATAGGGTCAAGTGGGGTCTTCTCCCAATGTTGGTGCCCTGACTTGGGGAATTTTGTCTTCATATCAGCGTAGTCCTCGTCGATCAGGGCGGCTGCCATATCAGCCATTGAAGTCTTGTCATGCTCAAGCCTGAACCTGCCCTGAACATCAATGTGGCATTCAGCTGGTATCTCAATACCCCAGGTGCGCCTCATCTTGATCTTGTCATTCGTTATATCAACGCTAGCAAAATATATGCCGCTGCGAAGGAACTCCATGAGTTTTGGACAGTGCTTGTCACTACTGCAACAACAAAATGGAACAAATGTGTTAAATACTGCTGCAACAAGTATATTTTAGAACAAGTATAATAAGAATCATAACAACTATATTTTAGAACAACTACAATAAGAATCATAACAAGTATATTTCGGCACAAGTATAATAAGAATCATAACAAGTATAATAAGAATAACCATAACAAGTATAATTGAGAACAAGTATATAATAAGAATCATAACAAGTATAATTCGGAACAAGTATAATAAGAATCATAACAAAGGAAAATTCCTATGCATTTCCTATCCTATGAATCAAAAGAAGCCCCTAAACTATGACATGTTCTCCCACGATGGCCAATATATATATATGCAACTACAAGGAAAATTCTTATGCAATTTTCCTATCCTATTCCTATTCCTATGCAATTTTCCTAATCCTCCTATTCCTATGCAATTTTCCTATGAATCAAAGAAAAAGCCCCAATTTTCCTATGAATCAAAGAGAAGCCCCAATTTTCCTATGCATTTTTCCTATGAATCAAGGAAA
Organism: Elymus sibiricus; assembly: GCA_039707655.1. NCBI lineage: Eukaryota > Viridiplantae > Streptophyta > Magnoliopsida > Poales > Poaceae > Elymus > Elymus sibiricus. The sequence goes on from CM077663.1 coordinate 343,487,833, forward strand.
CTATGACATGTTCTCGACATTCCCAATCCTCCTATTCCTATATGCAATTTTCCTATCCTATGAATCAAAGAAAAGCCCCGATTAAAACTATGACAAGTTCCGTATTACCTTGCCCACTGGAAGACCATGACATGTTGCTTCAAACAAAGTTGGACGACGGCAACATTGCGACCATCGGCCGTGTACTCGAGATCGAGGCCCATGAACTTGTGTTTTTCCTCTTGAAGCCATTCTCGAACATGGAAAGAAAACCCTCGACTTTGGCGCTGTCGTTCGTGTAGACGACATGGAGATTGGTCGTGCCATGTGCGAGCACGTTCCCGTAGCGAGTTCGTGGATTCATGGTGGAGGACGGGGAAGAAGAGAGGAGAGGGAGATGAACAAAAATGGTGGCCGGTCGCGTTACTGTAGCGTTTCCGATGTATATGATCTCGCGCGGAACAACTTCCAAGGCGCGAGATTTGAACGGTTGGGACACCAACCGGGACTAAAAGGGCTCGCGCCAGGCGAACGGTTGCCACCACCCCTTTAGTCCCGGTTGGTGACACCAACCGGGACTAAAGGGTCCTCACGAACCGGGACTAATGCTTATCCTCACGAACCGGGACTAATGGAGGCATTAGTCCCGGTGCAAAATGCGACCGGGACTAATGCTCCGGTCGAAAGGCCTGATTTCTACTAGTGTAAGTAAAGGGCTCGGGTAAGAGATAACCGAGGCACGCGGAGACGACGATATATCCCGAAGTTCACACCCTTGCGGATGCTAATCTCTGTTCGGAGCGGTGTGGAGGCACAATGCTCCCCAAGAAGCCACTAGGGCCACCGTAATCTCCTCACGCCCTCGCACAATGCAAGATGCCGTGATTCCACTAAGGGACCCTTGAGGGCGGTCACCGAACCCGTACAAACAAGGTTGGGGCAAACTCCACAACTTAATTGGAGGCTCCCAACAACACCACGAAGCTTCACCACAATGGATTGTGGCTCCGAGGTGACCTCAAATGCTCGGGGCAATCTCCACAACCTAATTGGAGACCCCGAAGCTTGCCCGGAGCTTCGCACCACAATTATTGAGCTCCGAGGCACCACCAACCGTCTAGGGCGCCAAAGCACCCAAGAGGAACAAGCTCAAGGGTGCTCAAACACCCAAGAGTAATAAGCTTCTCCAACTTCACTTCCACATATCACCGTGGAGAACTCAAACCTATGCACCAAATGCAATGGCAAGGGCACACGAAGTGCCCAAGTCCTTCTCTCCCAAATCCCACCAAAGCAACTAATTCTAGGGAGAAAAATGAGAGGAAGAACACGAAGAACTCCAAGATCTAGATCCAAGGGGTTCCCCTCACATAGAGGAGAAAGTGATTGGTGGAAATGTGGATCTAGATCTCCTCTCCCTTTTCCCTCAAGAACTAGCAAGAATCATTGGAGGGATTGAGAGTTAGCAAGCTCGAAGAAGGTCAACAATGGGGGGCAAACTCGAGCTCAAAGGATAAGGTTCAATGGGGAAGAAGACCCCCTTTTATAGGTGGGTAAAAATCCAACCGTTATGCTCACTGCCCGCACAGAGCGGTACTACCGCTCATGGGAGCGGTACTACCGCTAGGGCGGTGGAAGCCCTTCGAAAAACAACAGCGAGGAGGCAAAAGGCCAGTAGAACCGCCGGAGCGGTACTACCGCTCGTCCTCACGGTACTACCGCTAGGGATAGCGGTAGTACCGCAAAGGGTAGCGGTACTACTGCTTGCGAGCGGTACTAAAAAAATACATCCGTGCCTACCACCGCTGGTCTTAACACGAGATTTTGGTCCGGAGCGGTAGTACCGCTCTGGAGCGGTAGTAAAAAATTACATCCGCTCCAAGCGGTAGTAGCCGCGGTAGTAGCCGCGGTAGTACCGCTGCAGCCTTTTAAGAACACCAAAACTGCCACAACTTCCGCAAACGGACTCCGAATTCAACGAAACCAAGTTTGTTGGAAAGCTAACGACATGGGCTAACACAATATTGATAGAAATATCAATAAGAAGCAAATGAGAAAAGGCCCATAAGAAAATGGTGAGAACCCTTCCACGAATAAGACCGGTAAAACCTCCAACACCGAAAACGCAATAGAAGAAGCATATGAAATCCGTTTTCGATGTACTAGAGCTTGTCACGAAGATAACCACAAGCTCTGAAACCTCAAAAAGAGAAAATACAAATAAGAATCAAGAAAGATGATGCAAGGATGCAATGGTTTGAGCTCTCGACGAACAATACGATCAAGCTACTCACTTGAGAGCCCCCCTTGATAGTACGGCTATCGATCCTATAACCCTGTCTCCAAACTATCACCATGAGACCGGTAAAATAGAAAATCTATCAAGGGTAAACCTTTGCCTTGCACGAAGTCCACTTGAGCTAGATGATGACGATCTTGACTCCCTCAAGTTGGACCACCTTTCATGATTGCGTTGGCTCGATGAAGGCTAGTTGATTGCTCCCCCATACTCCACTATGGGTGAGTCACTCTTCGGCACACCTTCACAAGTCCATTGTCACCACAATGGACGGCAAGCTACAAGCATGATTTCTTCATGATGCTCCACTAGAACTTGCACAACACAACCTTGAGTTGATGTCATCGTCCATGGGTTGTATGTGATCTTCCTCTTGACGCAAGCCCATGGAAGCAAACCTAACCCCACATAGAACTCTCACAAAGACCGTGGGTTAGTACACAAAGTGCAATGGACAATGCTTACCAAACCGTGAGATCACTTGATCCCACTCGGTGTATCTTCTATGCTTTGTGTGAAATCTTCTCTCTTCATAAAGATGATGTCTTGAAGATACACATGAATGTTCACACAATCTTCTTCTTCAAGACATGCTATCAATTAGCTCAACACTCACTAGAGAAATCTTTGGATAGATCCTTGGATACCACCTTGGTCAACACATAAACTCCTTGAAACCAACAAATGGACTTCAAGAAAAGCCTATGGACAAATCCTACGAATATAACTCAACGCAACCATTAGTCCATAGAGATTGTCATCAATTACCAAAACCAAACATGGGCACACCGCATGTTCTTTCACAAGGTATATATGATATTCATGTTATTGATGTGTACCTTACCAACTCTCGTTGTAGTGCCTGGGTATTTGATACCGGTTCGGTTGCTCACATTTGCAACTCAAAACAGGAACTGCGTAATGGACGGAGGCTGGCAAGGGACGAAGTGACGATGCGCATGGGAAATTGTTCCAAGGTTGATGTGATCGCCGTCGGCACGCTCGCTCTTCGATTACCATCGGGATTAGTGATGAACCTGAATAATTGTTATTTAGTGCCTGCGTTAAGCACGAACATTATATCTGGATCTTGTTTATTGCGAGACGGTTACTCATTTAAATCAGAAAATAATGGTTATTCTATTTATATGAGCAATATCTTTTATGGTCATGCACCTATTGCGAGGGGTTTATTCTTATTGAATCTCGATAGTGATGATACACATGTTCATAACATTGATGCCAAAAGATGTAGAGTTGATAATGATAGCACCACTTTCTTGTGGCACTGCCGCTTAGGTCATATTGGTGTAAAATGCATAAAGAAACTCTATGCTGATGGACTTTTGGAGTCACTTGATTTTGAATCACTTGACACATGTGAACCATGCCTCATGGGCAAGATGACTAAGACCCCGTTCTCTGGAACAATGGAACGGGCAAGTGACTTGTTGGAAATCATACATACTGATGTGTGCGGACCGATGAGCATTGAGGTGCGCGATGGATATCATTATTTGCTCACCTTCACCGATGACTTAAGTAGATATGGGTATATTTACTTAATGAAACATTAGTCTGAAACGTTTGAAAAGTTCAAGCAATTTCAGAGTGAAGTTGAGAATCATCGTAACAAGAAGATTAAATTCCTACGATCAGATCGAGGAGGAGAATATCTGAGTTATGAGTTTGGCAATCACTTAAGACAATGTGGAATTGTTTCACAGTTGACGCCACCTGGAACACCACAGCGAAATGGTGTGTCCGAACGTCGTAATCAAACCTTATTAGATATGGTGCGGTCTATGATGTCTCTTGCCGATTTACCACTATCGTTTTGGGGATATGCGTTAGAGACAGCTGCATTCACTTTAAAGAGGGCACCATCTAAATCTGGTGAGACGACGCCGTAAGAACTGTGGTTTGGCAAGAAACCAAAGTTGTCGTTTCTTAAAGTTTGGGGATGCGATGCTTATGTCAAAAAGCTTCAGCCTGAAAAGCTGGAACACAAAGCGGAGAAATGCGTCTTCATAGGATTCCCAAAAGAGACGGTTGGGTACACCTTCTATCTCAGATCCGAAGGCAAAATGTTTGTCGCTAAGAACGGGTCATTTCTCGAGAAAGAGTTTCTCTCGAAAGAATTGAGTGGGAGGAAGATAGAACTTGATGAGGTTGTTGAACCTTCACTTCAACCAGAGAGTAGTGCAGCACAGAAAGATGTTTCTGTGGAGCCTACATCAGTTGAAGAGGAAGCTAATGATAGTGATCATGAAGCTTCGGATCAAGTTACTATCGAACCTCGTAGGTCTATAAGGGCACGTACTGCTCCTAAATGGTACGGTAACCCTGTCTTAGAGGTCATGTTGTTGGACAACGATGAACCTACGAGCTATGGAGAAGCGATGGTGGGCCCGGATTCCGACAAATGGTTAGAGGCCATGAAATCCGAGATAGGATCCATGTATGAAAACAAAGTGTGGACTTTGGAAGTATTACCTGAAGGGCGAAAGGCCATTCAGAATAAATGGATCTTTAAGAGGAAGACGGACGCGGACGGTAATGTCACCGTCTATAAAGCACGACTTGTGGCAAAGGTTTTTTCACAAGTTCAAGGAATTGACTACGATGAGACTTTCTCTCCCGTAGTGATGCTTAAGTCCGTCAGAATCGTGTTAGCAATAGCTGCATTTTTCGATTATGAAATCTGGCAGATGGATGTCAAAACAGCGTTTCTCAACGGTTTCCTTGAGGAAGAGTTGTATATGATGCAACCCGAAGGTTTTGTCGATCCAGAGAATGCTGACAAAGTTTGCAAGCTCCAGCGATCCATTTATGGACTGGTGCAGGCATCTCGGAGTTGGAATAAGCGCTTTGATGAGGTGATCAAAGCGTTTGGGTTTATACAAGTTTATGGAGAAGCTTGTATTTACAAGAAAGTGAGTGGGAGCTCTATAGTGTTTCTAATATTATATGTGGATGACATATTGCTGATTGGAAATAATATAGAATTTTTGGAAAGCGTGAAGGAATATTTGAACAAGAGTTTTTCAATGAAGGACCTAGGAGAAGCTGCTTTCATATTAGGCATCAAGATCTATAGAGATAGATCAAGATGCTTAATAGGACTTTCACAGAGCACATACCTTGATAAAGTTTTGAAGAAGTTGAAAATGGATCAGTCCAAGAAAGGGTTCTTGCCTGTGTTTCAAGGTGTGAAGTTGAGTAAGACTCAATGCCCAGTGACTGCAGAGGATAGAGAAAAGATGAGTGTCATCCCCTATGCTTCAGCCATAGGCTCTATCATGTATGCAATGCTGTGCACAAGACTAGACGTCAGCCTTGCCATAAGTATGGCCGGAAGGTTTCAAAGTAATCCAGGAGTGGATCACTGGACGGCAGTCAAGAATATCCTAAAGTACCTGAAAAGGACTAAGGAAATGTTTCTCGTTTATGGAGGTGACCAAGAGCTCGTCGTAAAGGGTTACGTCGATGCAAGCTTTGACACTGATCCGGATGACTTTAAGTCTCAAACCGGATACGTATTTATTCTCAATGGAGGAGCGGTAAGCTGGTGCAGTTCCAAGCAAAGCGTAATAGCCGATTCTACATGTGAAGCGGAGTACATAGCTGCCTTGAAGGCGGCGAAGGAAGGTGTCTGGATGAAGCAGTTCATGGCGGATCTTGGAGTTGTGCCCAGTGCACTGAACCCAATGACTCTGTTCTGTGACAACGCAGGTGCCATTGCTCTAGCCAAGGAACCAAGGTTTCACAAGAGGACCAGACACATAAAGCGACGCTTCAATTCCATCCTCGATTACATCGAGGGAGGAGACATAAATATTTGCAAAGTACACACGGATCAGAATGTTGCAGATCCGTTGACTAAACCTCTTCCACGAGGGAAACATCATCAACACCAGAACTGTATGGGTGTTAGATTCATTTCAATGTAAATCACATAGGAAAGCCTAGTGCCGAAGGAGCAGTCTTGAACTGGATCAAACTTCACATGTTCTTCTCTAGCGCCGAAGAGGGACCCTATCTTCTCACCCTGGATCGAAGGGCACCACACCATCGGACCGTGTAGAGGCTTATCTGAGAGCAAGGAAACAACCGGCATCAAAGCCCCAAGCAACCTTAGAACAATACCATCTAGGAGCATGGAACACCGCACCGGCTACACAACCGCAACCCTGGCACCCACATGTAGAAGGAAATCTGCCGAGGACAATCGCCAAGAAGGACAACAGAGACGAAGATGTTGGAAATATGCCCTAGAGGCAATAATAAAATGGTTATTATTATATTTCCTTGTTCATGATAAATGTTTATTATCCATGCTATAATTGTATTGATTGGAAACTCAAATACATGTGTGGGTATATAGACAACAATGTGTCCCTAGTAAGCCTCTAATGGACTAGCTCGTTAATCAAAGATGGTTGTGGTTTCCTAGCCATGGACACGAGTTGTCATTTGATAACGGGATCACATCGTTAGGATAATGATGTGATGGACAAGACCCAAACTATGAACGTAGCATGTGATCGTGTCAGTTTATTGCTATTGTTTTATGCATGTCAAGTATATGTTCCTATGACCATGAGATCATGTAACTCACTAACACCGGAGGAATACCTTGTGTGTATCAAACGTCACAATGTAACTGGGTGACTATAAAGATGCTCTACAGGTATCTCAGAGGGTGTCTATTGAGTTAACATGGATCAAGACTGAGATTTGTTACTCCGGGTGACGGAGAGGTATCTCAGGGCCCACTCGGTAATACAACATCACGAGATTGAACTAGGTATGGAGATGCCGACGATCAAATCTCGGGCAAGTAACATACCGATAAACAAAGGGAACAACGTACGGGATTAACTGAATCCTTGACATAGAGGTTCAACCGATAAAGATCTTCGTAGAATATGTAGGAACCAATATAGGCATCCAGGACCCGCTATTGGTTATTGACCGTAGAGGTGTCTCGGTCATGTCTACATAGTTCTCGAACCCGTAGGGTCTGCACACTTAACGATCGGTGACGTTTCGGTATTATTGAGTTATGTATGTTGGTGACCGAAGGTTGTTCGGAGTCCCGGATGAGATCCCGGACGTCACGAGGAGCTCCGGAATGGTCTGGAGGTAAAGATTGATATATAGGAAGTCCCGTTTTGGTCACCGGAAAAGTTTCGGGTATTTCCGGTAGTGTACCGGGGGTGCCGGGAGGGTTCCGGGGGTCCACCGGGAGGGGCCCAGCCACCCCAGGGGCCACATGGGCCTAGGAGGTGGCGCACCAGACCCTGGTGGGCTGGGCAACCAGCCCCTAAGGGCCCATGCGCGGGAGGTGGGAGGAGGCCAAGTGGGGAAAGAATCCTCCCAAGACTCCACCTTCCTTGTAGGAGGAGGAGTCCTTGTGGGGGGAGGACTCTCCCCCCTTGGTTCGGCCGAACCCCTCCTTGGAGGAGGGGCTAGGGCTGCCTCCCCCTCCCCTTCCTCCTATATATAGTGGGGGTTTTGAGGGCAGCCACCACCTGAAAAGCCACGTGCTGCCCTCTCCCCTCTAGATTGTCTTCCTCCTCTAGATTAGTTTGGTAGAGCTCAGCGAAGCTCTGCCGGATTAGTTCACCACCACCACCATGCCGTTGTGCTGCCGGAGAACTCATCTACTTCTCCGGCCTCGCTTGCTGGATCAAGGAGGCGGAGATCGTCATCGATCTGTACGTGTGCTGAACGCGGAGGTGCCGTCCGTTCGGCGCTGGATCGTGATTGGATCACGGGACGGCTTGCGATTTGGATCGCGAAGACGTTCGACTACATCAACCGCGTTTCTTAACACTTCCCGCTTAGCGATCTACAAGGGTATGTGGATCCCATCTCCCCTCTCGTAGATGCTCATCTCCATGGATAGATCTTGTGTGTGCATAGGAAGGTGGGCGGGACGGCCCGCGGAGCTCGAGGTGTAGGCGGTGAGATCCTCTCCCCATCTCTCATTCTCTCTCGTTCTTCCTTCCCAAACCATCATTGTTGCTCTCAGCTGCTCAGGCATGTTGTGTCATCTTCAGTCATGGCTCCTTGTGTCATTATCGATGTCCTTCCCGCGATGCCTCAATGCATCAACTCACCTTGTCCCCATCTTCCTCTGGTGTGTGCCACTGTAACCAAATCTCGGTCTCACCTCTTTTGCTTCTTGCCGTCATGGGTTGCATACCCAGGGAGTAGTTCCTCCTTATGGAGCATCTATAACCGGATGCCCCATATCCGCCCCAAACGCTCGAGCGACCTGCCCGAACAGAATAAAGCCACCCAATAGGCCGCCTCAAACGCAACCCAAACGCCTGGGCTGACCGGCAACCGCCATATCCAGCCCATATGTGGATGCCTGGATGCGCCCGAGCTGACCGGCAACCGCCATATCCAGCCCATATGTGGATGCCCGGACGCCCACCATGTCGGTGCCGGCCCACTTTGAACCACCCCGACCCCACATATATTCATCTCTATCCTCACTCCAAACCAAACCCTAGCCACTCCACTCCACTCCCTTCTATTTCTAAGCTCATGTATGGTGAACTTCGGCCTTCTCCAGCATGGCAAGCAGTGGATCTGAATATGAGGTCTCCTGACCCGTTGACTGGGACCTTGTCCCATGCGGGCACGCAAACAAGATGGTTGTCCGCATGGCTCTCCACCGCTCTCGGGAGGAGTGCACCTGACTGCAATCGGACTCGATCCGGTGGGAATCCACTGCGTTTGCTTAAATGGCTCTTGGATCGGTCGGAGCTGGTGGCACGAGGCGTGTCATCGTGGCCTCCCCGAACACGGTGACCACTGTCTGGCACCGCAATTCCAGGGTGGCAGTGCAACCCTTTCAGTGGCACCGAGTCCCCGCAGCGTCGGACTCCGAGTCAAAGGTCTACGTCGGCATGCTTCACGGCCCAACCGTTGTGGATGCGGGGCGTGCACGTTGTGTGAGGAACTAGGCATAGGAGGGCACGAGAGTGCTCGAGGCCGAGGCCGTGGAGGTGTTGGAAATATGCCCTAGAGGCAATAATAAATTAGTTATTATTATATTTCCTTGTTCATGATAATCGTTTATTATCCATGCTATAATTGTATTGATTGGAAACTCAAATACATGTGTGGGTACATAGACAACACTGTCCCTAGTAAGCCTCTAGTTGACTGGCTCATTGATCAAAAGATGGTGAAGGTTTCCTGGCCATGGACATAAGATGTCATTTGATAACGGGATCACATCATTAGGAGAATGATGTGATGGACAAGACCCAAACTATAAACGTAGCATATGATCGTGTCAGTTTATTGCTATTGTTTTCTGCATGTCAAGTATCTGTTCCTATGACCATGAGATCATGCAACTCCCTGACATCGGAGGAGTACCTTGTGTGTATCAAACGTCGCAACGTAACTGGGTGACTATAAAGATGCTCTACAGGTATCTCCGAGGGTGTCTGTTGGGTTGGCATGGATCAAGACTGGGATTTGTTACTCCGTGTGACGGAGAGGTATCTTAGGGCCCACTCGGTAATACAACATCACAATGAGCCTTGCAAGCAATGTGACTAAAGTGTTAGCCACGAGATCTTGTATTACGGAACGAGTAAAGAGACCTGCCGGTAACGAGATTGAACTAGGTATAGAGATACCAACGATCGAATCTCGGGCAAGTAACATACCGAAGAACAAAGGGAACAGCATACGAGATTAACTGAATCCTTGACATAGAGGTTCGACCGATAAAGATCTTCGTAGAATATGTAGGAGCCAATATGGGCATCCAGGTCCCGCTATTGGTTATTGATCGTAGAGGTGTCTCGGTCATGTCTACATAGTTCTCGAACGCGCAGGGTCTACACACTTAACGTTTGGTGACGATTAGTATAGTTGAGTTATTTTGTTGGTGACCGAAGGTTGTTCGGAATCCCGGATAAGATTCCGGACATGACGAGGATCTCCGGAATAGTCCGGAGGTAAAGATTGATATATGTGATAATAGTGTTTTGATCTCCGGAAGGGTTCCGGAATTCACCGGAAGGGGTTCCGGATGTTTACCGAAGTGTTCGGGTGCAGCAACACTTTATATGAGCCAAAGGGGTAAAGCCCACGAGGTATTGGAAAGTGCAAAAGGAAGTTTTGCTGCTGCCTTAAGCGGTACTACCGCTGGTAAGGCAGTACTACCGCATAAGCGGTACTACCGCTTGTGTGAAGCGGTACTACCGCATAAGCGGTACTACCGCTTGTGTGAAGCGGTACTACCGCTCAAGCAGTACTACCGCTCGTGAGCGGTACTACCGCTTGTGCGCGGTACTGCAGGGATCCGAGTTGGACTCTTTCCCTGCGGGCCAAACCGACCTTGTGCGGGCAAAACCGACCTGGAGGAGGCTTTTACTCCAAGTTTAGACCCCAAGGCTCAACATATAAATAGAGGGGCAGGGCTAGCAAACGGGACACATTAAGATTTCCAAGCCGTGTGTCGGCAACCCTAACCCTCTAGTTCTCCCGTCATAATCTCCGTAGTGCTTGGCGAAGCCCTGCAGAGATTGTCCCTCACCACCATCACCACGCCGTCGTGCTGCCGGAACTCATCTACTACTTCACCATCGCTCGCTGGATCGAGGAGGTGAAGGCGTCATCAAGCCGTACGTGTGTTGAACGCGGAGGTGCCGTCCGTTCGGCACTAGTTCGTGATCGGATCGAGGGACGACTTGCGATTTGGATCGCGGAGACGTTCGACTACATCAACCGTGTTTCTTAATGCTTCCGCTTAGCGATCTACAAGGGTATGTAGATTCACTCTCCCTATCGTAGATGCTCATCACCATGGATAGATCTTGTGTGTGCGTAGGAAAATTTTTGTTTCCCATGCAACGTTCCCCAACAGTGGCATCTGAGCTAGGTCTATGCGTAGATGAGATCTCGAGTAGAACACAAACGAGTTCTGGGCGTGGGTGTATACATATTGCTTGCCGTTACTAGTTGATACTTGATTCGGCGGTATTTTGAGATGTAGCGGCCCGGACCGACATTACGCGTACGCTTACGCGAGACAGGTTCCTTCAACTGACATGTAACTTCGTTGCATAAAGATGGCTAGCGGGTGTCTGTCTCTCTCACTTTAGTTGAATCGATTTCAATGAAGAGGGTTCTTTTAGAAGATCAAAAAGCAATCACTACACCACGTTGTGGTTTTGCGTAGGTAAGAACGGTTCTTGCAAACCCGTAGCAGCCACGTAAAACTTGCAACAACAATTAGAGGACGTCTAACTTGTTTTTGCAGGGTATGTTGTGATGTGATATGGCCAAATTACATGATGAGATATATGTGATGTATGAGATGATCATGTGTTGTATAGAATATCACGACTTGCATGTCGATGAGTACGGCAACTGGCAGGAGCCATAGAGTTGTCTTTAATTATTTTTGCCGTTTTGCTTTACTTTATCGCTATGAGTTAGCAATAGTCGTGGAAGCAACAGTCGGTGCGACAACCTCATGGCGACACGTTGATGGAGATCAAGATGATGGAGATCATGGTGTCATGCCGGTGACGATGGAGATCATGCCGGTGCTTTGAAGATGGAGATCAAAAGCACAAGTTCTTTGCCATATCATGTCACTTATGATTTGCATGTGATGTTAATCCTTTTATGCATCTTATTTTGCTTAGGACGACGGTAGCATTATAAGGTGATCCCTCACTTAAATTTGAAGATAAAATTGTGTTCTCCCCGAGTGTGCACCGTTGCGAAAGTTCGTCGTTTCGAGACACGCCGTGATGATCGGGTGTGATAGACTCTACGTTCACATACAACAGGTGTAAGCCATGTTGCACGTGCGGAACACTCGGGTTAAACTTGACGAGCCTAGCATGTACAGACATGGCCTCGGAACACAAGAGACCGAAAGGTCGAACATGAGTCGTATAGTAGATATGATCAACATGAAGATGTTCACCATTGAAACCACCTCAACTCACGTGATGATCGGACTTGAGTTGGTGGATTTGGATCATGTTACACTCGAATGACCGGAGGGATGTCAATTTGAGTGGGAATTTTTTAAGTAATATGATTAACTAAACTCATTATCTAGAACAATAGTCTAAGTTGTCTTTGCTATATTTATGTTGTAGATCATGGCTCGCGCAGTAGCACCCCTGAATTTTAATGCGTTCCTAGAGAAAGCAAAGTTGAAAGATGATGGAAGTAACTTTGTGGACTGGGCCCGTAATCTAAGGATTATCCTTACGGCTTCCCAGAAGGCTTATGTCCTTGATGCACCGCTTGGTGATCCACCCGCTCCAGTTGAGTCTCTAGACGTTGTGAACGCCTGGCAGGCTCATTCTGAAGATTACTCAATAGTTCAATGTGCAATATTGTATGGCTTAGAACCGGGACTTCAAAGACGTTTTGAAGGTCATGGAGCATATGAGATGTTCCAGGAGTTGAAGTTTATCTTTCAGAAGAATGCCCGGATCGAGAGATATGAGATCTCCGATAAGTTCTATGCTTGCAAGATGGAGGAGAACGGGTCTATCAGTGATCACGTACTCAGAATGTCTGGGTACTCCACCCGTCTGGCAGAATTGGGGATGCCCCTTCCGCCAGAGGCTATCACTGACAGAGTTCTTCAATCATTGGCACCTAGCTACAAGAGCTTCGTGTTGAACTATAACATGCACGGGATGAACAAGTCAGTCGCCGAGCTGTTTGCGATGCTGAAAGCCGCTGAGTCTGAAATTCAGAAGGAGCATCAAGTGTTGCTGGTCAATAAGACCACTAGTTTCAAGAAAAATGGCAAGGGTAAGAAGGGTAACTCCAAGAAGAGTGGCAAAGCAGTTGCTCCTCTCGTGAAGAAACCCAAGGCTGGACCCAAAGCAGAAACTGTGTGTTTTCATTGCAAGGGAACTGGACACTGGAAGCGGAACTGCCCCAAGTATTTGGCTGACAAGAAGGCGGCCAACAACAAACAAGGTATATATGATATACATGTTATTGATGTGTACCTTACCAACTCTCGTTGTAGTGCCTGGGTATTTGATACCGGTGCGGTTGCTCATATTTGCAACTCAAAACAGGAACTGCGGAATAGACGGAGGCAGGCAAAGGACGAAGTGACGATGCGCATGGGAAATGGTTCCAAGGTTGATGTGATCGCCGTCGGCACGCTCGCTCTTCGATTACCATCGGGATTAGTGATGAACCTGAATAATTGTTATTTAGTGCCTGCGTTAAGCATGAACATTATATCTGGATCTCGTTTATTGCGAGACGGTTACTCATTTAAATCAGAGAATAATGGTTGTTCTATTTATATGAGTAATATCTTTTATGGTCATGCACCCGATGTGAGGGGTTTATTCTTATTGAATCTCGATAGTAATGATACACATGTTCATAACATTGATGCCAAAATATGTAGAATTGATAATGATAATACCACTTTCTTGTGGCACTGCCGTTTAGGTCATATTGGCGTAAAATGCATGAGGAAGCTCCATGCTGATGGACTTTTGGAGTCACTTGATTTTGAATCACTTGACACATGTGAGCCATGCCTCATGGGCAAGATGACTAAAACGCCGTTCTCTGGAACAATGGAACGGGCAAGTGACTTATAGGAAATCATACATACTGATGTGTGCGGTCCGATGAGTATTGAGGCGCGCGGTGGTTATCGTTACTTTCTCACCTTCACTGATGACTTAAGTAGATATGGGTATATTTACTTAATGAAACACAAGTCTGAAACATTTGAAAAGTTCAAACAATTTCAGAGTGAAGTTGAGAATCATCGTAACAAGAAGATTAAATTCCTACGATCTGATCGAGGAGGAGAATATCTGAGTTATGAGTTTGGCAGTCACTTAAGACAGTGTGGAATTGTTTCACAATTGACACCACCTGGAACACCACATCGTAATGGTGTGTCCGAACGTCGTAATCGAACCTTATTGGATATGGTGCGATCTATGATGTCTCTTGCCGATTTGCCACTATCGTTTTGGGGTTATGCATTAGAGATAGCTGCATTCACTTTAAATAGGGAACCATCGAAATCCGTTGAGACGACGCCATATGAACTTTGGTTTGGCAAGAAGCCGAAGCTGTCGTTTCTTAAAGTTTGGGGATGTGATGCTTATGTCAAAAAGCTTCAGCCTGAAAAGCTGGAACCCAAAGCGGAGAAATGCGTCTTCATAGGATACCCAAAAGAGACAATTGGGTATACCTTCTACCTCAGATCCGAAGGCAAAGTGTTTGTCGCTAAAAATGGAACATTTCTTGAGAAAGAGTTTCTCTCGAAAGAATTGAGTGGGAGGAAGATAGAACTTGATGAGGTTGTTGAACCTTTACTTCAGCCTGAAAGTAGCGCGGCGCAGAAAGATGTTTCTGTAGAGCCTACAACAGCTGAAGAGGAAGTTAATGATGATGATCATGAAGCTTTGGATCAAGTTGCTATCGAACCTCGTAGGTCGACAAGGACGCGTACTGCTCCTGAGTGGTACGGCAACCCTGTCTTAGAGGTCATGTTGTTAGACAACGATGAACCTACGAGCTATGGAGAAGCGATGATGGGCCCGGATTCCGAGAAGTGGTTAGAGGCCATGAAATCCGAGATGGGATCCATGTATGAAAACAAAGTGTGGACTTTGGAAGTATTAGCTAAAGGGCGTAAGGCCGTTCAGAACAAATGGATCTTTAAGAGGAAGACGAACGCGGACGGTAATGTCACCGTCTATAAAGCTCGACTTGTGGCAAAGGGTTTTTCACAAGTTCAAGGAGTTGACTACGATGAGACCTTCTCACCCGTAGCGATGCTTAAGTCCGTCAGAATCATGTTAGCAATAGCTGCCTTTTTCGATTATGAAATTTGGCAGATGGATGTCAAAACAGCGTTCCTTAACGGTTTCCTTAAGGAAGAGTTGTATATGATGCAACCAGAAGGTTTTGTCGATCCAGAGAATGCTGACAAAGTTTGCAAACTCCAGCGATCCATTTATGGACTGGTGCAAGCATCTCGGAGTTGGAATCTTCGCTTTGATGAGGTGATCAAAGCGTTCGAGTTTATACAAGTTTACGGAGAAGCTTGTATTTACAAGAAAGTGAGTGGGAGCTCTATAGCGTTTCTAATATTATATGTGGATGACATATTACTGATTGGAAACAATATAGAAATGTTGGAAAGCGTGAAGGAATATTTGAACAAGAGTTTTTCAATGAAGGACCTAGGAGAAGCTGCTTTCATATTAGGCATCAAGATCTATAGAGATAGATCAAGACGCTTAATAGGACTTTCACAAAGCACATACCTTGACAAGATTTTGAAGAAGTTCAAAATGGATCAGTCCAAGAAGGGGTTCTTGCCTGTTTTGCAAGGTGTGAAGTTGAGTAAGACTCAATGCCCAGTGACTGCAGAAGATAGAGAAAAGATGAGTGTCATCCCCTATGCTTCAGCCATAGGCTCTATCATGTATGCAATACTGTGCACAAGACCTGATGTCAGCCTTGCCATAAGTATGGTCGGAAGGTTTCAAAGTGATCCAGGGATGGAACACTGGACGGCGGTCAAGAATATCCTGAAGTACCTGAAAAGGACTAAGGACATGTTTCTCGTTTATAGAGGTGATCAAGAGCTCGTCGTAAAGGGTTACGTCGATGCAAGCTTTGACACTGATCCTGATGACTCTAAGTCGCAAATCGGATACGTGTTTATTCTTAATGGGGGTGCGGTTAGCTGGTGCAGTTCCAAGCAAAGCATGGTAGCTGATTCTACATGCGAAGCGGAGTACATCGCTGCCTCGGAGGCGGCGAAGGAAGGTGTCTGGATGAAGGAGTTCATGACAGATCTTGGAGTAGTGCCTAGTGCGCTTAACCCAATGACTCTGTTTTGTGATAATACTGGTGCCATTGCTCTAGCCAAGGAACCAAGATTTCACAAGAGGACCAGACACATAAAGCGACGTTTCAATTCCATCCGCGATTACATCAAGGAGGACGACATAAATATTTGCAAAGTACACACGGATCTAAATGTTGCAGATCCGATGACTAAACCTCTTCCAAGGGCTAAACATGAACAACACCAGAACTGCATGGGTGTTCGATTCATTACAATGTAAATCACATAGTGATGTGAACTAGATTATTGACTCTAGTGCAAGTGGGAGACTGTTGGAAATATGCCCTAGAGGCAATAATAAATTAGTTATTATTATATTTCCTTGTTCATGATAATCGTTTATTATCCATGCTATAATTGTATTGATTGGAAACTCAAATACATGTGTGGGTACATAGACAACACTGTCCCTAGTAAGCCTCTAGTTGACTGGCTCGTTGATCAAAAGATGGTGAAGGTTTCCTGGCCATGGACATAAGATGTCATTTGATAACGGGATCACAACATTAGGAGAATGATGTGATGGACAAGACCCAAACTATAAACGTAGCATATGATCGTGTCAGTTTATTGCTATTGTTTTCTGCATGTCAAGTATCTGTTCCTATGACCATGAGATCATGCAACTCCCTGACATCGGAGGAGTACCTTGTGTGTATCAAACGTCGCAACGTAACTGGGTGACTATAAAGATGCTCTACAGGTATCTCCGAGGGTGTCTGTTGGGTTGGCATGGATCAAGACTGGGATTTGTTACTCCGTGTGACGGAGAGGTATCTCAGGGCCCACTCGGTAATACAACATCACAATGAGCCTTGCAAGCAATGTGACTAAAGTGTTAGCCACGAGATCTTGTATTACGGAACGAGTAAAGAGACTTGCCGGTAACGAGATTGAACTAGGTATAGAGATACCGACGATCGAAACTCGGGCAAGTAACATACCGAAGAACAAAGGGAACAGCATACGGGATTAACTGAATCCTTGACATAGAGGTTCGACCGATAAAGATCTTCGTAGAATATGTAGGAGCCAATATGGGCATCCAGGTCCCGCTATTGGTTATTGATCGTAGAGGTGTCTCGGTCATGTCTACATAGTTCTCGAACCCGCAGGGTCTACACACTTAACGTTTGGTGACGTTTAGTATAGTTGAGTTATTTTGTTGGTGACCGAAGGTTGTTCGGAATCCTGGATAAGATTCCGGACATGACGAGGATCTCCGGAATAGTCCGGAGGTAAAGATTGATATATGTGATAATAGTGTTTTGATCTCCGGAAGGGTTCCGGAATTCACCGGAAGGGGTTCCGGATGTTTACCGAAGTGTTCGGGTGCAGCAACACTTTATATGAGCCAAAGGGGTAAAGCCCACGAGGTATTGGAAAGTGCAAAAGGAAGTTTTGCTGCTGCCTTAAGCGGTACTACCGCTGGTAAGGCAGTACTACCGCGTAAGCGGTACTACCGCTTGTGTGAAGCGGTACTATCGCATAAGCGGTACTACCGCTTGTGTGAAGCGGTACTACCGCTCAAGCGGTACTGCAGGGATCCGAGTTGGACTCTTTCCCTGCGGGCCAAACCGACCTTGTGCGGGCAAAACCGACCTGGAGGAGGCTTTTACTCCAAGTTTAGACCCCAAGGCTCAACATATAAATAGAGGGGCAGGGCTAGCACACAGGACACATTAAGATTTCCCAAGCCGTGTGTCGGCAACCCTAACCCTCTAGTTCTCCCATCATAATCTCCGTAGTGCTTGGCGAAGCCCTGCAGAGATTGTTCCTCACCACCATCACCACGCCGTCGTGCTGCCGGAACTCATCTACTACTTCACCATCGCTCGCTGGATCGAGGAGGTGAAGGCGTCATCAAGCCATACGTGTGTTGAACGCGGAGGTGCCGTCCGTTCGGCACTAGTTCGTGATCGGATCGAGGGACGACTTGCGATTTGGATCGCGGAGACGTTCGACTACATCAACCGCGTTTCTTAACGCTTCCGCTTAGCGATCTACAAGGGTATGTAGATTCACTCTCCCTCTCGTAGATGCTCATCACCATGGATAGATCTTGTGTGTGCGTAGGAAAATTTTTGTTTCCCATGCAACGTTCGCCAACAGGAGGTGGCGTCGCACGCCGCCGGCAGGCGCCGCAACCCCGACCCGTCCATGTCTATCGTGGACCTCACCTCGACCGACGGCGTCCAACTCAATAGCTCCGACGAGGAAGAGTAAGGCATGAGAGATGGGCAGACGGCGGCGCCTCATGTCCCATGTGGGTCAATCCCTGTCCCATGTCCTATTATTCCTCACCAGCGACCAGACCTTCGCTTCGCCGGGCTCACGACCCTCGGACATGGACACGGACGGGAACAACAAGGACTTGGAGCACGGCCACCGGCAAAGATTAGTCTAGGTTTTTTACATTGCATTTAATGTATGTATTTGGGGATTTGCTAAATGAGGTCCCGTTGTGGAATCTTGCATTTGAGCATTGACCGGTCACTGTCCACGGACGCGCCCGGACTCATGCGTGGGCGTTTGAGGGCTTAGATTTGGGATGTGTGGTTGTTGATGCTCTTAGCTGGCAAGGATGGTCGCTGAGGGTGCTATGCGTGGCCGGAGGAAGGAGGTGCAAGGCAGAGGTTTGAAATGACGAAGGTATATGAACTAGATTCTGAATGTTGCTTTCCGATGCGATCTTAGCACGGATCTCCCAGTATGTGTTTTGCCATGAATTAATGTCTTGTTGTTACTTATTACTTAGTTATGTAACAGTATTTAGGAACGGATGAAGCACTTGACATGTGAATAATAATAATAATTTTTTTGAAAAAACCCCGAACTTTATTCATTAGAGAAAATTTGTACATCGTTTGTGAGGATCATTACAATTTCATTCAAGGGTTCCTCAAACCAATCAGAAGTCAAAGAAAACCTAGCTAATCTAGCAAGCTCATGAGCTACTTCATTAGCTTATTTATTACAATGTTCAAAAATAGTAGAAACAAAATCGCAGGCATAATGAAAACAGTCGTCGAAGATTGTTGCCGCCGCGCCCGCTGATTGTCCTCCATCCTGCATAGTTTCAATCACCTCCAGATTATCCGAGTTAATAATAAGGCGATTACACCCCGTCCTTTACGCCAATGTTAGACCAAATTTGAGAGCTAAAGCTTCGGCCATCAACACATCCGCGCAATCAGTGCCGTAGCCAGGATATGGCCACGCCCCGGGCCAGCTTCGTTGGAACAGTGATTACTGTAGCTACAGTGCGCTACTGTGGCTACAGTATACGAAGGATTTCACTCCCACGCCCCAGGCCATGGCCCGGGCAGCCCGGGGCCTGGCTACGCCGCTGCGCGCAATAGTCAATCTTTCCATTCCCTCCCGCAATAAACCTTCCTCTGTCATCTCTCAGGACCGCCCCCACCGTACCCCTAAGCATGTCGTGATCAAAAGAAGCATCAACGTTAAGCATCACAAAACCTCTAGGAGGACAAGACCAACCCCCCTTTTCCATAGAGGCCTTGGGGATAATGCATTAACAAAGTTTTTGGTAAGGGCTAGGACCCCCATAGAAATTTGGAGTGCATTTTGAGATATCTCCTTGTGCACCAACTTCCGTCTTTCCCACCATGGATACCATGCTGAGACAACAATCATCTCTCGCACATTGTGGTAACCCATTATCCACAAATCTTTATCTGGAAGTAGTAGTAGATACTCCAGCACCGCCTCTCCAGCACGATCAACGTCGCAATCCTTATTAATAATCTCATCCATCCCCAGCCTTTTGACCTCCTTTGCTTTTTTACAACGAAAAAGCATATGCTTAGTATCCTCTAAATCCTCAGACATGTGAATAATTATATTGTTCTTGAATCTTCAAGACATGTTTGAATTTTATCTTGTAATTTGCAGCTTTGATTTCTTAATCAGCAGGACAAAGTATATTAAGTTCTATGTAGGATCAGAATACCGCAATTCTCATCGCTGTGTTGGAGAGGCCAGACCCAGAGTAATTTTGCTTTCAGTTTCAGGTGATGCGATTATCTATTTGGTATTAAGCAGTAAGTTTTGCCATTTACATATACACTATTGAGAACCTCATGAAGCACAACATTTCTGTGGCTCGTTTCCTTGCTCTATTAGGGTTACAGATTCCAAAAGCCTTGCTTAGCAAAGGTAGTTTTTTCATATAACTGTTTCTATCATATTATTTCATTTCCTATGCTACCTAAGAAATATTAATGCAGATATGTTCCATTTGCAAAATTACCATCTTGCCGATTGGGCTATTACACTGACCCGGCTCTTCTTTTGAAACTGTCACCGAGGGGAGGCTCCCCACCTGAATATATTTCAGCAATGTATTTTTACATGAGAGTGTTTAGGCGGGAGGATAGGTAATCACGACACAAGCCGACATGATCCCTAAGAGTTGCCAGCTTTAGGCGATGTGACCAGAGAGTGCTCGGAGTTCCTAGCATCCCAAATCTTCCACAGAATCAGAAGGATGATAAACGGCCAAATCAATGTGGGCAGTCCATTTGTGGAGGGTGCAGCCCAAATGTGCGATGATTTGTTTATATGGTCCAGTAACTTTCCAGTATGAAGTGACTAATACATGTTTGTCTGCTAGAAATGGTGCAACACTCTCATATCAGCGAGCTTTGAATCTCACTCCTTGGGAAGCTAATATTCACAATTTCACATACTTTTATTGCTATTTGTCTTGGATCTCATTTGTACCATGGAGAAAAATAACTCTATGTACCCCATTGTTTGGTATACTTCTTTGTTCATCAGATGCTTGCTTCTTATGCGAGTTTTTTGTTAACACCATAAGTTTTCTATACAACATGGAGCATTCAGAAAAACTATCATTGTATGGTTTGATCCTGGAACCAGTTAATAAGGATGTGGGTTATATTGGATTTAGTGTCAAGTAATCAGGCTGTAAAGAAGCACTCTTTTATGAGGGCACTGCACTTGGATATGTCAGCCTTTGAAGCTTGGGCATACCGTACTAGGAGTACTATTAAAGCAGTAGTTGGTTGTGGTTGGCTTTTTTTCTAGCAGGAAGGCAACTACTCCTCCGCCTCATAATGTAAGACACTTTTTGATTCTGGTGTAGTGTCAAAAATGTCTTACATTATGGAATGGAGGGAGTAATAGATTGGCCGTCATATTTATAGACAATCAACTGACAAACAAATGGAGAGACAAGCATCTGACCGAGCTCAAAACATTGATCCTTCGTGGGCCTTGCCATGGGCTGGAATGTCGGAAAAAAATGATCACCAATCTAGGTAACGACTGGCTCTTTCATTAAAATTCAGAAGGGTTCCCTATACTGCCACACTACTCCATCTGGAGTGATTTCTCCTTCGTTAGTTAGGTACCCACGAATCTCTCACGTGCTCCTCACCTGCTCACCTGTTCCATGAACGAACCCTCAACATAGGGCGTCCAAAATTACCACTTTCATGAAGTTTACTTTATACAGTTCAGTAACTTTAGTTGTAAGCTCTATATCATCCTTATTTATTTATAAAACCAATCAATTGGCCTGACTTCTGCTAATCTTAGGCGTATGATAAAGTCAAATGGCCATTTCTTCAGCAGGCCTTACGAATGAAGGGGTTCAATGAATCTTGGAGGGATCAGATGGATGCTTTCATTCAGAAAGGTAGTGTGGGGATTAAGGTTAATGATGACATAGGTCATTTCTTTCAAACACACAAGGGATTGAGACAGGGTGACTCCATGTCTCCGGTGCTGTTCAACATAGTAGCAGATATGTTGGCAGTACTTATTGGTTGGGCTAAAGAAAATGGTCAAGTAGGAGGACTTGTTCCACACCTTGTAGAGGGGGGAGTGTCCATACTACAATACGCAGATGACACGATCATCTTCATGGAACACGGTATGGCAAAAGCTGGGAATATGAAACTTGTTCTTTGTCTATTTGAACAATTATCTGGGCTAAAAATTAATTTTAACAAAAGCGAATTGTTCTACTTTGGGAAAGCAAAGGAGGAACAAGATGCTTATATGCAACTATTCGGATGTGAAATGGGATCACTGCCGTTTAGCTACCTAGGGATTCCCATTCATCATAGATGTTTGACGAATAAGGAATGGAAGTGTATTGAAGATCGATTCGAAGAAATATTAGGTTGCTGGAAGGGCAAGCTTATGTCTTATGGAGGAAGGCTGGTGTTGATAAATTCGGTTTTGACAAGCCTGCCAATGTTCCTCTTATCTTTCTTCGAAGTCCTAGTAGGGGTACGGAAAAGACTAGACTTTTATCGATCTCGTTTCTTCTGGCAAGTGACGAGGCTAAGAAGAAATACCGTCTGGCAAGGTGGGATATTATATGCAGACCCAAAGACCAAGGGGTTAAAACCGAAGACCAATGGCAAGGTGGGATATTATATGGAGGAAGTGAAGAACAAATACAAATACCGTCAGGCAAGGTGGGATATTATATGGAGGAAGTGAAGAACAAATGCCTGCTTAGAAAATGGCTATACAGGTTATCTACGGAAACCGAAGGGATGTGGGTTCAAATTTTGAAGAATAAATACCTACAATCCAAGACATTAGCCTAGGTGACAGCTAGACCTAATGACTCACCTTTTTGGAAGGGGTTAATGAAGGTGAAGGTAACCTTCTTCCAGAGGGTGAAATTTGTAGTTGGCAGTGGTACCACGACAAGATTCTGGAGGACACATGGCTTGGGGATACACCGTTAGCATTACAATACCCTACCCTATATAATATTGTACAACGTAAGGAAGATTACGTTGCCACAGTATTACAGTCGGTACCACTTAACATCCAATTCAGGAGAGCTCTTGTGGGAGAACGCTGGAATTCGTGGTTACACTTGGTCAGAAGAGTGATGGATGTTCAACTTTCTGACCAGTCTGATAGTATTCACTGGAATTTAGTTACAAATGGAACTTTTTCAGTGAAGTCCATGTACACGGATCTGATCAACGTTGGGCATCTTTCGAGATCATTACATATCTAGAAAATCAAAGTGCCACTTCGGATTAAAATTTTCATGTGGTTTGTACACAAGGGAGTTGTACTAACCAAAGACAACTTGACAAAACGAAGATGGATTGGCAGACCTACTTGCTGCTATTGTGATCAAAATGAGACGATACGACACCTCTTTCTCGATTGTCCTCTTGCAAAATTATTATGGCGAACTGTTCATATAGCCTTTAACGTTAATCCACCAACGAGAATTAATTCATTATTTGGGACGTGACTCAATGGAGTAGACGTAACTATAGCGAATCTAATCCGGATTAGTATATGTGCTTTATTTTGGGCTATATGGAACACTAGAAATGATATGATTTTTAATGGCAAGAACTTCAATAATTTTTTGCAGGTTATTTTCAGAGCAACGTCTTGGATCCGTACGTGGTCGTTACTCACTCATGCGGATTCCAGGAAACTTATGGCTATTGGGTGCAACCGGTGGGAGATGGTCGCACGGGTTATCTTCAACCGATTTGGATGGCGAGCTAATAATAGGCTAGGTGTATAGGCATCGTAGCCTACTTGTGACTTCGTCGGCTGTGGCAATTTATAGTTTACTTTTGCACTTTTTATTGCTCAGTTCATGAGCACGTTGTGAATCTAAGACTTCGTTTTTGAACTTGGTTAATAATATGGCTGCATGCATCGATTGATGCAGAGGCCGGGGGCTCCGTTCCTCCTTTTCCAAAAAAAATCTTATCATGTTTTTTATTTACAAAATAAATAAATAAATGATGGACCACATTAAACAGCACAAAGGTAGATCTGAGCATGAGAAAGAGAAGGAAAAAATAAATTTAATCTAACCCACCTCAACCATGACACAGTAAGCTTCATAGCAGCTGCCGGCCGGAGTACTGTTCCTTAACTTGTGCTACTTCCCACCTCTGGTGCAGCTTCCCGCAACACACAACAATCTTCTTTACGTGAGATTTTATAAAATTTCTGTTCTACTACAGAAACTTAAGAATGGAGGTAATCTGAAATAAAACACTAAATAATTATGTCGCCTTAGTATCTACATAACAAATTTGCATATAAACATAGGATGGTCTAACTCAGTAAAATCTGAAGTTATTATTATGTGATTTAATTTAAAATTTACTAGCTATTAAAACTAGAGGATATGTGGAGTATAAACCTTCAGCGGAAAAGAGCATTGTACGGAAAATTATTTCACTAAGTCACACCCTAATAGGCATTTCAAATCATTGGATGATGACTTTCCTCATAGGATATATAAAATTTACAAAATTTCGAGGTGACGTAGATATTTGTCATATGGCAAAATTGCAGTCATCATAACTAAGTTGACAACGAACAGCAAATAAACAGATTGAGATGTTGAAATTTTGACACATGCCTTACATAAAGATAGTTCGTGTGTGTGTGTGTCTGTGTGTGTGTTACGAAAAGGGGTTAAATAACATAGCCCCACGCCAAAAATTGTTCTTCATTTCTGCCTTAACCGCGAGAAATCTGCCAGAGTTGTGCAGTTAGTTCTACATTCAACAATTGCTGGAGATTGTTTTCTTAAGCAATGCCATGGTTACTAAACACAAAATAGCAGATCAGATAAGCAGAAAATATTACAAAACATTGTGAAAAATTACACCTAATTTAGGATAATTGTGATCGTTATCTCTTACCTATTTTGCGGATATAAATAAGCACTAAACTACAAGAAGGAACACCAGATACATGGTTCATACTATCACATTATCAAAAAACAGGTTTTAGTTCACCAACACGAAAGCAAGCTTTTATCAGCACACATTTTATGAAGAGAAGAACGTGCCTTGAGAATGCGTCACCAATTCACCACAAGAATTTTACTTTGTTCACACGGGGGTAAAAGGCTAAGCTCTCCTCATATAACATGGGAACGAAGGGGATAATACCAGTGTCCGCTATATTCATCTCTTCCCCTGAGCATGTCAAACTATTCTCCGATGAAGTTGAAAGCATATGGGTCTGTTGCTGACAACCGGTACCCGGTCAAGTGAATGCAAAATTTCAATTGTTTGCTTCACTGGATCATATAGACCGATTTTCCTCCTGGTGTTGAGCATGATCCTCCCATCATCGGGGTCAATAGCTAATGGCACCACAATATTTGTCTCCAGGGAATAGCCAGGACATCCTTTCAACTGAATTATGCATGCTCTGCCCCATTGGCCGTGCTCTAGCTTCCACACATCTAGAGTGTCTACTGCTGGGTCTGTTAGAACAGCACATAACACTCCTGCGAGCTCAACCACAAATGCACGGCAATGATTTCTGCTATGCCATCTCGCAAACCATGAAGGGCAAGGGATAACATGAAACATTTTTGTAGTGATGTCGAAAGAGACACGGCCCATTCCCAGCTCTGTCCCAACCTTGGTTCACTCATCCAGTACAACACCCCATCAAGATAGGCAGGTGGCATATCATTCACGGGCAGAGGCGGTGCCCAGCTCTGACGGGCAGGATCCCGAGAGCCGCACCACCGTAACGCGCATGTCAAGTAATACTGACGAGATTTGAAGTCCGTCTGCTGATAGAAGATTTCCACAATAACATGTTCACGAGTGAAGCCCAATTGTCCAGTGCCCTTGCCCACAAGCATGACCTTGGGCCTTCTGTCGATGTTCTTATGTTTAAAGTATGACTCAATAAAATTTTCATTCTCAATCAATCTGAGCCACTGCTTGCAGACCAATTTAGAGAGTATTGCTGATTTAGCTGGGAGGCGGAGTAGGATCTCTCTAATCACCTTAGCATGGATGGATGACAAGGCTATCTCTTCATCACTTTTATGTACCGGAGATAAGGTCTCTTCAAATAAACTGAATCTTGAACTAGGGCGCTCATATCGAGGAGATGAGTGTGTCTCCATGACTGAAAGAATGGTCTCTAGAGCTTCAGACCTAGGGTCATAGGTGTGAACCTTCTTCTCATACTTGTCGTAAATCTCGTGCTTGCTAGTAGCGATGATTATCTTCTTCCCTGATGACCTGCAATCGCCAAAAGATCCAACAACCCTGAAAATCTGTGGCTCGCGTAAATCTCTTGCCAGTTGTCCGGAGAAATTGATTTGATGATGCAGTGACCAGCCGCCTGAGCCATAATCCAGCAGTTTCCAAATCTCCAAAGAGCTAGCATGAGGGAATCGGTTGCGAAGGTCTCAGACCATATACAGTTGGCCATCCATCTCCACTAGGTGCTCTCTTAATGACCAGGACCTGGAAGTCGAGCGTGGTCCTGGTACCCAGAAGGGCGGTGACCGGACGCATGTGAAGGTTTCCTCTATGATCGAAAAGCATATGATAGCAACTCTTGGTGTTGTAGAATCCATCAACCAGTGCAGGAAACCATTTGCAAACACAGGTGGTAATTTGTTCAGTGATGCATTGGTAACAGCGGAACTTACTAATTGGCGTAAGCTGGAGGGCACTCCACCAGCAACCTGCCTCCAACAATCGCCATGGCGACCTCCAGGTGTGTACACCTCGCACCTAACCCCGACCTTGTCATGGCACATCCCATTGATCAACCTCACCACCTTGTGCTCCTTGGTGCGGACATCAAACCCCAGCCCAGTAGTGGACCTTGATGCTATGTCAGTTGAAGGTGGCAGACGCGTGGCTGCCCTTGTGGCCGCGTTGCAGATGTAGTAAGCCATTGCGAGAGCATCATACAGAAGGGTGAGGCCGCGGCACGATACAGGCGTTACTACCTCCACACAGTTGCCACGGGCGCCGTCAATGGTGAATAATAGGTGCCCCCGATCTCCGGTGCTGCCTGATGATGACGGCGTGAAGGAGCGAGCGTACACCGCGGTGGAGAGAAATCTGGCAGTAGGTGAGATGTAGAGCAGCTTCGGTGGTTCCCGCCGTGCGGCCATGTGGAGGCCGCGAAACTCATCGGAAGAGAGTAGCGCGTCCCAAGAGCAGCAGACGGCCCGGAAGCGGAGGACGGATTTGACGGGGAGCCGCTGCAGCACCTCTGTGATCATCTCCTCCGGAAGCGCCGGTGCCATGTTGATCCTCCGCTTGTTGACCTCCCCCTTGCCTCTACGCGTCATCTTCAACCTCCAATATAGGTCTGAGACGGAAACCCCCTCCTGCGCTCTCAGGATTCCTTCAGTCGGAGGTGGTGTTTTAGATTGAGGGAGAGCGTTCGGCGTCGCAGGCAAAGACTCGTTTCTTTGGTTTTTTTTTTAGAAAATCTGCTAGTCTTTACTCATCAGATGACGTGGTTACAAGTATACACTAGAAAATACCCCGCGCGTTGCGGCAGGAATTGGTTGCAATACAATCAGAAGATATTTTGTTGTATAGAAGACAAATGTTTTGATAAATAATTTTATGATTAAAACTGAAAAATACATATGTATAGTCATAATATTTTATTGAATATAAAATAGCTTAATATGTGCTTAAATTGATTTGTAGTTTCCAGGGCGGGGGTCTTCTTCATTGGGAACTATCTAGACATGTGGGGTTCCTTTCTTAATGTAATCGAAGATTTATTTGCTGGACCTGAACGGGTGATCTCTAAGATAGTTTTGTGTTGGTTTGTTCCCGTGCAACGGCTTTTCTGGAAGTAGTTCACATTGGTGGTTTTGTAGTATTCTTCATCTGTGTAGTACCCTCCGTGTACTTCTTCTGAGTCTCCCCTGATGAATAAGTTGATGAGTGGAGCAAAACATTATTTGGTCCACCCTAGAGAAAGATTCATGTGTATATTGTTATTTGGGGCAGGTGTTGGGAGGTAGCAGCTAGCAGACATAGACCTCTTTGGAGAAAAATAAGGGTTAATTTAGATTAGTAACTAAAATTCTAGAGAAATTTGTACTGAAAAGGGTGTTACATCTATTGGATACCAGACAGCATCCATCCTTATCCATGAAATACAATGGTTCTTTCTGTAGGGAAATTAGAATAGTTCTTTGAATGGGGCCTTCTAAATATTGCATCAGTCAAAAACATAACTTTTTTCGATAAGGAGCATATATTAATATCACGAAAATACCAATTACAGCCGGTCTCTACAACAACATAAAGCCCTAGCGGCTCACGGATGCACACAACCCAAAAAAAGAAGAAGAATTACAAAAAAGAAAAGTCCCGCTAAAGTGATCTATTCCTTGTAGCAGCAGACCCAACACCACCAGAACAACACCAGAAGTCAAGCTTCTCCAAAAGCGACGCCTCCAAGAAGGAAACGGTGCATCAGCGCCGTCGTCGCACGATCGTCGATCATAGATTTTTCACCCTGGAGAAAATCTTTACTCACAAAACAATACCTTCAACAAGGCCATTGCCAGGCACAACCAATTAAGGCCAGACCTTAGATTTTCACCCTGCAAGATAAGAATTTGAACTTCTCCTGTGCTATTGCCCCCACGTACCATGCTGCTGCTACAAGTCACAAAACACCAAGCCAGTTCCTCATCGCCATAAGGACTCAAACCACCATTGCCCTGGATGTACTGACATTCTCCGCATCTGACTTCACCATAGAACAACAGAGGTCCCTCTGAAAGACGTGTCCCATGATGGTAACAGACAGCAGAGCTTCGTAACACTCCCTCTGAAACCAAACGGTCAGGAAAAAATATGGGTGTGCGCGACCGAATTCCATCCGATCCCGCAATCTCCAGACATGAGGCGTCCAAGGGAGTTCGCCGGCGGAGCCTTTCGGAACACGCTGCTCCAAGCCAGATAGACAGTAAGCAGATCTTCGTCTTGGTGCCGGAAAAACCCTAGGACCTCCTCCTATATTCGCAAGACTAGCAGGTCCCCACGCCTCCAGTCGTCATCTAGCGGGATGACATCAGAGAAGAGGGCAGCACCTTGCAGGGCTTCAGAGAGACGACGAACAGCCAGATCCCACAGCACCTGCCCAAGTTGGGTCAATTGGTCCAGATCGAAGACCATGAGATGTCCAGATCGAGGCCTGCAGACCCCAAACCCCCAGCAACCTGAACGGCCGGCGGCGGTGCGCCACCGTCTTCTCGCGTCCTCCCGCCGAAGGATATCAGGCCACGGCCAGCCGGCCACGCCGCCCTTGCCCTCTGCCAGCGCCCCACCTCCTCCCATGATGCGCCACCGAGAGCACCTCCTGCCCACCGTTGAATGGACGGGACGGGCGCCGCCGCCGCCGCCGCCGGAGTCAACGGCAGCAGCGGCGGCCAGAGATCGCAGCGGCGGTGTAAACTAGGGTTCAGGGGGAGGGGGCCTCCGGAGC
The DNA here is from genome assembly GCA_039707655.1 of Elymus sibiricus. NCBI lineage: Eukaryota > Viridiplantae > Streptophyta > Magnoliopsida > Poales > Poaceae > Elymus > Elymus sibiricus. The sequence goes on from CM077663.1 coordinate 343,517,334, forward strand.
CGCTCAGGAGGGGAGCGACTCGGGAGGATGTAACTGATTAGATGTCAAAAAAAACATAACTAAGACCAACACTTGTTAATATTTAACATCTTTCGCAAAAATGAGAAAGAAACTCCCACCGATGAAAAAAATATAGTTCTTTTCTAATCTCTCGTTGGGTCGTGCATCACATCCTAAACCTTGAGATTTATTTAGGCAATCTCAATATTAGCTCGGTCCAACTAGCCCCATAGGACATAATCCAAAATGAAAATTAATACCTTGCCCATCTGCCTAGAGGTGGATTGTGTAGGGCATTGCAAAGGGGCATATATGCACCTCATTAGACAGTTGAAGTTGAATTCTTTCGAAAAAAGGAAATTACTATCATACACATCAGTTCTAATTAGAATGTCTTGGCTAGGTCAGCTAGGAGTGAAGGAATCAAGTTGCTTGGTCCAACAAATGGGCATGCCAGTTGATGGCCCTGGTTGATGATGATTGTGATACTTTTATGGCTAGATAGTATATCCCAGTGCAGTGATAGTATATGTACTATCATTCAACTATATATTTGATTCATGTCTACGAACTATCCGGAAAAAAAGTCTGTCTACAAACAACCCAATTTCATCATAGGCATTCATATGATCGAACAGAAGAAAATAGACGCAATGCTCCAGTAACATACGACATCAAACCATCCGAAGAAAATGCAGAAAACGTACCTGGTAATATAACTTGACTGCATCTGCAGCGATCGCTTGCCAATAAACAAAAATGGATATGTATCAAGATGGGCGAGACGATTCTCACACGTGCATCATTATTTACCATCCAGTTTCAAGGAAGATGAACAGTAGTACATCCTGCAACTTATAGTTTGTTGCAACACAAAAATCAGGTGCTCTTCGATGTTTTAGACAATTAGTCACAGACGGAAAAACAATGATCGCCTCCTCCAATTAAATCCAAATGCATGGTCTTCGATGTTGTAGTCAATTAATCGCAGATGGAAAAACAATGATCGATTCCTCCAATTTAAATCCAAACGCCTTGATTAAAAAAATGGACGGTGAGGAAGCAAGAGTGCATGTATTGGTGATTGATAAACACATCGTACTTGTAGAGGGGAGGATTCGCCCAGCAAGCCGACATGGCAGCGTAGATGCGCAAAGGTTGCAGTGAGTGCTCCAGATTCACCGCATCCACCACACGTTGTACCAGCAAGCAGGAGACGTGTCTCAATGGCGGGGCTTCAATTCACGCCGACTCTTTAAAAAAAATAATGAATCTGGAGCAGGGCGTGGCACATAGCTGTGGTGGTGTTGGGAATGGAGAAGCTGAGGACTGAGGAGGGAAATGAAAATCCATCAGGTTGATTTGGTGAACAGCAAGAGAGATGAAGATGCACTGGATTTGGCGCAGAACTGGGTTTAGACGGAAATCGGAACTGTTGCTTCACGCGTGAGCATATTCGTTTCCTTACTTGAAGAAAATAGTAGTGGGAGGCAGAGGAATAGGATTTGACGAAGAAGGTGAAGAGGGGAAGGACAATCAATAAGCGAAAAGGTTGTCGTGGAATATGTAGAAGTTTGGATGCGGTTAGAGCATCTACAACCGGACCTTTCAAACCCTTCTCAAACGTCCGGGCAGGCCGTCCGGTCACTGTCCGGTCATAAAATTTCGACCCAGACGGGTCTCTCAATCTGAAACGACCCTCAAACGCCCGGGCTGACCGGCACCCCCCATATCTAGCCCAAATATGAGGCGGGTATGGGGGCGCCCGGTCGCGCCCGGGCACGTTCGCCACGTCGGACTGACAGCCTGTCCCCACCCTAAATTGCACCAAATCCCACCCCCCCCCCCCGAAGAGCAGCCGGATCCATTTGCTATATCCTTTCTTCTTCCTCCTCCTCGCCGTCCGTCTCGTGCTCTGCCGCCGCGCCGTTCGTCTCAAGCTCAGCCGTTCCCAGCCTCTCCGCCGCCAGCTCCGGAAGAGCGCGCCCATCCTCGCCGCGTGGGACGTCGTCGTCGGTCCGGACGCCACCGTGGTACGTCCGTCAAAACTCCGTCTCCGCCTTGCGCTTGATGTGTTCGACACATTGACCGACCGGAATTATTGTGATTTTGTTAGATAAACGATGGATTCGGATGCTTCGTCGGACGAGGAGTATGGACCGACTGAGCTTGACCAAACGATTGAAGATGAGTTCTTCCATTCCTCGGATTCGGACGAAGAAGTGGACATGCTCATGCTCATGAGCATGCAAGAGGAAATGGACCGGGAAGTGGAGCATATTCTCAACTTCAAGGGCTCAATCAAAGGGAGAAGAGTGATCAACCGGGACAGGGTGTCCGGAGCAAAGCTACTGCACAAGGACTACTTTGCTCCCACACCTACTTTCCCGGATGATCCATGGTTTCGTCGCCGTTTTCGCATGCGGAAACCATTGTTTTTGCGCATTGCGGACGGAGTGGAGTCACACGACGACTACTTCAAGCTGAAGAGGGATTGCTGCGGGCAACTCTCTTTCTCGCCCAAGCAGAAGTGCACGGCTGCTATGAGGATGCTTGCACTTGGTACTGCTGCAGACGCCATTGGTGAGATGGTCAGGATGGGGGAGAGCACGTGCCTGAAGACTACTGTCCAATTTGCCCGCGCCGTGGTTGAGGTGTTTGGACCGGAATATCTCAGAGAACCAAATGCGCAGGACACAGAGAAGTTGTTGGCTATTGGAGAGGCAAGGGGGTTTCCAGGAATGCTCGGATCAATTGATTGCATGCATTGGCAATGAAAAAACTGCCCCAAAGGTCTGTGGGGAATGTATCAAGGTCACACCAAAGAGGCCACCATCATACTAGAAGCAGTGGCATCACATGACTTATGGATTTGGCATGCTTTCTTTGGAATGCCCAGTTCTCACAACGACATCAACGTGCTCCAACGATCTCCGGTGTTCAAGAGGCTTTGCAATGGGGAATCACCGCCATGCAACTACACCGTCAACGGGCGGGACTACAACATGGGATACTATCTTGCCGATGGTATCTATGTTGGAAATATGCCCTAGAGGCAATAATAAATTGGTTATTATTATATTTCCTTGTTAATGATAATCGTTTATTATCCATGCTATAATTGTATTGATTGGAAACTCAAATACATGTGTGGGTACATAGACAACACTGTGTCCCTAGTAAGCCTCTAGTTGACTAGCTCGTTGATCAAAGATGGTTAAGGTTTCCTAGCCATTGACATGAGATGTCATTTGATAACGGGATCACATCATTAGGAGAATGATGTGATGGACAAGACCCAAACTGTAAACGTAGCATTTGATCGTGTCAGTTTATTGCTATTGTTTTCTGCATGTCAAGTATCTGTTCCTTTGACCATGAGATCATGCAACTCACTAACACCGGAGGAATACCTTGTGTGTATCAAACGTCGCAACGTAACTGGGTGACTATAAAGGTGCTCTACAGGTATCTCCGAGGGTGTCTGTTGGGTTGGCATGGATCAAGACTGGGATTTGTTACTCCGTATGACGGAGAGGTATCTCAGGGCCCACTCGGTAATACAACATCACAATGAGCCTTGCAAGCAATGTGACTAAAGTGTTAGCCACGAGATCTTGTATTACGGAACGAGTAAAGAGACTTGCCGGTAACGAGATTGAACTAGGTATAGTGATACCGACGATCGAATCTCGGGCAAGTAACATACCGAAGAACAAAGGGAACAGCATACGGGATTAACTGAATCCTTGACATAGAGGTTCGACCGATAAAGATCTTCGTAGAATATGTAGGAGCCAATATGGGCATCCAGGTCCCGCTATTGGTTATTGGCCGTAGAGGTGTCTCGGTCATGTCTACATAGTTCTCGAACCCGCAGGGTCTACACACTTAACGTTTGGTGACGATTAGTATAATTGAGTTATTATGTTGGTGACCGAAAGTTGTTCGGAGTCCCGGATAAGATCCCGGACATGACGAGGATCTCCGGAATAGTCCGGAGGTAAAGATTGATATATGTGATAATAGTGTTTTGATCTCTGGAAGGGTTCCGGAGTTCACCGGAAGGGGTTCCGGATGTTTACCGAAGTGTTCGGGTGCAGCAACACTTTATATGAGCCAAAGGGATAAAGCCCACAAGGTATTGGAAAGTGCAAAAGTAGTTTTGCTGCCGCGTAAGCGGTACTACCGCTTGGTGAAGCGGTACTACCGCCGGAGCGGTACTACCGCTTGTGTGAAGCGGTACTACCGCCCGAGCGGTACTACCGCTTGTGTGAAGCGGTACTACCGCCCAAGCGGTACTACCGCTTGTGTGAAGCGGTACTACCGCTTGTGCGCGGCTGTGCACGGTTCGGCAGGGATCCGAGTTGGACTCTTTCCCTGCGGGCCAAACCGACCTTGTGCGGGCAAAACCGACCCGGAGGAGGCTTTTACTCCAAGTTTAGACCCCAAGGCTCAACATATAAATAGAGGGGCAGGGCTAGCACACGGGACACATCAAGATTTCCCCAAGCCGTGTGCGGCAACCCTAACCCTCTAGTTCCTCCGTCATAATCTCCGTAGCGCTTGGCGAAGCCCTGCAGAGATTGTTCCTCACCACCATCACCACGCCGTCGTGCTGCTGGAACTCAACCACTACTTCACCATCGCTCGCTGGATCGAGGAGGTGAAGGCGTCATCAAGCCGTACGTGTGTTGAACGCGGAGGTGCCGTCCGTTCGGCACTAGATCGGAAGGATCGTGATTGGATCGCGGGACGCTCGGCGATTTGGATCGCGAAGACGTTCGACTACATCAACCGCGTTTATTAACGCTTCCGCTTAGCGATCTACAAGGGTATGTAGATTCACTCTCCCTCTCGTAGATGCTCATCACCATGGATAGATCTTGCGTGTGCGTAGGAAAAAATTTTGTTTCCCATGCAACGTTCCCCAACAGTGGCATCATGAGCCAGGTCTATGCGTAGATGAGATCTCGAGTAGAACACAAACGAGTTGTGGGCGTGGGTGTATACATATTGCTTGCCGTTACTAGTTGATATTTGATTCGGCGGTATTGTGAGATGAAGCGGCCCGGACCGACATTACGCGTACACTTACGCGAGACAGGTTCCTTCAACTGACATGTAATTTTGTTGCATAAAGATGGCTAGCGGGTGTCCGTCTCTCTCACTTTAGTTGAATCGATTTCAATGAAGAGGGTTCTTTTAGAAGATCAAAAAGCAATCACTACACCACGTTGTGGTTTTGCGTAGGTAAGAACGGTTCTTGCAAACCCGTAGCAGCCACGTAAAATTTGCAACAACAATTAGAGGACGTCTAACTTGTTTTTGCAGGGTATGTTGTGATGTGATATGGCCAATTACATGATGAGATATATGTGATGTATGAGATGATCATGTGATGTATAGAATATCACGACTTGCATGTCGATGAGTACGGCAACTGGCAGGAGCCATAGAGTTGTCTTTAATTATTGTATGACCTGCGTGTCAATCATTAAGCGCTATGTAATGCTTTACTTTATCGCTAAACGTTAGCTATAGTCGTGGAAGCAACAGTCAGCGCGACAACCTTATGGCGACACGTTGATGGAGATCAAGATGATGGAGATCATGGTGTCATGCCGGTGACGATGGAGATCATGCCGGTGCTTTGGAGATGGAGATCAAAAGCACAAGTTCATGGCCATATCATGTCACTTATGATTTGCATGTGATGTTAATCCTTTTATGCATCTTATTTTGCTTAGGACGACGGTAGCATTATAAGGTGATCCCTCACTTAAATTTCAAGATAAATTGTGTTCTCCCCAAGTGTGCACCGTTGCGAAAGTTCGTCGTTTCGAGACACGCCGTGATGATCGGGTGTGATAGACTCTAAGTTCGCATACAACGGGTGTAAGCCATGTTACACGTGCGGAACACTCGGGTTAAACTTGACGAGCCTAGCATGTACAGACATGGCCTCGGAACACAAGAGACCGAAAGGTCGAACATGAGTCATATAGTAGATATGATCAACATGAAGATGTTCACCATTGAAACCACCTCAACTCACGTGATGATCGGACTTGAGTTGGTGGATTTGGATCATGTTACACTCGAATGATCGGAGGGATGTCAATTTGAGTGGGAGTTTTTTAAATATGATTAACTAAACTCATTATCTAAGAACAATAGTCTAAGTTGTCTTTGCTATATTTATGTTGTAGATCATGGCTCGCGCAGTAGCACCCCTGAATTTTAATGCGTTCCTAGAGAAAGCTAAGTTGAAAGATGATGGAAGTAACTTTGTGGACTGGGCCCGTAATCTAAGGATTATCCTTACGGCTTCCCAGAAGGCTTATGTCCTTGATGCACCGCTTGGTGATCCACCCGCTCCAGTTGAGTCTCTAGACGTTGTGAACGCCTGGCAGGCTCGTTTTGATGATTACTCAATAGTTCAATGTGCAATGTTGTATGGCTTAGAACCGGGACTTCAAAGACGTTTTGAACGTCATGGAGCATATGAGATGTTCCAGGAGTTGAAGTTTATCTTTCAGAAGAATGCCCGGATCGAGAGATATGAGATCTCCGATAAGTTCTATGCTTGCAAGATGGAGGAGAACGGGTCTATCAGTGATCACATGCTCAGAATGTCTGGGTACTCCACCCGTCTGGCTGAGTTAGGGATGCCCCTTCCGCCAGAGGCTATCACTGACAGAGTTCTTCAATCATTGCCACCTAGCTACAAGAGCTTCGTGTTGAACTATAACATGCACGGGATGAACAAGTCAGTCGCCGAGCTGTTTGCGATGCTGAAAGCCGCTGAGTCTGAAATTCAGAAGGAGCATCAAGTGTTGATGGTCAATAAAACCACTAGTTTCAAGAAAAATGGTAAGGGTAAGAAGGGTAACTCCAAGAAGAGTGGCAAAGCAGTTGCTCCTCTCGTGAAGAAACCCAAGGCTGGACCCAAACCAGAAACTGTGTGTTTTCATTGCAAGGGAACTGGACACTGGAAGCGGAATTGCCCCAAGTATTTGGCTGACAAGAAGGCGGCCAACAACAAACAAGGTATATATGATATACATGTTATTGATGTGTACCTTACCAACTCTCGTTGTAGTGCCTGGGTATTTGATACCGGTGCGGTTGCTCATATTTGCAACTCAAAACAGGAACTGCGGAATAGACGGAGGCTGGCAAAGGACGAAGTGACGATGCGCGTGGGAAATGGTTCCAAGGTTGATGTGATCGCCGTCGGCACGCTCGCTCTTCGATTACCGTCGGGATTAGTGATGAACCTAAATAAGTGTTATTTGGTGCCTGCGTTAAGCATGAACATTATATCTGGATCTTGTTTATTGCGAGACGGTTACTCATTTAAATCAGAGAATAATGGTTGTTCTATTTATATGAGTAATATCTTTTATGGTCATGCACCCGATGTGAGGGGTTTATTCTTATTGAATCTCGATAGTAATGATACACATGTTCATAACATTGATGCCAAAAGATGTAGAATTGATAATGATAATACCACTTTCTTGTGGCACTGCCGTTTAGGTCATATTGGCGTAAAACGCATGAGGAAGCTCCATGCTGATGGACTTTTGGAGTCACTTGATTTTGAATCACTTGACACATGTGAGCCATGCCTCATGGGCAAGATGACTAAAACTCCGTTCTCTGGAACAATGGAACGGGCAAGTGACTTATTGGAAATCATACATACTGATGTGTGCGGTCCGATGAGCATTGAGGCGCGCGGTGGTTATCGTTACTTTCTCACCTTCACTGATGACTTAAGTAGATATGGGTATATTTACTTAATGAAACACAAGTCTGAAACATTTGAAAAGTTCAAACAATTTCAGAGTGAAGTTGAGAATCATCGTAACAAGAAGATTAAATTCCTACGATCTGATCGAGGAGGAGAATATCTGAGTTATGAGTTTGGCAGTCACTTAAGACAGTGTGGAATTGTTTCACAATTAACACCGCCTGGAACACCACAGCGTAATGGTGTGTCCGAACGTCGTAATCGAACCTTATTGGATATGGTGCGATCTATGATGTCTCTTGCCGATTTGCCACTATCGTTTTGGGGTTATGCATTAGAGACAGCTGCATTCACTTTAAATAGGGCACCATCGAAATCCGTTGAGACGACGCCATATGAACTTTGGTTTGGCAAGAAGCCAAAGCTGTCGTTTCTTAAAGTTTGGGGATGTGATGCTTATGTCAAAAAGCTTCAGCCTGAAAAGCTGGAACCCAAAGCGGAGAAATGCGTCTTCATAGGATACCCAAAAGAGACAGTTGGGTATACCTTCTACCTCAGATCCGAAGGCAAAGTGTTTGTCGCTAAAAACGGAACATTTCTTGAGAAAGAGTTTCTCTCGAAAGAATTGAGTGGGAGGAAGATAGAACTTGATGAGGTTGTTGAACCTTTACTTCAACCTGAGAGTAGCGCAGCGCAGAAAGTTGTTTCTGTGGAGCCTACATTAGCTGAAGAGGAAGTTAATGATGATGATCATGAAGCTTTGGATCAAGTTGCTATCGAACCTCGTAGGTCGACAAGGACGCGTACTGCTCCCGAGTGGTACGGCAACCCTGTCTTAGAGGTCATGTTGTTAGACAACGATGAACCTACGAGCTATGGAGAAACGATGATGGGCCCGGATTCCGAGAAGTGGTTAGAGGCCATGAAATCCGAGATGGGATCCATGTATGAAAACAAAGTATGGACTTTGGAAGTATTACCTGAAGGGCGTAAGGCCATTCAGAACAAATGGATCTTTAAGAGGAAGACGGACGCGGACGGTAATGTGACCGTCTATAAAGCTCGACTTGTGGCAAAGGGTTTTTCACAAGTTCAAGGAGTTGACTACGATGAGACCTTCTCACCCGTAGCGATGCTTAAGTCCGTCAGAATCATGTTAGCAATAGCTGCCTTTTTCGATTATGAAATTTGGCAGATGGATGTCAAAACAGCGTTCCTTAACGGTTACCTTAAGGAAGAGTTGTATATGATGCAACCAGAAGGTTTTGTCGATCCAGAGAATGCTGACATTTTTGCAAACTCCAGCGATCCATTTATGGACTGGTGCAAGCATCTCGGAGTTGGAATCTTCGTTTTGATGAGGTGATCAAAGCGTTCGAGTTTATACAAGTTTACGGAGAAGCTTGTATTTACAAGAAAGTGAGTGGGAGCTCTATAGCGTTTCTAATATTATATGTGGATGACATATTGCTGATTGGAAACAATATAGAAATGCTGGAAAGCGTAAAGGAATATTTGAACAAGAGTTTTTCAATGAAGGACCTAGGAGAAGCTGCTTTCATATTAGGCATCAAGATCTATAGAGATAGATCAAGACGCTTAATAGGACTTTCACAAAGCACATACCTTGATAAGATTTTGAAGAAGTTCAAAATGGATCAGTCCAAGAAGGGGTTCTTGCCTGTTTTGCAAGGTGTGAAGTTGAGTAAGACTCAATGCCCAGTGACTGCAGAAGATAGAGAAAAGATGAGTGTCATCCCCTATGCTTCGGCCATAGGCTCTATCATGTATGCAATGCTGTGCACAAGACCCGATGTCAGCCTTGCCATAAGTATGGTCGGAAGGTTTCAAAGTGATCCAGGAATGGAACACTGGACGGCGGTCAAGAATATCCTGAAGTACCTGAAAAGGACTAAGGACAAGTTTCTCGTTTATGGAGGTGATCAAGAGCTCGTCGTAAAGGGTTACGTCGATGCAAGCTTTGACACTGATCCGAATGACTCTAAGTCGCAAACCGGATACGTATTTATTCTTAATGGGGGTGCGGTTAGCTGGTGCAGTTCCAAGCAAAGCGTGGTAGCAGATTCTACATGCGAAGCGGAGTACATCGCTGCCTCGGAGGCGGCGAAGGAAGGTGTCTGGATGAAGGAGTTCATGACAGATCTTGGAGTAGTGCCTAGTGCCCTTAACCCAATGACTCTGTTTTGTGATAATACTGGTGCCATTGCTCTAGCCAAGGAACCAAGATTTCACAAGAGGACCAGACACATAAAGCGACGTTTCAATTCCATCCGCGATTACATCAAGGAGGACGACATAAATATTTGCAAAGTACACACGGATCTAAATGTTGCAGATCCGATGACTAAACCTCTTCCAAGGGCTAAACATGAACAACACCAGAACTGCATGGGTGTTCGATTCATTACAATGTAAATCACATAGTGATGTGAACTAGATTATTGACTCTAGTGCAAGTGGGAGACTGTTGGAAATATGCCCTAGAGGCAATAATAAATTGGTTATTATTATATTTCCTTGTTAATGATAATCGTTTATTATCCATGCTATAATTGTATTGATTGGAAACTCAAATACATGTGTGGGTACATAGACAACACTGTGTCCCTAGTAAGCCTCTAGTTGACTAGCTCGTTGATCAAAGATGGTTAAGGTTTCCTAGCCATTGACATGAGATGTCATTTGATAACGGGATCACATCATTAGGAGAATGATGTGATGGACAAGACCCAAACTGTAAACGTAGCATTTGATCGTGTCAGTTTATTGCTATTGTTTTCTGCATGTCAAGTATCTGTTCCTTTGACCATGAGATCATGCAACTCACTAACACCGGAGGAATACCTTGTGTGTATCAAACGTCGCAACGTAACTGGGTGACTATAAAGGTGCTCTACAGGTATCTCCGAGGGTGTCTGTTGGGTTGGCATGGATCAAGACTGGGATTTGTTACTCCGTATGACGGAGAGGTATCTCAGGGCCCACTCGGTAATACAACATCACAATGAGCCTTGCAAGCAATGTGACTAAAGTGTTAGCCACGAGATCTTGTATTACGGAACGAGTAAAGAGACTTGCCGGTAACGAGATTGAACTAGGTATAGTGATACCGACGATCGAATCTCGGGCAAGTAACATACCGAAGAACAAAGGGAACAGCATACGGGATTAACTGAATCCTTGACATAGAGGTTCGACCGATAAAGATCTTCGTAGAATATGTAGGAGCCAATATGGGCATCCAGGTCCCGCTATTGGTTATTGGCCGTAGAGGTGTCTCGGTCATGTCTACATAGTTCTCGAACCCGCAGGGTCTACACACTTAACGTTTGGTGACGATTAGTATAATTGAGTTATTATGTTGGTGACCGAAAGTTGTTCGGAGTCCCGGATAAGATCCCGGACATGACGAGGATCTCCGGAATAGTCCGGAGGTAAAGATTGATATATGTGATAATAGTGTTTTGATCTCTGGAAGGGTTCCGGAGTTCACCGGAAGGGGTTCCGGATGTTTACCGAAGTGTTCGGGTGCAGCAACACTTTATATGAGCCAAAGGGATAAAGCCCACAAGGTATTGGAAAGTGCAAAAGTAGTTTTGCTGCCGCGTAAGCGGTACTACCGCTTGGTGAAGCGGTACTACCGCCGGAGCGGTACTACCGCTTGTGTGAAGCGGTACTACCGCCCGAGCGGTACTACCGCTTGTGTGAAGCGGTACTACCGCCCAAGCGGTACTACCGCTTGTGTGAAGCGGTACTACCGCTTGTGCGCGGCTGTGCACGGTTCGGCAGGGATCCGAGTTGGACTCTTTCCCTGCGGGCCAAACCGACCTTGTGCGGGCAAAACCGACCCGGAGGAGGCTTTTACTCCAAGTTTAGACCCCAAGGCTCAACATATAAATAGAGGGGCAGGGCTAGCACACGGGACACATCAAGATTTCCCCAAGCCGTGTGCGGCAACCCTAACCCTCTAGTTCCTCCGTCATAATCTCCGTAGCGCTTGGCGAAGCCCTGCAGAGATTGTTCCTCACCACCATCACCACGCCGTCGTGCTGCTGGAACTCAACCACTACTTCACCATCGCTCGCTGGATCGAGGAGGTGAAGGCGTCATCAAGCCGTACGTGTGTTGAACGCGGAGGTGCCGTCCGTTCGGCACTAGATCGGAAGGATCGTGATTGGATCGCGGGACGCTCGGCGATTTGGATCGCGAAGACGTTCGACTACATCAACCGCGTTTATTAACGCTTCCGCTTAGCGATCTACAAGGGTATGTAGATTCACTCTCCCTCTCGTAGATGCTCATCACCATGGATAGATCTTGCGTGTGCGTAGGAAAAAATTTTGTTTCCCATGCAACGTTCCCCAACAATCTATCCTCAGTGGGCAGCGTTTGTGAAGACCATATCCGAGCCGCGTGGCAACAAACAGATCCACTTTGCAACAATGCAGGAAGCGGCTAGGAAGGATGTGGAGAGGGCATTTGGTGTGCTTCAGGCTCGTTGGGGAATTGTGCGGAGCGCTGCAATGATGTGGGAATCAGAAACTTTATGGCAGCTGATGACATGTTGTGTTATTCTGCGCAATATGATTGTCGAGGATGAGGGTGAAGGTGTAGCCCAAACCAATGATTTCGAAGCTCCTGGAGAACAAGTTGAAATCCTGGAGGATCAAGATGCGGCCTAGCTTCAGAATTTTCTACAGATGCATCAAAATCTTCGAAATCACCAAGTGCACACGCAGCTACTCAATGATCTTGTGGAGCACATGTGGATCCACAATGACAACCAAGGAGGCAATGCTTGAGTTTGGCACTTCAAATAAATTTTATGTAAACACTATGTACGCTTGATTCCAACACTACTTATTTTACGTGCGACATGATCGACGTGCATGTATTTGCATGGATTTGAGAGTCCGGATTTGAGATATGTGGATGCACGGAACGAAATATGAGGGCCCGTCCGGATGCGCCCGCGGGCGTGTCCGGGCGCGTCCGCGTGCGTTTGAGGGGCCGGATTTGCCAAGTCCGGCTGTAGATGCTCTTAGGCCAACTCCAGCGCACGACCCCATCCTGTCTGGGTGCGTCCGTTTGGGGCAAAACGGACATATCAGACGGCCCAGCACGCGGTCGCAAACGGACTTTTGTCCGTTTTCTGTCCGCTTTTGACCCATCCCCGGCCCAATTTTGGTCCGCCTTTGGGGTGAAACGGACAACGCGTGGACGGGCGGGACGCGCGCGCTTGTCCTCCCCTGGCCCGCCCGTCGGTGGCACAGGACCCGCCCGGCGCCCCATTTGGCGCCATTTCCCCCTTCCTTCCCCCCAAAACCCTCCCACGTCCCGATTTCGCCTTCGGCCACCATCATCCCGCCATGGCCGACGCCCCGCCGAATACCGGCGGCCAGGCCATAGACCCGCCCGGACAGGGGAAGAAGAAGGCGACCAAGGGTCCGAAGAAGGCGACCAAGGCGCCGAAGAAGTCGCGGGCGGATCTCACGCCGGCGGAGCTCGCAAAGTTGGCCGCGGAATCGGCCAAGAGGAGGAACCGGCGGGCGGCGCAGAAGGGCAAGGACGCCGCGGCCATGCTCGCCGCCGAGCGCGCTGCGTTGGAGGCCGCGCGACCCAAGGCCGACGTCGACGAGAAGGAGGACATCGTCAACAAAGCGCACGCCCTCCTCATGATTGGGCTGTGCCGTCCGACGAGCTTCCCGGCAGCTCCCGTCGGCCCAGCGAGCACAGGCTCGTCGGTCGCCCGGCCTCCACAGTGCCCCTCGCCGACATCGAGGACCACCCCATTGCCGCCAAGGTACGAAGGCCAGACCCGTTTCTCGGGGTCGTCGGACGTTGGCGTGATGGCGCCGTCCACCCCGCGCCCCTCGGCCGTCATCGACCTCAACGTCACGCCAGGGTCCAGCAGCGGCGGCCTCCCATCCGTCGAGATGCAAAGAAAGCAAGCACGGCCGCCATCTACGACCACCATGCCGTCGCCCCGCGTCCTGTTCGGCGGAATGCCTACACCAACGTCGACGGTCAAGGACCCCGACTACAACGAGTGCGTGGAGAATGTCATCTACGAGGGCCGTGGCGAGGCCTTCCAGATGGGTGGGCATGGCGATGCCTTCGATCCCGAGGAGACCCAGAGTCAGGATGACCGCGGAGACCCGTACGTTGCCGATGAAGACTTTGAGGCCGACGACCATGGTGACTCGTGGCATGAAGATGATGACATCTATTCCGAAGGTGAAGGTGATGAAGAAGAAGAGGACGGCGTCGATATTGCGGGCGAGCCATTGTTCATCGACGAGCTCACCCAAAGAGCGGAAGCTCAAAAGAGGAAGAAGAGCATTCGTACGGGATCATACACACAAGATGAGGACAAGTTGATTTGCGAAAGTTGGAAGGAGATTGGCCAAGATCCTAGGGTCGGTGCGCAACAAAAGGGAATTGTTTTTTGGACAAGAGTTCACAAAACATTCCATGAAAGAAAGTTGTTTCCGCCCTACCAATTTACGAGCGATCGTAGCATCAACTCGATTCAAAAGAGGTGGTTGTTCATCCAACAAGAATGCAACAAGTATCAAGCCGCACTTGAAAGCGTTGAAGCACGCCCCGTGAGTGGTCTCGGCATTGGGGACATGGTATGATATCTTATCTTTCGTTGCTACGGCCGAGGCTTCGGCCTTCTCTATGTTTGCATGTCCAATTCTTGTTTGATCGTGTAGGCATTTCAATCTTTGGAAGCATTCAAGGCCCGGCACAATGACAAGCCATTCACTCTCACGCATTGTTGGACGATCATCAACAATTGCCCTAAGTTCAAAGATCAATACCGCGAACTTCAAAGGAAGAGAGGAAAGAAGACGGCCGAGTTGGCCGGAGGTGGAGATGGTGAGGCGTTGAAGAGGCCGAGGGGCAAGACCAACTCCAAGATGGACGACAAGCGTGATGCGGCATCCTTTGCCTTGCATGAGACTTTGCACGGCATGATGTCTCAAAAGGAAGTTAGGGACGAGAAAAAGCGACAAGGCAAGGAGGAGCAAATGAAGCAATACCTACAGCTTCAAACGAAGAAGCTTGAGATGGAGGAGGCGGCCAAGAAGAGGAAGATCGACATGGAGGAGGCGGCCATGCAGAGGCAGCTCGACATTGAGGCCGCCAATGCCGCGGCCAGGCAGAGGCAGCTCGACATCGAGGCCGCCAATGCCGCAACCAAAGCAAAGGAGGTGGCGCTAGCGATCATGAGCGTCGATTTGAGCAAGATGAGCGAGAAGACGAGGAGCTGGTTCGAGGCCCGGCAGAAAGAGATGTTCGACGCCGACGGCCTGAACTAGGCGGCCTGTTCGGCTGTGGCACGGGGTGCCGGCCGCTGGCTGTGTGCCGGCGAGAAACCTATTCATTTTGAAGGCTGGCTGTGTTGCCGGTCGCTGGCTTTATTGCCGGCGAGGTCGTGTAGGCTGGTTGTGTTGCCGGCGAGAAAACTATTCATTTTGGAGGCTGGCTGTGTTGCCGGCCGCTGGCTGTGTTGCCGGCGAGGTCGTGTAGGCTGGCTGTGTTGCCGGCGTGAACCAGGACGTGGTTTATTCGCATATGTGTGTTCGAACCAGGAGGCGGACAGGATGGGGCCGAAGGATGCGTCCGCGCGCTGGGCGCACGGCCACCGCATCCGAGAAAAGGCCCGGACGCGATCCATTGCCCGCCCCAAACGGACAGAATCCGGACAAAACGGACGTCCGTTTGGGGTCGTGCGCTGGAGTTGGCCTTATGTGCATAATATGGGGAGGAGATGACGTGCCATGTTCCATGGGCTGCATGCCTACTTGCCATTTTTCTATTCTTTTTGAGGGAGAGAATGCCGCTGGAAACGGACGCAGAAGATCATCAGCCCGGAGCAGACCAGCAGCATGCGCACTGACGAAATCAGCTGCGTAGCGATGTCTTGCGGGCCTTAATGGCAGTGGTGAAGAGGCAGGTGGGCGGGCTGAATCGAGGGAGATTGACGTCCCTGTCTGTATAGCGCTGGTCCGTCCTCCTGCCAGTTTGTAACTGAGCGCTGATATGGCCGTTCTTTACGCTGGTCTATGCTAGTGAACTTCTGATTGTCCCACTTGTAAGCCAGTAGTGGGACGATGATGTGGATGGCCTGTTGATGTGGTTAGCTTGCATGTAGAGATAAATAATGTAGTGGGGTTGAATCTCTTAGGTATATAGGATTAGGATCATGTGGCTGCCCAACTCAAATATGGCGTCCATGATCCAATGAAAGCGCTGACCGTAAGTTCCTATTCGCCGCACCATGCGGCAAAACGCACAGGAGCATCAGGCGAGCACCGAAACAGCCCGACCCATTTTAGCACCGAAACAACCTGGTTTCTACTGGACTTTTGTCTGGTGTTTCTTTTACTCGTTTTCTTCTGGTTTTATTTTGATTATTTCTTTTTTCAAAAAAGTTCCCTCTTTTAAAAATAAAAAATAACAATATTTGTTCCAAATTTCAAAATATAATTGGGATTTTCAGAAAATGTTTGTGTTACAAATATTTGTTCGGACTTCCAAAAATATTTCTGTCCTTTAAATTTTAAAAGTCTTTCACTTTTTAGAATTTGTGAAATAATTTTGTAGTTTAAAAAATTCTTTTGCTTTTAAAAAGTTCTCTGTATTAAAAAAATCTTATTTTTTTCACAAATAAATTTTCCTAGTTTTATAAAATTTATTCACAGATTAAAAAATGTTTGCACTTTTATGAAAATTTTCAGAATTTTACAAAATAATCGTGTTTTCAAATTTTGTTCCTGTTTTCAAAAAGAGATGGAATTTTCGCATATTTCAACAAATGTCATGAATTTCAAATTTTGTTCACGTTTTCAAAAAATATTCACTTTTTAACAATATTCATTTTTTCAAAAGGAAAACGAAAGCCAAAAACCGGGTGCTACAGTGCACCATCTGCTACCGCAGAACGCGAATTGCTATGGTGCTCTACAGCTATAGGGGCTCCATGCGAGACGTTAGCAACGCTCGCCTAGGGGTTTGCTTAGTGGCCGGTCCAATAACGGTTTTTGGAAAATTTCTATGATAGTGTTTTTTGGAAAGTTTCTATGATAGTGGTTTTTGGAAATTTTTGAATATATTTTTTCTGTATGTAGGGAATGCTATTCATGCCGATGAATCGACGAAACAATGTCCTTTGTAGTTTTTTGTGCAATGTCATATGTCCTAAAGTAAAATTTTGGTGCGTCTTCATATGCTTTTTCAAAAGCAAGAATTACTACTATTTATTAACTTTTGCTTTTCTGTGTGCTTTCCCTATCAGTTTTCATTGTGCTTTGTATGTTTTTTTTATGTTTTTTATGTTCAGTTTTCTTTATTTTTTAAATACATGTCGACATTTTCTAAATACATGTCCTCTACTTTTCGTATATAGGTTGAATATTATACACATTATATATTTTCCAAATACATGATGAACATTTATCTGAAATACATGTTGAACGTTTGTAAAATGCACATTGAACATTTGTTTTGAATACACGTCGTGATTTTTTTTTAAACAAGTGATCACATTTTTTAATTTTGTAAAGAAAAACAAGTGTGGCGAACGCTGTCAAAAATTGAGATAACATACCTTTTGAAATATATATTTAAAATATATACAAATATAAATAAAATTATAAAATAAATAGAAAGAACAAACAAGACAAAAAGAAATAAAAACAATAGTACATAATTACCTCTTTTAGGGGGTAGTACCTAATTACCTTTTTTAGCAGAGTACAATCAAAGTCTGTCACATACACGAGCATACATTCATCCCTATAACCACACTCACGCACACACACCCTATCCTACAAACATCTCTGAGAGACTGAACCGGCACATCATCTTCAGATTGACGAAGTCGCCACATGCGCTTTCATAGTCGACAGGAACGTCTCCTCCCACTGAACGTACATCGCCGAAAGGCGTGGAATAAATTCAAAAAAATGCAAGCACAAATGTCAAGTCTGAGACTTGAACTCTGGTGGACAGGGGATATCACTGTCTTCCTAACCATCCAACTGCAAGTTGGTTTGCTCGTACGTAATTACCTAGTGCGTGGTGATGTCAATGTCCTATCCATTACTGTGCGTAGCCCATTCACGGGGGATATTGAGGTTCTTCGTTCTCGTAAGGAAAATTCTAGGTCAACAGCTCGTAAAAGGCAAGACCTAGACGTGGTCCCTTAAGAAAGACAAAAACCGATTGCGAGCCCAGGTTAGAGGTAGTTCTTTGTGAAAATAGAAACCATAACATTATTGCTGTATACCCTAAAACAATTCTGGAAAATGTGTGCATGTACATATACATGTCTACTATATGCATACGAATTTCATCAATACTTTTGTAGTGTAAAGCAAATACAAGTATCAAAGTGGGGTTACGTTTTATTGTTATTGGGCCAGAAATTTGACATTTTGTGTAGCTTACAAATTAAATATTATTTAAAAATTATAATACACGCACAGAGATAAAACAAATATATTTTCGTAGACATAAAGTATTTTTAACACATAAATAATGATTTTTTTTTGGAAATTCCGGACCGCACATAGACAAAGAGCCGAAATGACATCTCGAAGATGGAGCTCATCCTATTCAACGCCTTCAACGTATGATATGCAAGCATCACCTTAAGAAAACTCTTGTGGACTAAGGCCACCACGCCCCACCACTGTCATTGTCTCTCCCACTCATAGACCCATCCGTCGGCACTGGGCCCAACCAATGTCTTTAGAATAGAAATGCTCTTTCTTTGTAACTCGTTCCTGCCAGGGGCGAATACCAAGGAAAAAAATGTGTACATTGGATGCGTCATGCGTGTTCACTGAAGGGCGAAGGAGCACATATGACCGACTTTGGGCGAAAAGCATCCTCTCAGCTACACAGTAAACCCCAATAGCCCTCTCAGCTACACAGTAAAATCCAGAGGACGCTTTCTTCCAGGATGCAAACCAGTGCATTTTCGGTGTACAATGAAGGAATTCAACGAATGTTGTACTTATACCCAAAGTCGAAAATCCAGAGCGTGGTTTGCGTGGTGGAAGAAAGCGTCCTCTGGATTTTCGACTTTGGGTATAAGAAAATGCATTGGTTTGCGTGGTGGAAGAAAGCGTCCTCTGGATTTTCGACTTTGGGTATAAGAAAATGCATTGGTTTGCGTGGTGGAAGTTGTGTATACCGAAGAAGAAAGGGGGATTGGGGTTTAGAGACCTTCACAGTTTTAATCTTGCTATGTTAGCAAAACAGTGTTGGCGTCTTCTCCAGAACCCAGACTCTTTGTGTGCGCAAGTTCTCAGAGAAAAGTATTATCCAGATGGAAATTTGTCGAAAGCTGGCCCAAAGAAGGTGTCTTCCTTTACATGGTAGTGCATAGTGGCGGGTATTCAGACTTTTAATAGAGGGTGCATATGGAGAGTGGGATCCGGTTCTCATATTGATATTTGGCACGACCCCTGGATACCGACTAGTGCAACATGAAAAGTGATTATGCCAAAGGGACTGTTAATGTTATCTAAAGTGGAGGAATTGATAAACCCTTACATGGGCGGGTGGGATGAACATCTTCTACGGGATTGCTTCTCGCCTGTTGATGTGCAACGGATCTTGCAAATTCCACTTAGTAGTAATCTAGAGGAGGACTTTGTGGCTTGGAACTACACGAGATCGGGTACCTTTTCCATCCAATCAGCTTACTATAAGGAACTTGATCACCAGTTTGGCGCGAGGCTCTCTAGCTCCGATGGACAAGGAAATACCCATGTCAATAGCATATGGAAAGAGGCTTGGAAACTTAAAGTCCCTGGTAAGGTGAAACACTTCGCATGGAAAGTTTTACACGGAGTCTTGCCATGTTTTGGGGTATTGGCTGCACGACATATTCCACTTTTGCCCCAATGCCCTCGCTGCAAAGTTGGGATGGGAGATATCCAACATACACTCTTCAACTGTCGAGAAGTTCAGAAGGTCTGGTCACCACTGAGTCTAACAGATATAATACGGAAGGCAATTACTGAGGACAGATCCGACTCTGTAACGATGGAAATTCTTCTCAAGCTAGACACAATAAGTGATGGCATTCCCACAGCAGAACTTGTGTCTGTTGCAGCTTGGTTCTTGTGCTGGCAGCAACGACAGATTGTGAAAGGGGTGTCAGCACAAACACCGGAGAAGACAGCCATGTCCATCAGAGTGTTAGCAACCAATTACATCAGATCACTTACCTCTAAGCTGCCGGTGAGGCTGGGAGATCATATGTGGAAGAAACCGACTTGTGGCATGGTGAAGGTGAATGTTGATGCATCATTTCATGCCGATACACTTTCAGGAGCAAGTGGAGCAGTGGTACGAGATGATAAGGGCGATGTTATTGCTGCAGCCAACTGGTTCATACCGCATGTCCATGATACTGATGCCGCTGAACTTCTTGCTATCAGAAATGGCATTTATCTCCTATCTAGCATTGGATGCACTAAAGCGGAGGTTGAATCTGATTGTTCTTTTGCGGTGGAATCCATACAGCTCTTGGGCAATTATATGGGGCCTGACAGTGCTGTTATTGCGGAGTGCAGGCAATTATCCATCCACTTTGCTAAGCTTTCTTTTGGGCATTGCTATAGAGAGGCAAACCAGGTAGCTGATGAGTTACAAAAACAAAGCTTTAGGACTAGATCTTCTGGTTCTTGGGATTCTTCAGTCCCGGACTTTATTTCCCACCTCCTTGTAAACGACATGACTATTATATGAGGAATAAAGTTTTAAACCAATGAAAAAAGAGGATGCTTTTTGCAACAGTTGGGCACACAGGAAACCAAACGGGCTGGTTTTTGCATGCTCGGTGTGAGCCATGTAAACAAACACGCCCTATGCTACTGAAGCACCGTCCAGTATGTGCCTAAATTCACGTAGTTTTCAATGTCCAGCTACAGCCAGAACCCTTTTAAGTAGTAAGGCAAAATCCTGACGAATTTGATGATCACATTATCACACCTGCTGTGGTACCTATAATTGGTAAAGTTGCTTCTTCATTTTGACTTTTTTCTAAATTGAAAAAACAAAAAAAGAGAGATGTAGGAACAAGCCCAACCCAAGACTTTGTTTATAGTGCCATTTTTATATTGTTTCTTCTAGTCTTTTTCAAACAAGGAAAAAAGTAAATAGTGCAAAGGCATAGTTCCATGAACAAGACAAGCCCAAACTGGTCAGGCCTATCCACATCACAAGACAACATGACTTGCAGCTCAATCTCCCATACCGGGTCTTCCCCAAGTCTTGAACGAAGAAACATCCTGCCAATCGATCAATCCATCGATTTAGCCTAGCATAGTTTGCTCAAAATGGAAAAATCCCCTCGTGGAGACAAATTGCCGGAAGGCACCGTTGTCTGCCAAACAATCAATCCATCGATCTAGCCCCCCACCTGTTGGGGAACGTTGCATGGAAACAAAAAATTTCCTACGCACACGCAAGATCTATCCATGGTGATGAGAATCTACGAGAGGGAGAGTGGATCTACGTACCCTTGTAGATCGCTAAGCGGGAAGCGTTAAGAAACGCGGTTGATGTAGTCGAACGTCTTCGCGATCCAAATCGCAAGCCGTCCCGCGATCCAATCACGATCCGTCCCGCGATCCAATCACGGTCCTTCTGATCTAGCGCCGAACGGACGGCACCTCCGCGTTCAGCACACGTACAGCTCGATGACGATCTCTGCCTCCTTGATCCAGCAAGGGAGAGCGGAGAGGTAGATGAGTTCTCCGGCAACACGACGGCATGGTGGCGGTGGTGGTGGTGCTATCCCGGCAAGGCTACGCCTAGCGCTACCGAAACCGCGAACGGCGGAGAAAACGATCTAGGGAGAGAGAGGGGCGCCAAGGGCTTCGTGTGTGCTCTTGGGGCGCCCCCTCCCCTCTATATATAGGTGGAGGGGCGTGGAGATCAGCCCCTCCAAGCCCTAGGGCGCAGCCAAGGGGGAGGAGTTGGACTCCTGGTCCAATTCCCTCCCTTTCCATAAACAGGTGGACTTTCCACCTCTCCCAAGCCACATGGGCCTTGAGGGACTTGTGTGCCTAGCCCAATAAGGCCAGGGCGCCTCCCCTCAGCCCATGCAAACCCTTGGGACATGGTGGAACCCTTGGTGGACTTCCGGACTCCTCCGTAAGTTTCCAGAACCTTCTAGAAGCTTCCCGGTACAATACCGAAAAAACCCGAAACTTTTTCGGTCGCCAAAATATGACTTCCCATATATAAATCTTTACCTCCGGACCATTCCGAAGCTCCTCGTGACGTCCGGGATCTCATCCGGGACTCCGAACAACCTTCGGTCACCACCATGCATAACTCAATACTACCGAAACGTCACCGAACGTTAAGTGTGCAGACCCTACGGGTTCGAGAACTATGTAGACATGACCGAGACACCTCTACGGTCAATAACCAATAGAGGGACCTGGATGCCCATATTGGTTCCTACATATTCTACGAAGATCTTTATCGGTTGAACCTCTATGTCAAGGATTCAGTTAAACCCGTACGATGTTCCCTTTGTTCATCGGTATGTTACTTGCCCGAGATTCGATCGTCGGTATCTCCATACCTAGTTCAATCTCGTTATCGGCAAGTCTCTTTACTCGTTCCGTAATACAAGATCCCGTGGCTAACACTTTAGTCACTTTGCTTGCAAGGCTCATTATGATATTGTATCACCGAGTGGGCCCTGAGATACCTCTCCGTCACACGGAGTAACAAATCCCAGTCTTGATCCATGCCAACTCAACAAACACCTTCGGAGATACCTGTAGAGCATCTTTATAGTCACCCAGTTACGTTGTGACGTTTGATACACACAAGGTATTCCTCCGGTGTCAGTGAGTTGCATGATCTCATGGTCATAGGAACAGATACTTAACATGCAGAAAACAATAGCAATAAATTGACACGATCATACGCTACGTTCACAGTTTGGGTCTTGTCCATCACATCATTCTCCTAATGATGTGATCACGTTATCAAATGACATCTCATGTCTATGGCTAGGAAACCTTAACCATCTTTGATCAATGAGCTAGTCTTATTAGAGGCATACTAGGGACACAGTGTTGTCTATGTACCCACACACATGTATTTGAGTTTCCAATCAATACAATTATAGCATGGATAATAAACGATTATCATGAACAACGAAATATGATAATAACTAATTTATTATTGCCTCTAGGGCATATTTCCAACAGTCTCCCACTTGCACTAGAGTCAATAATCTAGCTCACGTCGCTATGTGATTTACATTGTTAGGAATCTCACACCCAATGAGTTCTGGGGTTCGATCATGTTTTGCATGTGAAAGAGGTTTTAGTCAACGGGTCTGCGACATTCAGATCCATGTATACTTTGCAAATCTTTATGTCATACTGTAGATACTGCTACCACGCTCCACTTGGAGCCATTTCCAAATGGCTGCTCCACTATACGTATCCGGATTGCTACTAAGAGTCACCCGGATTGTTAAAGCTTGCATCAACGTAACCCTTTACGACGAACTCTTTATCACCTCCATAATCGAGAAACATTTCCTTAGTCCCCTAGTTACTAAGGATAATTTTGACCGCTGTCCAGTGATCCACTCCTGGACCACTCATGTACCCCTTGACAGACTCATGGCAAGGCACGCACCAGGTGCGGTACACAACATGGCATACTATACAGAGCCTATGGATAAGGCATAGGGGACGACCTTCGTCCTTTCTCTTTCTTCTGCCGTGGTCGAGCTTTGAGTCTCACTCAACTCCACACCTTACAAATCAGGCAAGAACTCTTTCTTTGACTGATCCATTTTGAACTCTTTCAAACTCTTGTCAAGGTATGTACTCATTGAAAGTCTTATCAGACGTCTTGATCTTTCTCTATAAATCCTGATGCCCAATATTTAAGTAGCTTCATTCCAGGTCTTCCTTTGAAAAACTCCTTTCAGACAACCCTTTATGCTTTCCAGAAATTCTACATCATTTCCGATCAACAATATGTCATCCACATATACTTATCAGAAATTCTATAGTGCTCCCACTCACTTTATTGTAAATACAAGTTTCTCATAAACTTTGTATAGACCCAAAAACTTTGATCACCTCATCAAAGCGTATATTCCAACTCCGAGATGCTTGCTCCAGTCCATAAAAGGATTGCTAAAGCTTGCATACATTTTAGCATCCTTAGGACTGACAAAACCTTCTGGTTGTATCACATACAACCTTTCCTCAAAGAAACCGTTAAGGAAACGATGTTTTGACATCCATCTGCCAGATTTCATAATTGAAAATTGCAGCAACTGCTAACATAATTCCAATAGACTTTTAGCATTGCTACGGGTGAGAAAGTCTCATCGTAGTCAACTTCTTGAACTTGTCAAAAACTTCTTTGCGACAAGTCGAGCTTTATAAATGGTGACATTTACCATCAGTGTCTGTCTTCTTCTTAAAGGTCCATTTGTACTCAACGGCCTGCCGTTCAACGGGCAAGTCTACCAAAGTCCATACTTGGTTTTCATACATGGATCCTTTCTCGGATTTCATGGCTCCTAGCCATTTGTTGGAATCCGGGCCCACCATCGCTTCTTCATAGCTCGTATGTTCACTGTTGTCTAACAACATGACCTCCAAGACAGGATTGACGTACCACTCAGAGGCGGTACGAGTTCTTGTCGGCCTACGAGGTTCGGTAGTAACTTGATCTGAAGTTTCATGATCATCATCATTAACTTCCTCTTCATTCGGTGTAGGCGCCACAGAAACATCTTTCTGCGTCGTGCTACTATCCAACTGAAGTGACGGTTCAACAACCTCATCAAGTTCTACTTTCCTCCCACTCAATTCTTTCGAGAGAAACTTTTTCTCGAGAAAGGACCCGTTTTAAGCAACAAACATTTTGCCCTTGGATCCGAGATAGAAGGTATACCCGACTGTTTCCTCAGGGTATCTTATGAAGATGCACTTTTCCGCTTTGGGTTTGAGCTTATCAGACATAAGCGTCGCATTCCCAAACTCTGAGAAATGACAGCTTAGGTTTCTGCCAAACCAAAAATCATACGATGTCATCTCAACGGACTTAGATGGTGCCCTATTTTAAAGTGAATGTGGTTGTCTCTAATGCATAACCCAAAACGATAGTGGCAAACGATAAGAGACATCATAGTACGCACCATATCCAATAGAGCACGACTACGACGTTCGGACAGACCATCACACTATGGTGTTCCAGGTGGCGTGAGTTGTGAAACAACTTCCACATTGTCTTGAGTTGCATACCAAACTCGTAACTCAGATATTTACCTCCACGATCACATCGTAGACATTTTATCTTCTTGTCACGATGATCTCAAACTTCACTCTGAATTTGTTTGAACTTTTTAAACGTTTCAGACTTGTGTTTCATTAAGTAAATATCCTCATATCTACTCAAATCATCAGTGAAGGTAAGAAAATAGCGATATCCACCGCACGCTTCAACACTCATTGGACCGCATACATCAACATGTATCATTTCCAATAAGTCACTTGCCCGCTCCATCAAGCCGGAAAACGGGGTTTTAGTCATCTTGCCCATGAGGCATGGTCTGCATGTCTCAACCGATTCGAAATCGAGTGAGTCCAAAGATCCATCAGCATGGAGTTTCTGCATGCATTTTACACCAATATGACCTTTAGCGACAGTGCCACAAGTATGTGGTACTATCATTATTAACTTTGCATCTTTTTGGCATCAATGAACATGTGTATTACTACGATCGAGATTCAATGAACCATTCACATTGGCTGCATGACCATTGAAGGTATTATTCATGTAAACATAATAACCATTATTCTCTAACTTAAATGAATAACCGTATTGCAATAAACACGATCTAATCACGTTTATGCTCAACGCAAACACCAAATAACATTTATTTAGGTTCATCACTAATCCCGAAGGTAGAGAGAGTGTGCGATGGTGATCACATCAACCTTGGAAACACTTCCAACACACATCGTCACCTCGCCCTTAGCTAGTCTCCGTTTATTCCGTAGCTTTTATTTCGAGTTACCAACATTTAGCAACTGAACCGGTATCTAATACCCAGGTGCTACTAGGAGTACTAGTAAGGTACACATGAATAAAACGTATATCAAATATACTTCTGTTGACGTTGTCAGCGTACTTATCTACCAAGTATCTAGGGCAGTTCCGCTTCAGTGACCGTTCTCCTCATAATAGAATCACTTAGTCTCGGGTTTGGGTTCAACCTTGGGTTTCTTCACTGGAGCAGCAACTGGCTTTGCCATCCATGAAGTTTCCCTCCTTGCCCTTGCCCTTCTCGAAACTAGTGGTTTTACTAACCATCAACACTTGATGCTCCTTCTTGATTTCTACCTTCGCGGTGTCAAACATCGCGAATAGCTCGGGGATCATTATTTCCATCCCTGGCATTTCATAGTTCATCACGAAGCTCTAGTAGCTTTGTGGCAGTGACTTGGAGAACTATATCAATCACTATCTTATCTGGAAGATCAACTCCCACTCGATTCAAGCGATTGTAGCACCCACACAATCTGAGCACATGCTCACCGACTGAGCTATTCTCCTTCATCTTGCAGGCAAAGAATCTTGTTGGAGGTCTCATACCTCTCAACACGGGCACGAGCCTGAAATCCCAATTTCAGCTCTTAGAACATCTCATATGTTCCGTGACGTTCAAAACGTTTTGGAGCCTCAATTCTAAGCCGTAATGCATGACGCACTAAACTATCAAGTAGTCATCAGAACATGCCTGTCAGATGTTCACAACATCTACAGACAACGCTTGAGGGGGTGGCGCACCGAGCGGTGCATTAAGGACATAAGCCTTCTGTGCAGCAATGAGGACAATCCTCAGATCGCGGACCCAGTCCGTATTATTGCTACCATCATCTTTCAAATCTATTTCTCTAGGAACATATAAAAATTCAAGGGAGCTACAGCGCGAGCTAGTGATCTACAACATAATTTGCAAAGACATTTTGACTATGTTCATGATAATGAGTTCAATTAATCATATTACTTAAGAACTCCCACTCAAATCAACATCCCTCGGGTTGTCTAAGTGTGACATGATCCAACCCAAGTCCGATCATCACGTGAGATGAGGTGGTTGCAATGGTGAACATCTCCATGTTGATCATATCTACTATATGACTCATGCTCGACCTTTCGGTTTCTTGTGTTCCGAGGCCATGTCTGTACATGCTAGGCTCGTCAAGTTTAACCCGAGTGTTCCGCATGTGCAACACTGGCTTGCACCCGTTGTATGCGAACGTAAAGTCTATCACACCCGATCATCACGTGGTGTCTCGAAACGACGAACCTTCGCAACGGTGCACACTCGGGGAGAACACAATTTTATCTTAAAATTTCAGTGAGGGATCACCTTATAATGCTACCGTCGTCCTAAGCAAAATAAGATGTATAAAAGGATTAACATCACATGCAAATCATAAGTGACATGATATGGCCATGAACTTGTGCTTTTGATCTCCATCTCCAAAGCACCGGCATGATTTCCATCGTCACCGGCATGACACCATGATCTCCATCATCTTGATCTCCATCAACGTGTCGCCATGAGGTTGTCACGCCAACTATTGCTTCTACGACTATTGCTAACTCATAGCGATAAAGTAAAGCAAAACGGCGAAAATAAATTAAAGACAACCCTATGGCTCCTGCCGGTTGCCGTACTCATCGACATGCAAGTCGTGATATTCTATACAATACATGATCATCTCATACATCACATATATCTCATCATGTAATTGGCCATATCACATCACAACATACCCTGCAAAAACAAGTTAGACGTCCTCTAATTGTTATTGCATGTTTTACGTGGCTGCTACGGGTATCTAGCAAGAATGATTCTTACCTACGCATAAACCACAACGGTGATACACAAATTGCTATTCAACCTTCTCAAGGACCGCCTTTGTCGAATCCGATCCAACTAAAGTGGGAGAGACAGACACCCGGCAGCCATCTTTATGCAACAAAGTTACATGTCAGTTGATGGAACCGGTCTCTCGTAAGCGTACGAGTAAGGTTGGTCCGGGCCGCTTCATCCCACAATACCGCTGAATCAAGAAAAGACCAAGGGAGGAAGCAATCTGAATATCAACGCCCACAAACTCCTTTGTGTTCTACTCATGATCTCATCTACGCATAGACCTAGCTCATGATGCCACTGTTGGGGAACATTGCATGGGAAACAAAAAATTTCCTACGCACACGCATGATCTATCCATGGTGATGAGAATCTACGAGAGGGAGAGTGGATCTACGTACCCTTGTAGATCGCTAAGCGGGAAGTGTTAAGAAACGTGGTTGATGTAGTCGAACGTCTTCGCGATCCAAATCGCAAGCCGTCCCGCGATCCAATCACGATCCGTCCCGCGATCCAATCACGGTCCTTCTGATCTAGCGCCGAACGGACGGCACCTCCGCGTTCAGCACACGTACAGCTCGATGACGATCTCCGCCTCCTTGATCCAGCAAGGGAGAGCGGAGAAGTAGATGAGTTCTCCGGCAACACGACGGCGTGGTGGCGGTGGTGGTGGTGCTATCCCGGCAGGGCTACGCCTAGCGCTACCGAAACCGCGAACGGAGGAGAAAACGATCTAGGGAGAGAGAGGGGCGCCAAGGGCTTCGTGTGTGCTCTTGGGGCGCCCCCTGCCCTCTATATATAGGTGGAGGGGCGTGGAGATCAACCCCTCCAATCCCTAGGGTGCAGCCAAGGGGGAGGAGTTGGACTCCTAGTCCAATTCCCTCCCTTTCCATAAACAAGTGGACTTTCCACCTCTCCCAAGCCACATGGGCCTTGAGGGACTTGTGCGCCTGGCCCAATAAGGCTAGGGCGCCTCCCCTCAGCCCATACAAACCCTTGGGATGTGGTGGAACCCTTGGTGGACTTCCAGACTCCTCTGGAAGTTTCCGGAACCTTCTAGAAGCTTCCCGGTACAATATCGGAAAAACCCGAAACTTTTTCGGTCGCCAAAATATGACTTCCGATATATAAATCTTTACCTCCGGACCATTCCGGAGCTCCTCGTGACGTCCGGGATCTCATCCGGGACTCCGAACAACCTTCGGTCACCACCATGCATAACTCAATACTACCGAAACGTCACCGAACGTTAAGTGTGCAGACCCTGCGGGTTCGAGAACTATGTAGACCTGACCGAGACACCTCTACGGTCAATAACCAATAGCGGGACCTGGATGCCCATATTGGTTCCTACATATTCTACGAAGATCTTTATCGGTTGAACCTCTATGTCAAGGATTCAGTTAATCCCGTACGATGTTCCCTTTGTTCATCAGTATGTTACTTGCCCGAGATTCGATCGTCGGTATCTCCATACCTAGTTCAATCTCGTTACCGGCAAGTCTCTTTACTCGTTCCGTAATACAAGATCCCGTGGCTAACACTTTAGTCACTTTGCTTGCAAGGCTCATTATGATATTGTATCACCGAGTGGGCCCTGAGATACCTCTCCGTCACACGGAGTAACAAATCCCAGTCTTGATCCATGCCAACTCAACAAACACCTTCGGAGATACCTGTAGAGCATCTTTATAGTCACCCAGTTACGTTGTGACGTTTGATACACACAAGGTATTCATCCGGTGTCAGTGAGTTGCATGATCTCATGGTCATAGGAACAGATACTTGACATGCAGAAAACAATAGCAATTAACTGACATGATCATATGCTACGTTCACAGTTTGGGTCTTGTCCATCACATCATTCTCCTAATGATGTGATCACGTTATCAAATGACATCTCATGTCTATGGCTAGGAAACCTTAACCATCTTTGATCAACGAGCTAGTCTTATTAGAGGCATACTAGGGACACAGTGTTGTCTATGTACCCACACATGTATTTGAGTTTCCAATCAATACAATTATAGCATGGATAATAAACGATTATCATGAACAAGGAAATATGATAATAACTAATTTATTATTGCCTCTAGGGCATATTTCCAACACCACCGTCGCATGGATGGAGACTAGTTCCGATGTCTCATTTGATCGCTTTGTTTCCTGCACGAAGACACAACCCGCATCCCACTTCCACATAGAGAATTGATTTGATTTTGTTGGCCATTGGGCGTTTGGCAAGTCACAAATTCCAACACACGAGTAGGAGCAGCCAGTGGCGAGGGCATTACTATGCAACTTTATTCTTGTAGACTTTGTTGGGCCTCCAAGCGCAGAGTTTTGTAGGACAGTAGCAATTTTTCCTCAAGTGGATGACCTAAGGTTTATCAATCCGTGGAAGGTGTAGGATGCAGATGGCCTCTCTCAAACAACCCTGCAATCAAATACAAGAAATCTCTTGTGTCCCCAACACACCCAATACAATGGCAAATTGTATAGGTGCACTAGTTCGGCGAAGAGATGGTGATACAAGTGCAATATGGATGGTAGATATAGGTTTTTGTAATCTGAAAAATATAAAAACAGAAAGGTAACAAATAGTAATCAACGAGCAAAACGGTATTGCAATGCTTGAAAACAAGGGCTAGGGTCCGTACTTTCGCTAGTGCAATCTCTCAACAATGCTAATATAATTGGATTACATAACCATCCCTCAACGTGCAACGAAGAATCACTCCAAAGTTCTTATCTAGCGGTGAACATAAGAAGAAATTGTTTGTAGGGTACGAAACCACCTTAAAGTTATCCTTTCCGATCGATCTATCCAAGAGTTCGTACTAAAATAACACCAAGTTATCCTTTCCGATCAATCTATCTAGAGTTCGTACTAAAATAACACCATATGATACGCATCAACCAACACTAATGTCACCTAGATACTCCAATGTCACCACAAGTATCCATGAGTTAATTATACGATACGCATCAAACAATTTCAGATTCATAATACTCAATCCAACACAAAGAACCTCAAAGAGTGCCCCAAGATTTCTATCGGAGAACATGGTATGAAAACGTGCAATCAACCCCTATGCATAGATCCCCTAGGTCACCGGAATCCGCAAGTTGATGCCTCAACATATATCAAGTGAATCAATAGAATACCCCAATGTCACTACGGGTATCCCACGCAAGACGTACATCAAGTGTTCTCAACCAAAATATTCAATCCAACATAACGACTTCTCAAAGGGATAGATTCAATTCATCACAACATGATAGCAAGGGAATAACATCATATGATTCGACTATACTAACAAAGCCCATGATACATCAAGATTGTGACATCTCAAGAACACGAGAGAGACAGAGATTGAACACATAGCTACTGGTACATACCCTCGGCCCCGAGGGTGGACTACTCCATCCTCGTCATGGCCTCCGCCGGGATGATGGAGATGGTCACCAGAGATGATATACCCTCTTCGGCAGGGTACTGGAACGCCTCCAGATTGGTTTTTCATCGATACAGAGAGTTGCGGCGGCGGAACTTCTCATCTAGGGTTATTTCTGGGGGTTTCTGAATATATAGGATTTTTGGGCGTAGGTTTCACACGAAGATGGGCCACGAGTGGACCACAAGACACCAGGGCGCGCCAGAGGGGCCTGGCGCGCCCTGGTGGGTTGTGCCCACCTCGTGGCTCTTCTAGCCCTCCAACGAAGCTTCTAGCGCCTCTTTTGTTCCAAAAAAAATTGTCAAAAAGTTTCGTTGCATTTGGAGAACTTTGATTTCTACACAAAAAACAACACCACGGTAGTTCTGCTTAAAATAGCGTCAGTCCGGGTTAGTTCTAAATAAATCATGTAAAGTGCATCAAAACCATATAAAAGTATTTTAAACATAGGTGAATGTGGCATGAATACTTCATAAATTATCGATACGTTAGAGACGTATCAGCATCCCCAAGCTTAATTCCTACTCGTCCTCGAGTAGATAAATGATAAAAGAAACAATTTATGAAGTGTGAATGCTAGCATAGCGCATAAGTTTGATCAATGATAATTTCAACCACTTTTCCTAGCATCATAACAACAACTCTTTCTCATAAAAATCATCATGATAAAGTAGCAACCAATTCACATGTTATGGTTCAAACAATGAATTCTCTTGAAACTTAACAACCTATGTTCTTAGTCACCAAACAATTGCAATTCAACTTATTCTCAACAAAGTCTAAGTAAGAGCTCCACATACTCAATCATCATATAGTCTTCTATGATTGCTAGTACTCAAAGCATATTTTTAGAACAAATGGCATCCATTGAACACAGAGAAATATAGGGGCTTAATGTTTCGCCTCCCAACTCATTTATCATAGAGATAATTGTCAACAATGATAAAATCATGATCAAATATATTTGACTGGCCATATGTGCCTAGATCTTTCCCCACCACATGATGCTTGCCAACTAGAGAATAATTGAGGTTGAAATGAGAATGCATACTATTGACTCTTGCATAAAAGTAAATACTAAAAGGTAAAAGATAGGCCCTTCGCAGAGGGAAGCAGACATTTGCATATGTGCGAGAGCTCATTGTTTAAAACAGAGAGAAAATTTTCGTGGTACGCCTTTCCTGTCAACGAAAATGCCCGAGTAGTTCTCAATACTTTCCATGCTAGATACATCATAGGCGGTTTCCAAACAGAATTTAAATTTTTACTCCCCCTCCACCATTCAAACACATTCCATGGCTGGCCGAATCCACAGTTGCCCTCCAAACAATCAACTTTCTAGGGGGAGTTTTTGTTTATTTATTTTTGTGTTATGCAGGACTGGGAATCCTTTTTACCAGCCTCTCTCGTGCAATGACAAGTGAATAAACATTCATCTTGAGAATAACTCGCTTAGCATGGAAGATAATGACCGCCCCATTGCTCCATGAGCGATACGAGCACACAAAACATATGTTTATTTGAATGTTTAGAGGTGGCACATGCAAATTTACTTGGAATGGCAGTGAAATACCATATATATAGGTAGGTATGGTGGACTCTTATGTAAGAAACTTGGCTCAAGGATTTGGATGCACAAGTAGTATCTCTACTTAGTATGAAGTGTTGGCTAGCAAAAGGTTCTAAACAAGCACCACACGTTGGAGGATCCATAACAATATAACTTCTATGCAAATATACCTAACCATAACTCATTACGTTGTCTTCCTTGTCCAACTTCAACTAATTTTCTCAAGTTTGAAAATAATTAATGGGTATTCACAATCATAAAAGATGTCCAAGATAATATATTTGTATGTGAAAGTTCTCTTTCTTATACTAATCATTCATGAATTGATCATACGACCAATACAGTGATTGTTAAACTTCAATAGGTTTTACTTTCTAAACCAAATGTGAACTTGCTACTAAGAATATAGCACATTGATAATTTCATATTTATGATATTTCATTCATTCACAATTTACTCTTAGGATATAAGTGAAGCACAAGAGTAAACATCAAACTACTCTCAAAAGATATAGGTGAAGATCAATGAGTAGTCAAACAATTAAGTAGATATGTGAGGACTCTCTCTCTCTCCATAAACATTTTCAGATCTGAGTATTTTATTCAAATAGCAAACTAAACAAAAAAATCACTCCAAGAATAGCACGCATCATGTGAACGAATAAAAATTTAGGCTCAACATAGGCTAACCGATAGTTGACGAAGAGTGGTGGGATGCGTAGCATCCCCAAGCTTAGATGCTTGAGACTTCTTGAAATATTTACTTGGGGTGCCTTGGGCATCCCCAATATTGAGCTCTTGTATCTCGTTCAATCTTCTCATATCCCGGTTTCACCTATTCTCAAAAACTTCATCCACACAAAACTTGAAAAGAACTCGTGAGATAGGTTAATGCACATAATAATAAATCAACTCTTTATGTACTGCCAAGACAAGTTGCATAATAATTTCAAACATCATCTACTGTTTACTATCATTTCCACAATTTATATCTACCAATATAGGATATGGAAACTATAGGATAAGTAGATAACAAAACTATGACAGCAATCTGTCCAAACAGAACAGTCTGTAGCAATTTATGAAAACAGTGTACTTATGTCACTCAAACAATTATGAAAATTTAGGACAGGCTAAATAATTTATATTAAAATACTTTGTAAAAGGTTCAGAAACTTTCCACGTTCCAGCAAAATATGAAAATTCCAACACTACAGCAAAAGTTTCTGTTTTTACCCAGCACACATCAAACATGCAATTCAAGCATCCTAAAAGCAATTCTTGGAACTCTTTATTGAAAAACAAGATTATAAATAACATATAACAGAGAACAAAAAAATAAAATGACGCTCCAAGCTAAACACATATTATGTGACGAATAAAAATATAGCTATAAGTAAGATACACCGATAGTGTTGAAGACGAAAGAGGGGATGCCCCGGGAGGCATCCCCAAGCTTAGACGCTTGAATCTTCCTTGGATATCACCTTGGGGGTGCCTTGGGCATCCCCAATCTTAGGTTCTTGTCACTCCTTATTCTCCTCATATCGGTGTCTCACCCAAAACTTGAAAACTTCAATCACACATAACTTAACGGAACTTCGTGAGATGGGTTAGTATAATAAATAAATATCATTCACTTAGGTACTGTAAAGACAAGATTCATAATTGTTATCACATAATACCTAATGTATTATACCATTCACATAATTTATATCACTGAATATAAGCTATGGGAACACTAAAGCAAGCAAACTATGCATGCAAAATAGAATCTGTCAAAAACAGAACAGTGTGTGAAGATCTGTAGTGTAACCATACTCCCATGTCTCTAAAACTTCGGAAAAATTAGGACAACCTGAATAATTTGTATATAAATACTATGTAAAAATTTCAGATCATTATCACTCTCCAGTAAAAAATGAAAATTTATGTACTGGAGTCAAAAGTTTCTGTTTTGGTTCAGCATCAATTCCACTCATCTTGTGAGTCATTCCAAAGGCTTTACTTGGCACTTTATTGAAATAAAAGACACAAAACATGATTAATACAGTATCTTAATCATATGAACACTCAAAAACAGAAAGTAAAAGTGTTGGGTTCTCTCCCAACAAGCGCTTTTCTTTAAACCCTTTTAGCTAGACATGATGATTTCAATGATGCTCACATAGGAATAGTATTTGAAACATGTAAGAGAGCATCATGAATCTCATGACAAGCACATTTAACTCTAACCCACTTCCTATGCATAGGGATTTTGTGAGCAAACAATTTATGGGAGCAAGAATCAACTAGCATAGGAAGGCAAAACAAGCATATCTTCAAAACTTTGAACACATAGAGAGGAAACTTGATATTATTGCAATTCCTACAAGCATATGTTCCTCCCTCATAATAATTTTCAGTACCATCATGAAGGAATTTCACAATATAACTATCACATAAAGCATCATTTTCATGATCTACAAGCATAGAAAATTTATTACTCTCCACATAAGCAATTTTCTTCTCATTCATTGTAGTGGGAGCAAACTCAACAAAATAACTATCATGAGATACATGATTGACATAACCACATTCAATATAGCCATACTTCCCTGTCTCTAAAAATTCTGAAAAATTAGGAAAAAGTGAATACTTTGTATATGCAGACTGTGTAAAAATTTCAGATCATTATCACGCTCCAGTAAAAAATGAAAATTCCTATACTGGAGTCAAAAGTTTCTGTTTTGGTTCAGCATCAATTCTACTCATCTTGTGAGTCATCCCAAAGGCTTTACTTGGCACATTATTGAAATAAAAGGCACAAAACATGATTACTACAGTAGCCTAATCATGTGAACACTCAAAAACAGAAAGGAAAAGTGTTGGGTTGTCTCCCAACAAGCGCTTTTCTTTAAAGCCTTTTAGCTAGGCATGATTATTTCAATGATGCTCACGTAAAAAGTAGTAATTGGAACATGCAAGAGAGCATCATGAATCACATGACAAGAACATTTAAGTCTAACCCACTTCCTATGCATAGGGATTTTTTGAGCAAACAATTTATGGGAGCAAGAAGCAACTAGCATAGGAAGGCAAACAAGCATAACTTCAAAACTTTGAACTCATAGAGAGGAAACTTGATATTATTGCAATTCCTACAAGCATATGTTCCTCCCTCATAATAGTTTTCAGTAGCATCATGAATAAATTCAACAATATAACTATCACATAAAGCATTCTTTTCATGATCCACAAGCATAGAAATTTTATTACTTTCCTCATAAGCAAATTTCTTCTCATTCATAATAGTGGGAGCAAACTCAACAAAATAACTATCATGAGATACTTGATTGACATAACCACATTGGATATTAAAATCATGATGACAAGTTTCATGGTTATCATTATTCTTTATAGCATACATGTCATCATAATAATCATCATATATAGGAGGCATGCCATCATCGTCATAAATTTGCTCATCAAAACTTGGGGGACTAAAAATATCATCTTCATCAAACATAGCATCCCCAAGCGTGTGGCTTTGCATATCATTAGCATCATGGATATTCAGAGAATTCATACTAGCAACATTGCAATCATGCTCATCATTCAAGGAATTCTCATTAAGTATTTTCATAATTTCTTCCTCTACCAATTGAGCACAATTTTCTGAATCCTTATTTTCACGAAAGACATTATAAAGACGAAACAAATGATGCAACCTAAACTCCATTTTTTTGTAGTTTTATTTTACAAAACCAAACTAGTGAAAAACAAGAAACTAAAAGATTTAATTGCAATATCTAAAGATATACCTTCAAGCACTCACCTCCCCTGCAACGGCGCCAGAAAAGAGCTTGATGTCTACTACGCAACTTTATTCTTGTAGACTTTGTTGGGCCTCCAAGCGCAGAGTTTTGTAGGACAGTAGCAAATTTTTCCTCAAGTGGATGACCTAAGGTTTATCAATCCGTGGGAGGTGTAGGATGAAGATGGTCACTCTCAAACAACCCTGCAATCAAATACAAGAAATCTCTTGTGTCCCCAACACACCCAATACAATGGCAAGTTGTATAGGTGCACTAGTTCGGTGAAGAGATGGTGATACAAGTGCAATATGGATGGTAGATATAGGTTTTTATAATCTGAAAATATAAAAACAAAAAGGTAACAAATAGTAAACAACGAGCAAAATGGTATTGCAAACAAGGCCTAGGGTCCGTACTTTCGCTAGTGTAATCTCTCAACAATGCTAATATAATTAGATCACATAACCATCCCTCAACGTGCAACGAAGAATCACTCCAAAGTTCTTATCTAGCAGTGAACATAAGAAGAAATTGTTTGTAGGGTACGAAACCACCTTAAAGTTATCCTTTCCGATCGATCTATCCAAGAGTTCGTACTAAAATAACACCAAGTTATCCTTTCCGATCAATCTATCTAGAGTTCATACTAAAATAACACCATATGATATGCATCAACCAACACTAATGTCACCTAGATACTCAAATGGCACCACAAGTATCCATGAGTTAATTATACGATACACATCAAACAATTTCAGATTCATAATACTCAATCCAACACAAAGAACCTCAAAGAGTGCCCCAAGATTTCTATCGGAGAACATGGTATGAAAACGTGCAATCAACCCCGTGATACGTCTCTGTCGTATCTACTTTTCCTCACACTTTTGCCCTTGTTTTGGACTCTAATTTGCATGATTTGAATGAAACTAACCCGGACTGGCGCTGTTTTCAGCAGAACTACCATGGTGTTGTTTTTGTGTAGAAATAAAAGTTCTCGGAACTGGACGAAACTTTTTGGAGATTTATTTTACAATAAATAAAAAATACTAGAGCCAAGAACCACCGGAGGGGGGGGGGCTGGCTGGGCACAAGACACCAGGGCGCGCCAGGCCCCCCGACGCGCCCTGGTGGGTTGTGCCCACCTCGTAGCCCCATTGACCCTAATTCCGACGCTATAAAATCCTATTTTTGGAGAAAAAATCAGACAAAAAGTTTCATCGCGTTTTACGATACGGAGCCGCCGCCACCTCCTGTTCTTTATTGGGAGGCCGGATGTGGAGCCCGTTTGGGGCGCCGGAGAGGGGAATCTTCGGTCTTCGTCATGATCAACCCTTCTCCATCGCCAATTCCATGATGCTCCCCACCGGGAGTGAGTAATTCCTTCGCAGGCTTGCCGTTCAGTGAGGAGTTGGATGAGATTCATCATGTAATCGAGTTAGTTTTGTTAGGGCTTTATCCCTAGTGTCCACTATGTTCCGAGATTGATGTTGCTATGACTTTGCCATGCTTAATGCTTGTCACTAGGGCCCGAGTGCCATGATTTCACATCTGAACTGTTTATGTTATCACCATTATATCTATGTTCTTGATCCGATCTTGCTAGTCATACGCACCTATTAAGTGTTCTGATCCGCAAACCCCGGAGTGACAATAGTCGGGATACTTTTCGGTGATGACCGTAGTTTGAGGAGTTCATGTATTCACCTTGTGTTAATGCTTTGTTCCGGTTCTCTATTAAAAGGAGGCCTTAATATCCCTTAGTTTCCTTATGGACCCCGCTGCCACGGGAGGATAGGACAAAAGATGTCACGCAAGTTCTTTTCCATAAGCACGTCTGACTATTTACGGAATACATGCCTACATTACATTTATGAACTGGAGCTAGTTCTTTGTCGCCCTAGGTTATGACTGTTATAAGATGAATATCATCCAACGAGTTCACCGATCCAGTGCCTACGAGTTTGAAACGTCTCCAACGTATCTATAATTTTTGATTGTTCCATGCTATTATATTATCTGTTTTGGATGTTTTATATGCATTAATATGCTATTTTATATTATTTTTGGGACTAACCTATTAACCTAGTGCCCAGTGTCAGTTTCTGTTTTTCCTTGTTTTTGAGTATTGCAGATAAGGAATATCAAACGGAGTCCAAACGGAATAAAATTCTACGATGATTTTTCTTGGACCAGAAGGAACCCAGGAGACTTGGAGACGAGGCCAGAAGACCCACGGGTGGTCCACAAGCCACCTGGGCGTGCCCCTGGGGGGGTGCCCCCCTGGCTTGTGGACCCCCCGTGGCTCCTCCAACCCTAATTCTCCGCCTATAAATTCAGAAATATTCCCCCAATACCAAAAAGAGACACGATAATACTTTTCCGTCGCTGGAAGCCTCTGTTCCCGTGAGATCCCATCTTGGGGCCTTTTCCGGTAATCTGCCGGAGGGGGATTCGATCACGGAGGGCATCTACATCAACTCCATTGCCCCTCCGATGATGCGTGAGTAGTTCACCTCAGACCTTCGGGTCCATAGCTAGTAGCTAGATGGCTTCTTCTCTCTCTATGTTATTCAATACCATGTTCTCCATGATCTTCATGGAGATCTATCTGATGTAATACTCTTTTGCGGTGTGTTTGTCGAGATCCGATGAATTGTGGATTTATGATCAGATTATCTATGAATATTATTTGAATCTTCTCTGAATTCTTATATGCATGATTTCATATCTTTGCAAGTCTCTTCGAGTTTTTGGTTTGGTTTGGTCAACTAGATTGGTAATTCTTGCAATGGGAGTAGTGCTTAGTTTTGGGTTCAATCTTGCGGTGTCCTCACCCAGTGACAAAGTAGGGGTAGCGAGGCACATATTTGTATTGTTGACATCAAGGGTAAAAATATGGGGTTTTCATCATATTGCTTGAGTTTATCCCTCTACATCATGTCATCTTACCTAATGTCTTACTCTGTTCTTCATGAACTTAATACTCTAGATGCAGGCAGGAGTCGGTCTATGTGTGGAGTAATAGTAGTAGATGCAGAATCGTTTCGGTCTACTTGACACGGACGTGATGCCTATATGCATAATCATTGCCTTGGATATCGTCATAACTATGCGCTTTTCTATCAATTGCTCGACAGTAATTTGTTCACCCACCGTATTATTTTCCTTCAAGAGAGAAGCCTCTAGTGAAACCTATGGCCCCCGGGTCTATTTTCCATATTATATTTTCAGATCTATAAACCAAAAATACCACAAATACTTTGCTGCAATCTTTTTACTTTTATTTTACTTTTCGTTTTAGTAATCTTTTATATCTATCTCTATCAGATCTCATCCTCGCAAGTAACCGTGAAGGGATTGACAACCCCTTTATAGCGTTGGGTGCAAGTGTTGGATTGTTTGTGTAGGTGCAAAGATTGGGGCCTTGCCTGTACCTCCTACTGGATTGATACCTTGGTTCTCAACAACTGAGGGAAATACTTATCTACTTTGCTGCATCACCCTTTCCTCTTCAAGGGAAAACCAACGCAGAGTTTTTCACATATTGTTCTTGCTAAGTTACTATTGCTACTGCTACTGTTACACTTGCTACAAAACTATTGCTATCACTGTTACCGTTACTGCTACTTCTGCAACTGCTATCAAAACTATCATACTACTGTGCTACTGATCACTCTGCTGCAGATATTTAATCTCTAGGTGTGGTTGAATTGACAACTCAGCTGCTAATACTCTCAAATATTCTTTGGCTCCCCTTGTGTTGAATTTATAAATTTGGGTTGAATACTCTACCCTCGAAAACTGTTGCGATCCCCTATACTTGTGGGTTATCAAGACTTTTTTCTGGCGCCGTTGCCGGGGAGCATAGCTATATTTGTTGAGTCACTTGGGATTTATATCAATTGATCACTATGAAGAATCTGAAGGATCCAAAGACCAAGATTTTTTCCTCTAAGACGAGGGGAGGTAAGGAACTGCCATCTAGCTCTGCACTTGATTCACCTTCTGTTATGAGTAAGTTTGCAACACCACCACATGCTAGTAATCGTGATATGTCGCAAGTTATTGATGATGCTACTTCTGCTATGAATGATGCTTATGATGATGCTAGTTCCATGCTTGATGATAATGTGCCAGTAGGTGAATTTCTTGATGAACAAATTGCTAGAGCTAAAGAGAATGAAATTACTGAAACTAATGAAACTACTGAACCTGATGAAGCCTTTGAAACTGATGACTATGAAACACCTATTAGACCTGGCTCTCTTAGATTTGAAATACCTAAGATACCTGAAGGTTATGTTTTGGATGGAGAGATACCTAGAGAAATCATTTCTTGTAAGGATATAGATGATCTTAAGAAATTGCTGCGCAAGTATAAGGAAAAGACTTTGAATGCTAGAATGAAATGTGATCCTAAGTTTGCTACTTCACCTATCTTTGTTACCGATAAGGATTATGAATTCTCTGTCGACCCAGAGTTAATTTCTTTGGTTGAATCTGATCCTTTCCATGGCTATGAAACTGAAACTGTAGTGGCACATCTCACTAAGCTGAATGATATAGCCACCCTCTTTGCTCATGATGAGAAGATTCGCTAGTACTATATTCTTAAGTTATTTCCGTTCTCATTAAAGGGTGACGCTAAGACATGGTACAATACTCTTGCTCCTGGTTCAGTGCATAGTCCCCAGGATATGATTTACTACTTCTCTGAAAAATATTTTCCTGCTCATAAGAAACAAGCCGCCTTACAGGAAATATTTAATTTTGTGCAAATTGAAGAAAAGAGTCTCCCATAAGCTTGGGGAGGCTTCTCCAATTTCTTAATGCTTTGCTTGATCATCCTCTCAAGAAAAATAAAATACTTGATATCTTCTATAATAGACTAACTGATGCTTCTAGGGACTTCCTAGATAGTTGTGCTGGTTGTGTTTTCAGAGAACGAATTGTCAAACAAGCTGAGGAATTATTGAATAACACATTGAAGAATTATGATGATTGGACTCTTCCTGAACCACCACTTAAACCCACTCCGAAGAAGAGGGGTATCTTATTTCTCAGTCCTGAAGATATGCAAGAGGCAAAGAAATCTATGAAGGAAAAAGGTATTAAAGCTGAGGATGTTAAGAATTTACCACCTATTGAAGAAATACATGGCCTTGGCACACCACCACCTCCACAGGTGGTAGAGGTAAATTCTTTATTACAGTTTGATGAAGGTGATATCCCTTACAATAAACATCCTAGTCAATGCTTATATGAGTTTGACAACTATATTATGAAGCAAGATCATTTCAATGCACATGTTCTGAAACAATTGAAATATAATTCTGATATGATTGCTCGCTTGAGCGACTTGCTATTTAGAATCAGTAATGATGTTAGAGGTGTAGGAAAACATGCCTCTATGGTTCAAACTCAGTTAGAACAAGTTGCTAAATCTCAAAAAAAAATACTTGATGAAATGAAAAATAATATGAATGATTTTGCTGCTAGAGTAGTAACTAGGGGAGGTAGAATGACCCAAGAACCACTTTATCCTGAAGCTCATCCTAAAAGAATTGAACAAGACTCTCAGAAAATTAATACTGATGCACCTAGTCCTTCTAAAAAGAAAAAGAAAAAGAAAAATGATA
The DNA here is from genome assembly GCA_039707655.1 of Elymus sibiricus. Taxonomy (NCBI): domain Eukaryota; kingdom Viridiplantae; phylum Streptophyta; class Magnoliopsida; order Poales; family Poaceae; genus Elymus; species Elymus sibiricus. Next base: position 343,559,558 of record CM077663.1, read on the forward strand.
GGACTTTGCATACCTCTAGTGAACCTGAGATACAAAAACCTCCTGATAAGAATGATGTCTCTATTTCTGATGCTGAAACTCAACCTCGTAATGAACATTCACCTAGTGATAATGAAAATGATAATGATGATGTTCATGAGGATACTCAACCTAACAATGATAAAGAACCAGATAATGATGTTGAAGTAGAGCCTGATGTTTATCTTGATAACCCACAACCTGAAAACAAACGTTATGATAAAAGAGACTTTGTGGCTAGAAAACATGGTAAAGAAAGAGAGCCATGGTTTCAGAAACCCATGCCCTTTCCACCTAAACCATCTAAGAAAAAGGATGATGAAGAATTTGAACGCTTTGCTGAAATTATTAGGCCAGTCTTTTTGCGTACCCGCTTAACAGATATCCTAAAGATGGCCCCTTATGCAAAGTACATGAAAGACATCATCACTAATAAAAGAAAGATACCTGAAACTGAAATCTCCACCATGCTTGGTAATTATTCTTTTAAGGATGGAGTACCTAAAAAACTTGGAGACCCTGGATTACCAACTATACCTTGCTCCATTAAAAGAAATTATGTCAAAACTGCTTTGTGTGATTTGGGAGCTGGTGCTAGTGTTATGCATTTCTCCTTATACAAAAGACTTGATTTGAATAAACTCACACCTACTGAAATATCATTGCAAATGGCTGACAAATCAATTGCCATACCTATCGGTATTTGTGAGGATGTGCCCGTTGTTCTTGCAAATGTTACTATCTTAACGGACTTTGTTATTCCTGAGATGCCCGAGGACAACAACATGTCGATTATCCTTGGTAGACCCTTTTTGAATACTGCAGGGGCTGTTATTGATTGCAATAAAAGCAAAGTCACTTTTCATATCAATGGTAATGAGCATACGGTGCACTTTCCGAAGAAACAATTCCAAGTGAATGGTATAAATGTTATTGAAGAATCTCCAACAATCACTATTGGAAGTTTTCAATTACCTCTACCTACCGCCAAAAAGAAATATGATACACTTATTGTTGGGGATATGCACATCCCCATGGAGGTAACTTAGTGTTTTACGAAAGTTCTTCGGTTTCATGCGAATCGGAAGTGGTTGTTAATAAGACTTGATCAACCTTATTAATGGATCATTTTTGAGAGGTATGAAGTCGATGAATCTAGTAGGCACAACTCTTTGCTTCCACCTTTTATTTTCTGTTTTACCTAGTCAAATAAAATAAAATGCCATGTTTATCCTGTTTTCTGTTTTCTCCATGCAATAGAAAAATGACCCAAAAATAAAAGTCCTCAGAATGTTCTGAAAATTTGATATGATTTTTTTATGAATATTTCTGAATTTCTGGTGCAAATAACATCAGAGGGGGGGGGGTGCACCTGGTGCCCAGAAGACACCAGGGCGCGCCAGCAACCCGAGGCGCGCCCTGGTGGGTTGTGGCCCCCACGTGGGCCCCCTCACTTATTCCTTAAGCCCATGTCATCCCCTACCTCCAGAAAAAATAACCTTAGCCTCCATTCCCTTGTTCTTGCTCTCAAACCCGCGGATTTCGATCTCTTTGCTCGAAGCTCCGTTTCCGAAACTGTTTGGAGGGATTGCTACTTGGTATGTGACTCCTCCATTGCTCCAATTAGTTTTTGCTTTAGTGGGTTATTTTTAGAGTAATTAGCTACTCTTGGTGCTACTGTAGATGAGCTTGCATGTTGAATTCTTAGAGTTCTAAGTAGTTTGAATGCTAAATATGGCCTCTATGCATCCTTGGGAGTAGTTGCTATCAATCTTACGAAATTTTGTTGACAAAATTTTGCGGACTAAAATTTTCAGAATTTTTATTATAGGAATAAGATGGATTTCTTTAGGAAGTTTTCCTCCAAGAAAAATGCCAAAGGAGTCATTGGGGAATCATCGGACAATGACCTTCACACCCCGAGAATGGTAGAGGTGCGGTCGTGCGAATGGCCGCATGATGCCTTCATGGAGGAGACCTGGTTCCATCAAGAGTTTGCTCAATTTGTTGCAAATGCTGGGCTGACCGAGTTCCTCGCAGCTAAGTGTGACCAACACCACATCTTTACAAATTCCTTTGTGCAAAGTTTTCATTTTCTGAGAAAGAATAATCCTCCTGAGGTGCAGTTTAAGTTGTACGCTGAAACTCACAAAATACCACTCACTGACTTTTGCGACATATGCTTGATCCCTTCTGATGGGGAATTAAGAGAACCTAGACCAGCGGAGTTCGAGGATTTTCTCCTCACTTTAACAGTGGGTGAAGATAGAGGCGTGTCAAACGCTACTGCTACCAGTTTGCAGTTTCCTTCTGTGCATTACTTTGCTTTGTTCATCATAAAGTGTTTAACCGCTAGGGACAAGGTTGGCGCACTCAGTGCCCCTGACTTCGCTATTATACGCCATGCACTGTATAATGATCACACCTTTAGTATGGGGCTATTATTGCACGCCGCTTACACCTTAACAGGACCAAGGGAAAGATACATGGTGGTATTTATGCTACTCGCTTAGCGAGACACTTTAATGTTCAGATTCGCCCACATGATTATCTCTTGTCCCAAGTTTATCTAGATCGCAAGGCGTTGCAGGATCACTAATTTATTGAGACAACTGATTCTTTCCATAATATTCGTTACAACTTAGTATTCAGCGTCGAAACCCGTGATGTTATTCCGTTTCCTGCACCTGCTCTGTTTGATTCTATTGCCAGGAACGGATACAGGATCATGCCAGATGACATTATAGCCTATCGGAACAACCTAGCAGCTGCTGAGGAGGAGCCCCAGGGGTGGGACGCTCAGGTGCCGCCTCCACCTCACTTTAACTTAGGGCCGGATGGTTACTACGGATGGTGATTACCAATCTAGGCCAAAAGCCTAAGCTTGGGGGAGTACGTATTTCCACCGACATTACATTCATGTTCACACATTTCATTCCAGTTGTCGGTGTTCATACTTCTTCATTGTAATATCCATGCTAGATTTGTTTTCTCGCTTTCTTCTTGTGTGTTTGAGAAACTTTGAGAAAATCCAAAAATATTTCCTACTTCTTTTCAGTTTTTTCTTCTAGCTTAATTTAATTGTAGTATCAAAAGAAAACCCAAAAAGATTTCTCGTTTCTTCTTTTACATGTTGGGAGCTTTCCCGTGTAAATAGTTTTTCTCATTTTTGTTTTTTCTTTTTTTTAATTTGCCTTCTTCTAGAAAAACAAAAAAATCCAAAAATATTTCAGTGTTTTTCTCTGAAATTCTTTTCCCTTTGTTTGAGTCGTACCAAGGAGAAGACCACGATGAAAATGTTGAGTGGCTCTCATATGCACTATTGTTAATCTAACAAAGAGCCCGTGTTACCTTGTCTTCTCCTCTTGAATAAAATGTTTGCAGATTCCAGCTTAGTCCATGGCGTTCTTGCACTATTATTATTTCCTTATCATTCGGTCGTGCAAGTGAAAGGCAATAATATCGATATTTGATGAAGTGACCGTGGCAGAGAAAAGCGGGTATGAACTCAACTTGTTTTTGTTTTTGTAAATATGTTTAGCCTAGTATCCTTGATTCAGTATATTATGATCAAACATGTTTGCAATGACAATTAGAGATTATAGTTGTTCATGCCATGCTTAAGTAGCTAGGAGTGGATAATGATTTATCTTGGATGTCAACATGCATTAAAACGATTGTGATGTGGTATGATGATATGGTATCCTCCTCTGAGTGTTTCAAGTGGCTTGACTTGGCACATGTTCACGCATGTAGTTGAATCAAAACCAACATAGCCTTCGTGATATTTATGTTCATGCTGTCCATATCCTACTCATGCTAGTATTCAATGTTGATTATTCGTAATGCATGTTCATGACCGTTTTCGCTCTCTAGCTGGCCGCTTCTCAATCTATTTGCTAGCCTTCGCCTGTACTAAGCGGGAATACTGCTTGTGCATCAAAATCCTTAAACCAAAGTTATTCCAGATGAGTCCACTATATCTATCTATATGCGGTATTACCCTGCCGTTCCAAGTAAATTTGCATGTGCCACCTCTAAAAATTCAAACGAACATCTGTTTTGTGTGCCTGGCCCGCTCATGGAGCAACAGGGGGCGGTCAGTATCCTCCATGTTAAGCGGGTCATTCTCATGATGAGTGTTTATTGACTCGTCCTTACACGAGAGGGGCGGTAATAGGGATTCCTAGTCCCGAAATAAAAAATTACAAATAATTAAACAAAACCCCCCCAGGAAAGTTGTTGGTTTGGACGGTACCCGTGGATGCGGCTAGCCATGGAGTGTGATTGTTGGTGGAGGGGGGGGGTAAACCTTTACTTTTACCGCTTGGGAACCGCCGTTAATGTGTTTAGCATGGAAGATATTGATAACTCTTGGTCGTAACGTTGACAGGAAGGGTGTACCTCCCAAAATTATAGATATCTCTGTTTTAAGCTTTGAGCTCTGGCACCTCTGCAAATCCATGCTTCCCTCTGCGAAGGGACTATCTATTTACTTTTATGTTGAGTCATCACCTTCTCAAATAAGCGCCAGACCTGAGAGCACTATTGTCATCATCATGCATTGTGTATAGTTAATGTTGGGTGCAACATGACTGGATCTTTTCTACCATGAATTACAATGTTTAGTCGTTGCTTAAACTTTGGAGGTGCTCTGCATTTATGTTTTGCGGTCTCAGAAAGGGCTAGCGAGATGCCACTATTGTCATATTATATCATGATTGTTTTGACAAAGTGTTGGCGCTTGAGATATTTTATTATTGCTCGCTAGTTGCTTATGTCATTGATATGAGTTAATATAATTTCTAAGAGTTATTGCTGGCATGGTTAGTCATAATCTTTGCTGAAAACCTGGGTGCTACTTAAGCATATATATGTAAACAAGAACAAAAGAGTTCGTAAAAGTTTTTCTTTATCACTTTTAGTTTGTCAACTGAATTGCTTGAGGACAAGCAATGGGTTAATCTTGGTGGAGTTGATACGTCTCCGTCGTATCTACTTTTCCTCACACTTTTGCCCTTGTTTTGGACTCTAATTTGCCTGATTTGAATAAAACTAACCCGGACTCACGCTATTTTCACCAGAACTACCATGGTGTTGTTTTTGTGCAGAAATAAAAGTTCTCGGAACTGGACGAAACTTTTTGGTGATTTATTTTACAATAAATAAAAAATACTGGAGCCAAGAACCACCGTAGGGGGGGCCCTGGCTGGGCACAAGACACCAGGGCGCGCCAGCCCCCCCGGCGTGCCCTGGTGGGTTGTGCCCACCTCGTGGCCCCACTGACCCTAATTCCAATGCTATAGAATCCTATTTTTGGAGAAAAAAATCAAAGAGAAAGTTTCATCGCGTTTTACGATACGGAGCTGCCGCCACCTTCTGTTCTTCATCGGGAGGCCATATCTGGAGCCCGTTTGGGGCTCCGGAGAGGGGAATCTTCGGTCTTCGTCATCATCAACCTTTCTCCATCGCTAATTCCATGATGCTCCCCACCGAGAGTGAGTAATTCCTTCGTAGGCTTGCTGGTCAGTGAGGAGTTGGATGAGATTCATCATGTAATCGAGTTAGTTTTGTTAGGGCTTGATCCCTAGTATCCACTATGTTCTGAGATTGATGTTACTATGACTTTGCCATGCTTAATGCTTGTCACTAGGGCCCAAGTGCCCTGATTTTAGATCTGAAATGTTTATGTTATCACCATCATATCTATGTTCTTGATCCGATCTTGCTAGTCATACGCACCTATTACGTGTTCTGATCCGCAAACCCCGGAGTGACAATAGTCGGGATACTTTCCGGTGATGACCGTAGTTTGAGGAGTTCATGTATTCACCGTGTGTTAATACTTTGTTCCGGTTCTCTATTAAAAGGAGGCCTTAATATCCCTTAGTTTCCTTATGGACCCCGCTGCCACGGGAGGGTAGGACAAAAGATGGCATGCAAGTTCTTTTCCATAAGCATGTATGACTATTTACGGATTACATGCCTACATTACATTTATGAACTGGAGCTAGTTCTGTGTCGCCCTAGGTTATGACTGTTATATGATGAATATCATCCAACGAGTTCACCGATCCAGTGCCTACGAGTTTTCCACATATTGTTCTTGCTAAGTTACTATTGCTACAAAACTATTGCTATCACTGTTACCGTTACTGCTAGTGCTGCTACTGCTATCAAAACTATCATACTATTGTGCTACTGATCACTCTGTTGTAGATATTTAATCTCCAGGTGTGGTTGAATTGACAACTCAGCTGCTAATACTCTCAAATATTCTTTGGCTCCCCTTGTGTCGAATCTATAAATTTGGGTTGAATACTCTACCCTCGAAAACTATTGCGATCCCTTATACTTGTGGGTTATTACCCCTATGCATAGATCCCCTAGGTCACTGGAATCCGCAAGTTGATGCCTCAACATATATCAAGTGAATCAATAGAATACCCCAATGTCACTACGGGTATCCCACGCAAGACGTACATCAAGTGTTCTCAACCAAAATATTCAATCCAACATAACGACATCTCAAAGGGAAAGATTCAATTCATCACAACATGATAGCAAGGGAATAACATCATATGATCCGACTATATTAACAAAGCCCGTGATACATCAAGATCGTGACATCTCAAGAACACGAGAGAGAGAGAGAGAGAGAGAGAGAGAGAGAGAGAGAGATTGAACACATAGCTACTGGTACATACCCTCAGCCCCGAGGGTGGACTACTCCCTCCTCGTCATGGCCTCCACCGGGATGATGGAGATGGCCACCGGAGATGATCTACCCTCTCCGGCAGGGTACTGGAACGCATCCAGATTGGTTTTTCATCGATACAGAGAGTTGCGGCGGCGGAACTTCTCATCTAGGGTTATTTCTGGGGGTTTCTGAATATATAGGATTTTTGGGCGTCGGTTTCACGCGAAGATGGGCCACGAGTGGACCACAAGACACCAGGGCGCGCCAGAGGGGCCTGGCGTGCCCTGGTGGGTTGTGCCCACCTTGTGGCTCTTCTGGCCCTCCAACGAAGCTTCTAGTGCCTCTTTTGTTCCAAAAAAATCGTCAAAAAAATTCGTTGCATTTGGAGAACTTTGATTTCTGCACAAAAAACAACACCACGGTAGTTCTGCTGAAAACAGCGTTAGTCCGAGTTAGTTCTAAATAAATCATGTAAAGTGCATCAAACCATATAAAAGTATTGTAAACATAGGTGAATGTGGCATGAATACTTCATAAATTATCGATACGTTGGAGACGTATCAGGCATCACCAATCTGTCCACCAGGTACGCTCAAACTCAACCCCTATTTAATTTAGAATGGTTTGTTATATTGAAAAATTATATTAGTGGGTATATTGTCTGCATATGCATCAGTACATTAATCAATTTTTTTGGGGAACATAATAGGCTAGCAAGATTTTGCACACCAGGATTTCGAAGATAGCTACTCGCTTACAATCCAGATTTGAGTCCCCTTTTCTTTTATTGTCATGATAAGCTTAAAATTTGAGCAATTTTTGAGTTCATTCATTTTTTTTAATAAAAGTAAGAATCGTGTATTTTGGGAATTTTAGGGCCCCATTTTGCATTTCGCGCAAGGGCCCCATATTCCTAGAGATGGCCCTGGCTATGAGTGGTGGCATGGGAGAAGGCATATATGATACCATGCATGGCAATGAAGCCAATGATGCATGTCCAATGTTGCAAGCCAGTGAGACAATGGAAACACAAGTGTCAATGAAGCCGATGAAAGTTGAGAGGTTATGTTCTATGTACTTTCTTCTATGCTCTTTTGTTTGTGTTGGTGATGCACTATGCTTGTGGGTTGCATTTGAACTTGATAAGTGGATTTGAAGTATAATTTGATATACTTTTAATTATGTGTGTGGTGACCTTGCAAACTTAAAATTCTATTAATTGTTCACGTTTTGTTTCAATACATATGCAATTGTGGCGATGATATTTGTAGTCCAGCTAGGATAATTTAGAGCAGCTATTGGAGCAGTGGTGCCCTATTTAAGGAGTTGTTGGAGATGGACATTTTTTGGTGCCAAAAAACACTTTTTTATGCCTTTAATTTTACTCAAAAGACCAAGCGCTCACGTGTAACAAGAGTGTGAGTGGGCTAGGCCCAGCGGCGCAACCCGCATACACCTCCCCAACACCGCCATGCAGCCGCTCATGTGGGCCGGCCTAATAAAGCACGTTGATCGCTCGCTCAGTCCTTTGCTCGCTCACATAGTCACTTTGTTCGCTCGATCACCAGTGATCGGTCAAAACCATTGACCAGTTGATTATTAACTTTTCAAAATCATGGATCTATTATTTAAAAAAATATTTAAAAAATCATAATTTGAATTTTTTTATGCAATTTGACAAAAGTATGTGGAATTAGTAAAAAAAAGTTCACGGATGAATTTCAAAAAACATTCAAAAATTTAGAAAAATGATCACAGGTCTGGCAAAAATCAGGAATTTGAAATTGTTTATGGATAAGAAATAACTATAAAATTTAAAATGTGCATGAATTAATAAAGCAAAACAAGAAAAAAGAGAAAACACTAAAAATAGTTAGAAAAACAGAAAACAATATAAAACAGTCAAAAGCTTTTACATGCTTCACAAAACCGGCTGAAAGCTTCTAGAAGCTTCACAAAAACGGATGAAACTTCACAAAACCGTTGGTGCTTCTACGAACGCGAGAAGCCAGATGTGCCAGCCCATCAGAAGCGAGCGTGGTTCTTTGGAGGCGTGCGCCTTCTATCGTTTGCACTGTATACAGTGCCATAAGCGATAAATAGGGATTGGCAGAGTGGTACGCTAACGCAATGAAAATGCAGTAACACATATATTTGTTTCTTTTTTAACATAGTATAGACTCAAATGTTTACATACACGTATATACACTCATCTCTAAAAACATACACGCACACACCCTACCTCAATGAGTATCTTCAAAATACTGAGCGTCTGAACATGCACAATATCTTAGATTGATGAAGTAACCACCAATGATTCATTGTTGATGAAAATGTTTCCTTTCACTAAATACACATCACTAAAAGACCTAAAATAAATCCAGTAAATGCGACTATTAGTGCCAAGTCTAGGACTTGAACCGTTGTTGATTGGTTTCATCACAACGAACCTAACCATCTGAATTATGCTCACTTTGTAACGTTCAAATAATTTTAAGAAAATTTTCACATACTTTAAATAAAATGCTCACGCCATTTACAAAAAAGTTCACATACTTTAAACAAAACGTTCATGATACTAAAAAGTTCAAATAGTCTTATAAAAACTACACACACAAATAAAATGTCCATACAATTTCAAAAGTTCACGTACTTTCAAAAAATATTCATGTTGTTCAAAAAATGGTCGTGTACATTTGAAAATATTTATATATCCTTTTAAATGATTGCTGACATGTCTAATTTTGTTGTTCATGCAGCTCCTTGAACAATTGGTGCATTTTACCCTGTCGAATAAAAAAGCTGAAGAATCGAAAATATAGAAACTAAATGAAAATCAAAGATATAAAAGAAAATATAATAAAGAAAGGAAAAACTAAAAAATAAGAGGAAAACAAAGAAAAACCCTGAAAAGAGCGAGAAAAAACATTGAGAATCGAAAAAATACACTAAAATCAGCCGAAACCAAAGGAAAAAAAACCAAAACCAGACAAGACATTGGAATCCGAATATGAGAAAACCAGCGTCCAGGGAAAAAGAAAACCGGTCCCACCTTGCTGTTGGGCTACGACCAACGTCAAGAGCACGAGAGGCAAGCGATTGCTCTACCTCACAATAAGCAAGGTATAACATTTGCGCCGATCAATCATGGACAAAAACTGGATAAAGGGCCTTTCTCGGTGTTTTCTTATTTATTCTTTCTTTTTTCCTTTTACCTAATGTTTTTTAATAGACATTGCTTGGAAGTTTTTTTTGGTTCTTCGGCAAGGTACTGACGAAGGATGTGAGGTCGTTTACAAGAAATGCACTTTGATTCTTCTCATGGTGCGGTGATGTCTTATCGGGCAGCGCTACAAAGCCGAAGACTTTGTTTCGTTGCAGGTTTATTGTGCCCGCCTCACGGATTCTTGGTTTATGTCCTTACATATTCGTTCATGTGTAGTTGATGAGTTTTGTAGTGCCTTCTATTGATTTTATTGGTGTGATCCGCTACGACTTTGGAGTCCTTCTTTGGCATTATGCTGAAGATCTTAGGTTTTGAGTACATGTAGTTCCAGGGATCATCCCCGTCTCAAATATGTTCAATGGTCACGACTTTCCTTCTTTTGGATGGGCAACTCAAGAGGGTTTTTGAGAACATATGAATGTAGTCAAGTCGTGCAGGTGTACGAGGGACAATATCATTGTTCTGGTCGGATTGCAGTTACTCACTGAAGGCAATATTTTGTGTTGTTTTAGTTAACCAACCACGAGAGTGCATATGATGTTTGTCAAGTTCGAATAAAATTGGATGTCATTCTAGAAAAATGCCCGCTATGGGCAGATCCATGCCGTGAACAAGAACTCGAGGAAGAGTCTTCTCGGCCTTCTCTACTTCCTTTCCTTTTCACTTTACCTAATCTTTGTTTACAATCAATGATTAGAGGACACCTTTTGCATATGTTACCCTACAATGCACCACGTGATGACGTCTTGCACCATGTGTTGCCAACAAGTTGTTTTGGTTGTATTTTTTTTCACTAGATCGAGGGATGGAGGGTCTATACATGTTTTTCGGATCCAAGTTTTCAAATCAGAATATATTTTGGATCATTTGTCCAAATTCCAAGTCATGTTCACTGTGGCATTTCTCATGGCGACTTGAAAACTGAAACACATGTTGTTAGGTTTCGGTGAACTTTCGATGCGAGTTGTACTTCCGACAATAGTATACTTGAACTTCTCGTATAGTGGTATGTACTTCTCAAGTTACTTTATTGTGTGTTTGTGTTACTTTCTAGTATCATCCTATGTGTATACTTCCGGTGTTTTGTGTGCGCATTTTTTGCTGTTTGAGTGTTTGTACTTTTCACGACGAGCACAATTTGATGTATGTCCCAAATAAAGACATTTGTGAAAATTTGATGTGTCGAAGGTGACGTGAGCTCTGTAATGACCTGGCACACACTAAGTCAATTCCCCCGGTCGAGATAACTTGTCGATACCTAGAGAGCTAATTTTCGGTGTTCTACAAACCCGATAACGTGGTAGGACAAGCTCCTTGTGCTATTTGTGCCTCATGCTGTGCCCAACGTAGTGTTCGCACTAGCATAGTCTTGTCCCAAATGGTTGAGGATGGACAACATTATCGATCTATGACTCGTTTCAGGAGTTAGATGCGTCGCTGCCGCGGGAATGGTGCTTCGTGATAGCGTTGGACGGTTGATGTTCTCAGTTTAGTGGTATTTTTCTGGGTTGCATAGATGCCTTTGAGGCAGAGGTTTGCTTAGCTATGGAAGAACTTGCCTTAGTGATACAATGGACCAAAGTAGCAGAAGCAAACATAGTTCATACGTGGGTCATATCATCGGGGATCAAGGAGTTCTGTGTGAGGTCACGTTCATGAAAATAGAGAGTCAACATAATAGGGTTGCACGTGTTTTAGTTAACCATCCACGAGAGTGCATATCGTAATTTTGAATAACCCATTACCCCCTACCCCCCCCCCCCCCCCCCCCCCCACACACACACACAGAGGCAATAGAGCCTTAATTTGTGTTTTCCTCTTGGAAATGGTTATGTTCTTTAATCAAATTTCAGATTTACGAGTGTCTACATGTCCTTTACATCAGTGTCTTTCCACAGCATTTTAAAACTCACAAGTTTGTTTCTTCACCAATTTACTATACAGCTATCATATGACACGATAATTTAAAAAGTCGGTTTCATAAATTAGTGCCGATCTTTGCTGTTCATTATTAGTCCTGATCTTGATGTACTGCTGTTTTGCCGGAGTTGCCATCATTGAAAGGAACAGTAGCAAAAGGTGAGTCGTAAGCTTCAAGAAAGCATGACTCGGTACATCTGATGAGACATCACTTAATCTTCTCTCATGAAATAAAATGGCATGACCATGTATATCCTCAAAGAAAGACACTGACATTAGATGGAACTCGACGTTGTCAAAGTCGGGCAGTCTAGCTCATGTTGTAAACCTACGCACATGTTTGCGAATACCTACACACATGGCTGGGGCAACCACTAGCGGCCGGCGCATGCAGGAAAAGGAAGAAAGAAAGATGCCACCATACCCCCCACACCACTTGACCACGAAGCATCTGGATTGTGGCGGTAGCTAGAGTAGCAAGCAACCCAACTAACACAGTCAGGAGCTGAGGATAAGAGACAAAACACCGCCACCATCTGCCTACACAGCTACTCCTAGATGTGTAGATGTGTGTCCAGATGCATGGCGCCATTCATTTGTCGGAACTCGAACTTAATTTGACGTTGAGTCCTCCATGACCCGTCCCTCGCAGACGGTACGTACTCGATCAAGAAACAAAACCCACCGGTCGCGGCCATCAGCTAGCTCTAGACTTGGAGATGGTCCTCCCTCCCTCCCGCCGTGTGGTCGCCGTCGCCATGAGAGCGGAGCAAAAATGGAAGGAGGCGCGCGTGAATGCATGGCCAGCACCGCGTACGTTTGTTCCGGCCAACTGTAGAGTCCTGCTCATCTGCTTTCTCCGCGGTGGTCACGCATGCATGCGCGCGCGCGACGGTGGGCTCGGGCCGGAGCTGCGCCGTTGCTTTCCTATCTCTAGCTTTATCGCCTGGGCACGAGCCTACCAAATTTGTTGCGCTCTCTTTGGGGTTAACGTGGGTGATAAAACTCCCTCCTATCTTGGCTTGATTGATCGTCCAGCAGCTAGCGTGATTAGCCTGTAGCTAGGTTAGATGTTGTGCGTGTGAACCCCGGCTTTTCCGCGCTCGTGTAGAGGTTTATCTGATGGTGGAGGCGATCGTTCGAAGGAATATGGATATGGATGTGCCCAAGTTGTGACAGTACAGTGACAGTGTACTGAAGTGCTCGACCTTTCATAGTCCACAGCCGTGTCATCGTGGATCTCCTGCTCTGTTCGTTGACTCGGAGTACGATGCGTACTGTGCGTGTAACTATGCACAGTAGAACGGGTTGTGATTTGAACGACGGCAACACACGTACGATTATTTGTCTGCACGTGAAGAATCGCGCGACGCGTCTGGAAAGTTGAGCAGCAAAGCGAGGGCGCCGTTGCTTTCCGGCCAAGGATCATCGTCATATCGATCGATCGGTCCCATGTGGAATGTCCTGCGCCGCACGGCGTCAACCGCCATCTGTCGGTCGCTGACAGAGTGCACAAAGTTAATGGCCGTCCACGCTCGATCGGCTCCAACTTGGCACAGTCCACCGACGCCGGCACCAAAGATATGCACAGATCACCCGGCCCCGTCAGAGCTAGCGCGGCGTCGGTCGGTCGGCCCGGGCGTCGACTCGCCGGACGTGTCAGGGAGGGAACTGTGACGCACCGTGCGTGCACGGGGGCGTACAACTGGCTCCTCCCGTGCAGCACGCGGTAGCTGCGTGCACGACCCGATCCGATCGAGGGACAGCTAGGGTAGCATTCACGCGCCGGTGCCCGGCCGGGCCAGCGAGCTGGTGCCCGTCAGAGACCCGCTGCGGTATACGTACGTACGGTCCCGTCCTAGGCCCGGGCGTACCTGCGCGGCTCGGCCGGTAGCGCGCGTGTCAGCGGCGTGTGGCGCCCGCGCGGCTCGTACGTCGCCTGCTTCCCCGGCACCGGCCAGCGCGGCCGTAGGGCCTCCGGCCGCTCGATCCGCCGATCCACTGCGCCGGGCGCTAGCTAACGTAGGCCTCGTGGCCGGACGCAGTGACGGTGTGCCGGCCGGCACGGCGATCGCAACGTGACTGAAGCTCGATCTGAAGTACGTAGGTGTACAAGTTGCTGTGGTGGCAAGTACAGTAGTACTCTACACAAGTAAGCATGCATGGATATCCAGTGTGAATTTTTTCACATGCACGAGCACGCGCGATCTGCTTGGCTTGGCTCGCGGCATTGAATTGCACTGCATGCACGGATGGATCGATCGACATGGATCGGCGGGGTAGGGTAACCATCTATCAATGCATGTACGGTCGTGTCATGCCACCTCGGCTTAGCTGTAAAATCAAGCACCACGCATAATAAACATATAAAGAAATAATGGGGCGAATATATGCTTGGTCGGTCGATCTTGACCAGAGTGTATAATTAATTAAAGTACTATCTAGCTAGAATCATGTCGCTGGCATATAGTAGTATTTTGACCAGAGTGGCGATCGAACAAGAACCAAAGTTCCAATGGTACGAAAAGTTGGAAACGCTTGACCTCTGGCTGGGAGCCTGGGACGTTACAGATGCTGCCGTCTTCGTCGTCGTGGGCTCGATCGTCGACGTCGAGCAACAGGAGCGAAAGCAGCTCCTTTGTGCACCGGGGCAGTGTGGATGGGAACAAATTAACACGGGACGTTATTTTCCGAACGGAGTGATCGGGATGCCGCCGGGTCTCTTCGCACTTTGCTTTGCCTTTTCGCGCACTGTCACCAGGACTGTTCTTGATTCCTTCCGCGAGGGAGGGGGGGAGTCGATCGCCCTACCCGCCCGCGACACGTGGCGCTGCTCCATTAGCGCCATCGACGACGACACGGTGCGCACCAGCGATGTTGTGAGGTCAGGATTGCACCAGCCAGCATACGTGCAATATAATTCAAACCAGTAATTACTTAGTTAGTTAGAAAGGTTATACAGTTTTCTCCCCTGTCGCAAGGAGACCAAAGCACCTCGATCTTGGCTGGCTATCTATTGATTGGATTTGCCTCCCCTTTGTTTGCCGCTCCGGCAAGCTGTGGCGGGAAAGGGAATCTTCGTGCCCCGGCTTTAGCTAATAGATAAGTTAGTATATGAGACGTGAATGTAACTACGCCTGGCGGTGCTTATTCTTAGAGTCAGTCTTCTGTGCTCCGATCTACATCAAGTTCGTTAGTCGGGACGGATTAGACGGAGCTCCGACATTGATTACCGCCAGCTGCTCGGGGCTATGGGGTTAGGGTTTTTCATCATGCGTACGCGATGACGAGTTTACTGTCAGGTTCTTTCGATTGGTTCAAGGGTTTAACGGCGACAAGTACGGCTCCGGGGTGTTGTCATTTAGGAGCACTTGCACGTCGACCTCCCAATTGTCATTTATAAGGTTAGGCTGGCTCCGATATGAGAGTGACGATAATAGCACGTGGACGGCTCGTTCTGAACTTCCGATGAATATATCTGCGTCTTTTTAAAGAAAACAAAAAGTAGGAGGTGAGAGAATTAACACACTGTCATCCCAATTTTTTTAACAAAGTGTCAACCGATCGGCCGAAGGAGAATGACCAAAAGGAACTCCACTAGTCACGCCTCCAGCCTACATATGACCCAGCTGTAGTCAATTCCTCCGGCCTAGTCGGCCCCGTAGAGAATTCAGCCATTCACATTCATGCTGCCTTGCCCCGTCCCATCCATGGAGCGTTCGATTAACCTCTCTCCGGCCTCTACATAATCTCGACGAGAGCGTGCACCGTCCAAACAAGCGTCCTCCGCCAGGTCCTTAATTAGTCCTCAAAGCCTTACATAGCAGGTGGGAGATAGCTGCCATGCAAGGGCAGCTATCTGCGCGCGTAGTTTCTACTTTCTCAGCTGGCTGCTGCCGATCGATCGAGATCCATGGAGAGGAGAGGGAGATGGCGAGGCGCGCGAGGTGGAGAAGCAGGGCACGTGCATTCATTCCCAGCTCGGCATTCCCAGCGTCCGGCCGGCCGGCTGGCACGCACCGCCGCGGCCTTGCCTGGCTGGGTAGTGCGTCGCTCGATCCGGCCGTGCGCCGGCGGTCGGCCCATGCATGCATGTGCCCTTCTTCTCCACCGTGCACACCTCGCCTGCGCGCAGTCGCCCTTATGTGGTGGTGTCAGCTCTGCGTGATATTGGAAGCTAGCTAGCCATCGACACGGCCGGCCGGGCTTGGTGCTCCGCGGTTATTAGCCAGGTATGAAACTGCAGATTATGGCTTCATTCATGTTCTTCTCCATCTTTCTCAAGCTCTGAAAGAAAATCATTTTATGCTATGAGGCAGAAGCTCTCTTGCTTGCTGCTACGTTCAACTTCAACTATGCTAGCTAGTTGGCCCGGAATGCGAGTCCTCGCTGTTTATCTGTTGATCACTAAATGTTATGCATAGACCTTTGACAAGGATCAATGACGAACTGTTATTCTTCTATCTTTTTGAAAAAAGGCAGCATACATAAGTGTGCAAATTTCTTGAACTGGTTGTATTTTCTGCACCCCATATGCTTTTCTTGGGATGATTTTGTGAGGATATTTGCAGGTCTGTATTATCGTTTCCTCCATTTGTTTTCGTTTCTTGTAAGCCTATCGATTTTTATACTGTTACGCTTGCAATTCATGTAGCCTGATCGATGACCACCTGATATTTTAATGTTTGCAGAAATATATGTTCAGGTGGGCCCTTTGACCCCTGTTGGTTCTTCCGTTCACAAAAGATACTAGAGTACTAGTACTTCAAACCACTTTCCATATATCTTGAAAATGAATTATTACTTTGCATATATTTTCTAAATTAATCAACATATATGCGAGATTCTAACGTGTACGTGTAGATGGCATTCTCTTTTGTCAATTAAATTTCTATGTCAAGTACTCCCTCTCTAAAGAAATATAAATAGTGATCTAAACGCTTTTATATTTCTTTGTGAAGGGACTATGTTATATAAGTGGTTGTATATTATTTTCTGAGAATGTATATTTCTTTATTTTCTTCATCAGACTATTTGTACTCCCTTCATCCTAGTTATTCAGGTGCCCACACGATAAATTTAGGTCCATTTTTGACATTTTGTTGATAAAACTAATGGTCAAACTTTAAAATACGTAGAAGTCTGGTAACTAGGATAGAGAGAGTAATATCATCTGTTGCTAATTAGATTGCTTCATGAAATTGAAAAACTTTCTAATAGCTGATACACCGGTTTATCCCGTACGCACGCAATAATGCGCAACCTACAAAAATAGTAAACCGTCCCATTTAAGGTGCCTTGTCATTTCTGGTGAAAGAGAAGATGCCGGACACTGTACCAATTAAAGTGGTTGCAGAACCAAAAGGGCGCAACCAACAGTATGGTACAACTAGTGTTGTCAACCTGACCTCCAATATATGAATCATTTAACGCATCGGAGAGAAACATTAAGCAGCAATGAGCTTGGTCATAGGGGTGCTCCTGTGCTGCATGCATGCTGGCCGATGCTAGACATGGGCATGTGCATGCTGGCCAGAGCAATCGAGGTCCCTGCCGCGCCTCACTCTCCGTACGTCGGTGTACATTAAACCCCCATGAATATATGCCTACGCAATTTGTGTACACACTGTACAGTATGTTTCATGGTATAGACTCCAATACTGAACCATGCATGTAGTACTCGAACCCCATTGCCAAGAGAACTAATAGCCTCTTAACTCCTAGGATTCAAAAAAACACAGGAATGGAAAAACATTGGATTGCAATGTCATGTATATTTGAATCATACATGATATGATTCTGGTTTGTTTGATTGCATCTCAGGAAAAATGAAGGATTCTTGTCAAGAGGTTTGAATGAAAATACTCTAAATTAAAGAGGCCCTACCACTTCGTACTCCCTCCGATCCTTTTTACGCCACATATAAGATTTGTCTGAAGTAAAACTTCATAAAATTTGACCATTTTATATGAGAAAAAGTATCAACGTCTACAATACTGAAGTTATACAACATGAAACTTAATCAATGACGCATTTAGTGATATTAATTTTGTATTGTGAATGTTGATATGTCTATAAAGTTCACCAAACTTTACGAAGCGGTAAAAAGTACTGGAGGGGGTATCAGAACATGACACAATCTAGAGGAAAAAAGAATGAACATGACATGAGTACACAAACTTTTCGGAAACAACTGTTGCTACTTTTCACAAATCAAGAGGCAAGCTCAGTGCAAGACCTAAGCAACAAAAGGGGTGGTCATAATTTCAACATACAAGTTCCCATGGATCAATTCTAGAACTATCGAGATCGGGAGATTTGTGTGTGAAGATGAAATTTTGACAACCTTCTACAATCAAATGATGCTACCTTTAGTAGAAAAAATATATTCAAATAGTGCAGCTTTGATGCATGATAAAAAAAAGTTGGATATATGTCTACATGGCAATTTGGTGGCAACAAGTCCGCGGGCTTCACTTTTGGTGGCCCCCTTCGATTACTAGGTCTCGGACGGGGGTGGGGGGGGGCAGAAATTTTAGAACTGGCCTTCATTAATTTTACGTGGCGGTGGCAGTTTATGCTCCTTTGTTGAAGGCATTTTCTGGAGTCTATTTAGTCTTTCTCCCTCGGATGAAAACCCATGATCTAACCTATATGGATTGATCTCGCGACATGGTGTTCATGTACCATTGCCTTCCTGGAGCCGTCGCTGTTGGGCAACATCCCTTAGTCTTGGTGTTGCCTATGACGGTGGTGGGATGTTAATGGCGTCCTGCATCGGGTTGTTTGCCTCACCTTAACCTTTATTGGTACCGTCTTTCTTTCGTTTTCATTTTTTTTGGCTGCACGCAATATTAATGTCTTGACTAGCTCTCGACATCGTGTTGTTTGTCTAGGCTGGCTGTAATTAGTATCAACTTGATATTAATCTCTACTCCTAATTGGGGAGTTGGTAGCTTCCGTTCCGGGTTTATTTTCGTCCGTTTTTTTCATCCCGCCTCCCACCGTTCCCTTCCATTGATTTATTTTCTCCCTCTCATTAAAAAACCAAATTCATCATTAAAGCGGAAGATTTTGTTTTGTGCTTGCTTTGGCAGGTGATGATTCGATTTAATCACATTAATAATAGGTAATTAAGAATTCTAAAATTATACCATATATGTGAGATCACCTTCCGAGAAAACAAACATAGGATTTTCTTTGCGAGGAGAAGAAAGAGGAGGCGGAGGCGGTGCTCCTCAAGTTCCTCCGCGCGCGCGACTTCAAGGCAGGGGGCGCCTTCGAGATGCTCCGCCGGACGCTCCGGTGACGCCGGGAGTGGAAGAACCTAGCCGCCACCGCCGCCGACGGTGACGAGGAGGAGGACGCGCTCTCGGAGGGCGCGTGCTACCTGGAGGCGTGGACCGCGAGGTCCACCCGGTGTGCTACAACGCGCTGGGCATGTTCGCGGATGAGGCCGTGTACCGGTTCACCGCTCGGCACCGACGATGGCAAGAAGCCGGCCCGGTTCCTCCAGTGGCAGGTGCGCGCCATGGAGCGCCACGTCGCCGAGCTGGACTTCACCCCCGGCGGCGTCGCGTCGCTGCTGCAGGTGACGGACCTCTGCGGCTCCCCCGTCCCCGCCAAGAAGGACCTCCGCGTCGCCATGAAGCAGGTGCTCGACCTCTTCCAGGACAACTACCCCGGGCTCGTCGCCCGGAACGTGAGTACCACCACCCGAATCATGCCTTCAAATTTAACTGAATTTGAAAATTTTAACTGAATGTGCTTCGAGATCTGACTGAATTTTTGGTGGCGCTGTCATGCTGCAGATCCTGATCAACGTGTCGTTCTCCTACTACGCCTTCAGCACCATCTTGTTCCCGTTCATGATGTAGAGGACCAAGAGCAAGCTCATGGTCGCCCGGCCCTCCAAGGTCACCGAGACGCTGCTCAAGTACATCCCGATCGAGGCCATCCCGGTGAAGTACGGCGGGCTGAAGCGCGACGGCGAGGACACCGAGTTCTCCGGCCCGGACAACGCCGAGATCGACGAGGTGGTCGTCAAGGCCGGCGCCACCGAGACCATCGAGATCGAGGCCGGCGCGCTAGGTATCCTCGACCGCTGCTGCTGTTTTATCTAAAGATATGCTTATTCCATTTGCACCAACCTTGCTGTTTAGTAACATGAATGTCTCTGTTTCTTCTACTACAATGACAGGATAAGAGCACCTTGTCCCTTTCAGTGGGGTGCTCCAACTTTTGATGCTGGCGCAACTTTTGCAATGATGGATGCTTTATTAAACTGAGGTAAATATGTAGGAGATATGCCCTAGAGGCAATAATAAATGTTATTGATTATCTCCCTGTTCATAATTAGGTTTATGTTCCATGCTATAACTGCTATGGTTCTCGAGTCTACAATAACCACGAGGGTCGGAGGAAGACTCATATGCACGTGTGGAATAATAAACGGTAAAATGTATTCCTAGTCTGGCCTCTAAGACTAGCTCAAGTGTTGCATGATGGTTCTGTTTTCCTGATCATGGGCATGTCTATGCCAGCAACTTTGAGGGCACAATGTTGGAAGAACATTTGTGTTGAATTGACCCGTATTGATGTCATGCTATGAGATACATTCGTCATAAGTTAATGGTTAATAACACAGAGATGGTTAACGTTTGCATGATTCCTTAGACCATGAGAGTATCGAGTTTCTTCATGCTTGCTTCATGAACTTTGGGGTTTGTTAAACGTCATCCGTAAATGGGTGGCTATTACGGCGGCTTACGGGTTCATGGAAAAGTATGTCAAGTAACTTGATAGCTCAAGATTGGGATTTGCTCCTCCGACGATGGAGAGATATCTCTGGGCCCTCTCGGTGTTACGGTATCCATCATCGTCTGGCCAGACACTTTGTGATTTGATCACGGGGATGCCGGAACACGGGAACGAGAAAAGATAACAATACCGGTAACGAGGTAACTGGCATAGTGGACAAGTTGTTGATCCACGGGGATGCCAACATGTCTCACCTCGGGTATTTGTAACATATCGCGAAGCAACAGGAATAGCACATGGCAACTGGAGCTTCACTCGAATATTCATTCGTGTGGGTATGGGGGTCAATATGGGTGTCCACGGCTCCGATGTTGATCATTGATCGGAAGGGGTTCCGGGTCATGTCTATACTTCACCGAACTTATAGGGTCACACGCTTAAGGGTCATCTATCTGCTGAATACTAGACAGGGAGTCTGAGAGAAAATCACCGGAAAAGTTTCGGACACCGGAAAAGTTTCGGACAGCGGAAAAGTTCCGCAGAGAGAACACCGGAACAGTTTCGGTAAAACTGAAAAGTTGTTTCAGGGGATACCATTAAGTCAAATTGGTTTCGGCACATGCTTGATAATTCTTGGAGGGTGCCAGAATCATTCTGGAAACTTCTGGGAATTTTCCGGAAGAAAAATCGGAAATGTTCCGGAGCTGCAGGAACCGCTTCGGATGCTTTTCGCATATGAAAATCACTAATCCGGAATTGTTCTGGAACGCATTGAAATTTATTTTAGTGGGTACTGGAAATGTTCTAAGCCCACATAAATATTTTCAGTTCGAACGGACGCTGAAAAATGTCGTCGTGAATAGTGAAAGTGTTTTTTGGGTTACTTTTTGGAAAGCCACCTTTTTGGGCTTTTGCTCCAAAATATCTTGGAGATGACATGGATGGATGTGGCTGAAATTTCAGCCCCTCCACCCCTCCTTCTCCTATAAATAGAGGTGGAGGGGGCTGCCCAAACTCACTCTTTCTCACATACAAGTGCCATGCATGATCTGGCTTTCTCTCTCCCTCCCCGCGAAATAGTTTCGTAGAGCCGAAAGGCTGTCTGGGTTCCGGTGGGAACTAGTTCTGAACGGCGAAGCCCTGCCGGATAGATGACACCGTATGTGTGCAACTCTGTAGAGAGATCGTAGTTTCGGTCTTAATTCGAGAGTGCCTCCCGAAGGGCTGTCCGTGTGACCGTCCGAGTTTCGAAGGTCCTCCCGAAGGGCTGTCCGAGTGATCGTCCGGTTTTCGATGGTCCTCCCGAAGGGCTGTCCGTGACACCGTCTGCCTCCCGGAGGGCTGTCCGTGGGGCTGATGAGGGTATACATCCTCGCGGTTGGGAGGTTGTAAATCCTAGCTGCGGGGATCTGCACCGCCGATCGTCATCGACTCTTCTTCCGCTGCGCTACGAGTCGGTAACGAAAAAGATCAAACCTTGTATGCAGTCTCCATAGTGGTCCTGGGCTGGTGCGTAGGTCGGAAATTTTTTGTTTTCTGCTGCGTTACCCAACAAAATATGCCAGATTCCTTTGTCAAATGAAAACATGACTGTCTATTTTGCTTGTCAGGACCAAGATATCTAGCTATCAATGAAATTTTCAGAGTAGTTTTTGTTGCCTCTGTGTAATCCTGGTAGCAGCTTCTTGGAAGGTTCTGATGTGTGGCAAAGGATTTCAATTTTCCTGTTCACGGAAAGGAAACTCGAGGAAGGTTCAGATTTCTCATGCTCGGTTCTGTGCTCTCAAGGTTACATAGAGAAAATTGCCTCATATTCTCTACTACTATTAAACAAGCAAACATATTCATCACTAAGTGCACCCAACCCAACTTACACATAACAACACAAACCAATTACAGCCTCACGATCAGGACCACTTAACTTGATCTAACCATTGAGATAATACTACTCCTGAGGCAAAAATGTATTTAGCAATTTACCGGGCCGGACGAAAACTCTGCCGAACGAACGTCCCGCATGCGCCGCGCTCACCCCAATACATCGCTTCTCTGATCCATCGAAGGACGAAAAACACAAATCAGATCGCAAACCAGGCCATCGCCTCCCTTACCCAGATCCAATCTGCCTTCATCAGGTACGCAATCTATGCCCTGGCCGGCGGAAGCAGCGTCCACCCCCACGTCCACCTCCGCGTCGACTCTGCTGTCCTCTCCCTAATCCTCCACTGCTCCAAACATACCCACGCCGACCCGGGCTGGGACGCCGCCGGCGTCGACCACACCGCGCTCCTCGACCTCATCCTCGCCTCCAAGGACCTCGGCAACCGGGGCATGTTTGATTTGATCTCGCCTGCAACACCGTCGCCGCCGGGAAGTCGTCCGATGAGATCCGTGCGCATCAGGCCCGGCGGCGGCTCCGCTCCTCAGCCGGACCCAAAGCTGGAGAAGGCGCTGCTGGCTGTCCAGTTCGTCCGCTACTTCACTCGGGACGGCGTCGTAGGTGAGTCCCGCCACCCCTTCCTCTCCCCCCATTCTCCATGTCCAAAACTTGTACACCCGCGTGCAGCAACTCTTTGTATGCTTCACATGTTCAGTTGCTCCTCTAATCTCTCTATTTCTCTTTCTCTCTCTCTGTGATTTTCTTTGTATTGTCTACTAAGTTCAGTAGGTGTACTGTTCTATCTTTGTACTATTTTCTTTTGTTGAATATACTTTATTAGTAAATGCTCGGTCTTTTGCAATTATCTCATCACAGTGATCTGGAAGTGGTTGGTTAGAAACCCTTCTAAACAGTCACGTAAATGTTTTCTCTAATGGAGAAATCTTCTTCTCAAATAAAGAAAGGAGGATTAACTTTTCATCTGTAATAAAGCAATGGATAAGGTGTATAACTTGGATTGGAATAGTAGTGCTTCCAAGAATGAGTGCACTGCTGCCGCAGCCTTCAATTGGATGCTTAATCAGGTGATGATTCTGATCAGTTTTCTTTTTTGCTTCATTCTTTTTATTTGTAGGCATCGTTGTCAAGTTGGTGTTAACAGAAATATACACACGTTCGTATATCTAATTAGGGTCGTCGAGGAGAAGGATGGTGGCCCGGCCTGCATAGACATTATGGAACACACCTTGCGGACGATGCGGTACCAGGCCTGGAGAAGAGATCCTGAGGTATGTAGAAGCCTTAGCTTTTTAGTTGAGTGACAACAGAACTGAACAATTTTGTGTGTGTACTCTTTTAAAGTTGATTCAGTTACAACCTTACAATTCAAGAGCATGTGTGTACTGTTTTTAGATTGATGATGAGAGTTGTAAATTTGTGAGATTAGTTGCAACGAAATTCAGTTTAACAATTCAGTGTTTAGACATACAAGATACTATACTAGAGCTCAGGATTGAAATGTTTGGCCGCTCTCTCTCATAAGTAGTTCTGCACTTCGCAAGTTCTACTGATTTTTCCTTGTGGTAGGAGGAGAGGATATTGGATCTGAGTACGTGAGGGGGAAGCAAAGGATATTGAGATTCCTGTTGCTCAAGATGATTTAGCTAACTGATGTAATGTGGATGTTATATGGACTAACGAAAGGGTTGTTTCACCTCACGAAGTAAGCAACTTTTGGTCCATCCCTTTTTCCAGACGTAATGTTTGTATTTTACTTACACGTGATCAAGAAATTATACACCGTTTCCTACACTGGTTAATAGTGTTGATGGTATCAGTGGGTTAGTTTTCTTCATAGAAGCGAATAAGTATTGAATTCTTGGAAAGGAATTAGCTGTGGAATATATAAAGGAACCGATTGTTCTATAACATGAATTTTGAAAATCTACATGGCCATGAAATTTCATTTGGCTCAGCCGTCAGTTGCTTCATCCAGAAATATATAGAATTTGTGGAAGATTTGCTGTTGCCACTTGCTTCATTCCTGACCTAACATTTTTATTTATTGTTGTATACTTTGGACAATATATATAGAATTTCATTTTGTAGTGGGTTACATTGCTTCATTTAGCACATTTTGTGAGAGGTCATATTTATTTATTTAGTGTGCTTATATTGTCTTGATCGAGAACCATATAACATGTCATATCCCCATGATTATATATGTAATCCCCATTAAATATCTGAACTCATTTCCTGGTCTGCTGAAGTGTTCTCCTAACAGGTGTTATGTGGAGCTTGTGAAGGAAACTGATAATACAAGAAGCTTGGGCGATCGTCTATTGGCGACAACCTGGTATACATGACCTCCTATTATTAAGTTTCCACCTCTCACTTTGCAAGTCAGCACTTTTATTTCCTTTACTAAACAAGAGAGCATTCAAATTCGACACCTATAGATTTTTGGCTTGTTGCATAGGGGATTGTCATGTCTATATTCTGATATTCTCCATTTTTTTTTATTAATGTTCATAGCAAATCTTTGTGGTATATAGGGTTCAATAGTTTCTCAAATCTTTGCATTCCTAATATTTTCAATTAGTCTTTTTTACTGATGCACATCTTAAAGGTGTTAGTGTTGATATGTGCAATAAAACCCACATAATTCTTTTAGTCTCTTTCATTAATGATGTTTCCTCATGTTTTGTACTTCTGATTATTATGGCAGGAAATCTCACCATCCTACAACTCAAGCCTCTGCCATATATTCTAATCATTTGTATTTTTGAAGATGAATATATTTTCAGCCAATTTTTTGTTGTAGCATACACATCGTGGCAAGCTGACACTGACAAACAGAAACCGGGCGCCTCAAGTTCCTGAAGTTCATTACAAAAAAGAAAACATACTAGACTTAATGAGTGCAGACAATGGAATTCTCGATTTTTACGTGTGCCATTCAAAATATGAGGCTTTAGGACATATTGTAAGCCTTGGAGCTTTTACATTGGCATGATACCTCATACGTTACAGGGGAATTGGTGACGCCGCATTCAATCAAAGTTAGTTTTTTCAGGGAATGGTTAGAGTTAGTGAGGAAGAGGGAACATGCTTTTGTTAGAGTTATTGAGGATGATCAGGGCTGCTGTTTTGGGCCTTTGCATAGTTGTATAGGTCCGGTTGTAAAACTATCCACTCCTACTAATAGATATGAACATTGATCCTGTCAAGTTTTCAAAAATAATATGCTTGTTTACGATGGAATGTGAGTGTACTTTCATTAATATGTAACAAAAATACATTTTTTATGTAATATGGATATACTTGATTCCATTGTGTGCACATAGCATTTCGTGAATGGAATATTGTAATTTTTTGCGACGAAATGAAACATTGTACTACTTGTATAATCAATTTGGTTCACATGGATATAATTTTTTCTGATGCTTGAGATGATTAAGGCTCACTGTTGCCATTAGATTTTTGGATGAACAAGCATTTAATACAATGATTAGATGTTTGTCTATGCATTGCAATTTGCAACTAGAGAGGTTCAAAACTCTTACCCAAATATTTTCTCTGCGACTATTCGCTTAAATCTTGCATCTGGAAACTTGGGTTCATAAGTCTAAATAGATGAATGAGATCTTTTTTTCTATTGTGTTATCGTGCGTTGCACGTGCAAGCTTACTAGTTACAGAAAGGAAACCCGAGGAAGGTTCAGATTTCTCATGACTGCTTCTTGGGTATTTCATGCATGTGCCATCTTATTAGAAAAACGTAGTTTGTTTTATATCTGATGATGCTCGATGTTTTTTATCGATTAGTAAATACTGATTTTTAGCTCATAAACTACATGGCAAAATCTAATTCTGATGGGTCCGATGCAAATAATTTTCATCTTCATACATGCCTTGATTTGATTATTTAATCCTTTTATACTGATCTATTAGCTTTGTATTGTTGCAGTTTCATTATATATCCACTTACCAATGCATCTAAAGATTCAAAAATGTAGAAACCACCATCAGTCTTGGGACAACAAATTGTTTCTTCATTCCTCCGTGTTGCACTGTAGGTGCTAAGGTGTCGCGGTCGTATGTTCGTCGAGGCATCAATACACTTCACTTTCCTTTTCCTTCTCCCTATTTTTGTTCTTGCATTTATTTCTTCTTTTCGGACCTCTCTGTCCGCTGCTTTAATATGGTTTCGATTGGTGCCCTGCATCTCCCAAGATATATGGATTTTGGTCGAGGCAGTCATCACATCAATAAAATGCTAACATCCTCTCAATTTCTGAATGAATTTCTTAAATTTCCTTTCTCTTGTTGGATCACATACCTGATTTGTTTGTTGTCCTTGAAGCAAATATCATGACATGGGCTTGAAGATTTCAAAGATACAGACGGTTGACAGAAAGAGGATACACTGATTTCAGTTGTGGACACTTAAGAGCTGAGTCTCTCCCTAACAGGTAACTCAACTTTCAACATATTCATTGCAGAAGCAGAAACAATGGGATACATGACCTGAATACTTACATTGTGATACTTACTATTTTGCAGGGGGTTCTACTCTCCCTCTTGAGGCAAGTGTGGATGTAATGGATATTGATTGTGGTGGTTCGGACAAGAATATTACATGCAAACATTATTGAGTATTGATGGTGAGACTTTCCATTTATTTATCTTTTGTCCTTCTAATCAAGAACAATGTTTAGAGCTTACATGATTGTCCAAATTTAGTCTGTCAAAGAGACATATTGATGTCATGCAATGATCAGTGTGGAGTAGTGATACGTCTCCAACGTATCTAATTTTCCTCACTCTTTTGCCCTTGTTTTGGACTCTAATTTGCATGATTTGAATGGAACTAACCCGGACTGACGCTGTTTTCAGCAGAACTACCATGGTGTTGTTTTTGTGCAGAAATAAAAATTCTCGGAATGGAACGAAACTTTTTGGAGAATTATTTCAGAATAAATGAGAATTATTGGAGCCAAAATCCACCGAAGAGGGGGGCCAGGGTGAGCATCACCCACCAGGGCGCGCTAGGCCCCCTGGGCGCGCCCTGGTGGGTTGTGCCCACCTCGTGGCCCCACTTGCCCTAACTCCGCCACTATAAATTCCTATTTTCGGAGAGAAAAATCAGGGAGAAAGTTTCATCGCGTTTTACGATACGGAGCTGCCGCCACCTCCTGTTCTTCATCGGGAGGCCAGATCTGGAGCCCGTTTGGGGCTCCGGAGAGGGGAATCTTCGGTTTTCGTCATCACCAACCTTTCTCCATCGCCAATTCCATGATGCTCCCCACCGGGAGTGAGTAATTCCTTCGTAGGCTTGCTGGTCGGTGAGGAGTTGGATGAGATTCATCATGTAATCGAGTTAGTTTTGTTAGGGCTTGATCCCTAGTATCCACTATGTTCAGAGATTGATGTTGCTATGACTTTGCTATGCCTAATGCTTGTCACTAGGGCCCGAGTGCCATGATTTTAGATCTGAACCGTTTATGTTATCACCTCTATATCTATGTTCTTGATCCGATCTTGCCTAGTCATATGCACCTATTACGTGTTATGATCTGTCAACCCCATAGTGACAATATTTGGGATACTTCGTGGTGATGACCGTAGTTTGAGGAGTTCATGTATTCACCATGTGTTAATGCTTTGTTCCGATTCTCTATTAAAAGGAGGCCTTAATATCCCTTAGTTTCCTTATGGACCCCACTGCCACGGGAGGGTAGGACAAAAGATGCCATGCAAGTTCTTTTCCATAAGCATGTATGACTATTTACGGAATACATGCCTACATTACATTGATAAGCTGGAGCTAGTTCTGTATCGCCCTAGGTTATGACTGTTACATGACGAATATCATCCAACGAGTTACCGATCCAGTGCCTACGACCTTTCCACTTATTTTTCTTGCTAAGTTACTATTACTGTTGCTGTTGTTCCAACTGCTATACAACTACTGCTACTACTCTTACTGCTACTGTTACTGTCACTACTGCTATCAAACTATCATATTACTGTGCTACTGATCACTCTGCTGCAGATATTTAATCTCCAGGTGTGGTTGAATTGACAACTCAACTACTAATACTCTCAAGTATTCTTTGGCTCCCCTTGTGTCGAATCTATAAGTTTGGGTTGAATACTCTACCCTCGAAAACTGTTGCGATCCCCTATACTTGTGGGTTATCAAGACCTTTTTCTGGCGCCGTTGCCGGGGAGCATGGCAATATTTGTTGAGTCACTTGGGATTTATATCAATTTATCACTATGAAGAATCTAAAGGATACTAAGACCAAGATTTTTCCCTCTACTACGAGGGGAGGTAAGGAACTGCCATCACACTCTACACTAGATTCACCTTCTGTTATGAGTAGGCTTGCAACACCACCACATGCTAGTAATCCTGATATGTCGCAAGTTATTGATGATGCTACCTCTGCTGTGAATTATGCTATTGATGATGCTAGTACCATGCTTGATGATAATGTGCCACTAGGAGAATTTCTTGATGAACAAATTGCTAGAGCTAAAGAGAATGAAACTACAGAAATTGATGAGATTGCTGAAACTGATGAAGTTTATGAAACTGATGATAACTATGAAACTCCTATTAGTCCTAGCTCTCCTAAGTTTGAAATGCCTAAGATACCTGAAGGTTATGTTATGGACGAGGAGATAACTAGAGAAATTCTTTCTTGCAAGGATAGAGATGATCTTAAGAAATTGCAATGCAAGTATAAGGAAAAGACTTTGAATGCTAGAATGAAATGTGATCCTAAGTTCGCTACTTCACCTATCTTTGTTACCGATAAGGATTATGAGTTCTCTGTCGACCCAGAGTTAATTACTTTGGTTGAATCTGATCCTTTCCATGGCTATGAAACTGAAACTGTAGTGGCACACCTTACTAAGCTGAATGATATAGCCACTCTGTTTGCTCATGATGAGAAGATTCGCTACTATTATATCCTTAAGTTATTTCCGTTCTAATTAAAGGGTGATGCTAAGACATGGTACAATACTCTTGCTCCTGGTTGTATGCATAGTCCCTAGGATATGATCTACTACTTCTCTGAAAAATATTTTCCTGCTCATAAGAAACAAGCTGCCTTACAGGAAATATTTAACTTTGTGTAAATTGAAGAAGAGAGTGTCCCACAAGCTTGGGGGAGGCTTCTCCAGTTGCTTAATGCTTTGCCTGATCATCCTCTCAAGAAAAATGAAATACTTGATATCTTTTATAATGGACTAACCGATGCTTCTAGGGACTTCCTAGATAGTTGTGCTGGTTGTGTTTTCAGGGAACGAACTGTTGAACAAGCTGAAGAATTATTGAATAACATATTGAAGAATTATGATGATTGGACTCTTCCTGAACCACCGCCTAAACCCACTCCGAAGAAGAGGGGTATCTTATTTCTCAGTCCTGAAGATATGCAAGAGGCAAATAAATCTATGAAGGAAAAAGGTATTAAAGCTAAGGGTGTTAAGAATTTGCCACCTATTGAAGAAATACATGGCCTTGACACACCACCACCTCCACAGGTGGTAGATGTAAATTCTTTATTAAAATTTAATGAAGGTGACATTCCTCACAATAAACATCCTAGTCAGTGCTTATATGAGTTTGACAACTATATTATGAAGCAAGATCATTTCAATGCTCATGTTCTGAAACAATTGAAATACAATTCTGATATGATTGCTCGCTTGAGTGACTTGCTATTTAGAATCAGTAATGATGTTAGAGGTGTAGGAAAGCATGCCTCTATGGTTCAAACTCAGTTAGAACAAGTTGCTAAGTCTCAAAAAGAATTGCTTGATGAAATGAATAATAATATGCATGATTTTGTTGCTAGAGTAGTAAATAGAGGAGGTAGAATGACCCAAGAACCACTTTATCCTGAGGGTCATCCTAAAAGAATTGAACAAGATTCTCAGAGAATTAATCCTGATGCACCTAGTCCTTCTAAGAAGAAAAAGAAAAAGAAAAATGATAGAACTTTGCATACCTCTAGTGAACCTGAGATACAAAAACCTCCTGATAATAATGATGTCTCTATTTCCGATGCTGAAACTCAATCTGGTAGTGAACACTCACCTAGTGATAATGAAAATGATAATGATGATGTTCACGATGATGCTCAACCTAGTAATGATAAAGAACCAGATAATGATGTTGAAATAGAATCTGCTCCTGATCTTGATAACCCACAACCTAAAAATAAACGTTATGATAAAAAAGATTTTGTGGCTAGGAAACATGGTAAAGAAAGAGAGCCATGGGTTCAAAAACCCATGCCATTTCCACCTAAGCCATCTAAGAAAAATGATGATGAAGAATTTGAGTGCTTTGCTGAAATGATTAGGCCACTCTTTTTGCGTACCCGCTTAACTGATAGTTTGAAGATGGTCCCTTATGCAAAGTACATGAAAGACATCATCACAAATAAAAGAAAGATACCTGAAGCTGAAATCTCCACCATGCTTGCTAATTATTCTTTTAAGGATGGAGTACCTAAAAAACTTGGCGATCCCGGAATACCAACTATACCTTGCTCTATCAAAAAAACTATGTCAAAACTGCCTTGTGTGATTTGGGAGCCGGTGTTAGTGTTATGCCTTTCTCCTTATATAAAAGACTTAATTTGAATAAACTCACACCTACTGAGATATCATTGCAAATGGCTGACAAATCAACGGCCATACCTATCGGTATTTGTGAGGATGTGCCCGTTGTTGTTGCAAATGTTACTATCTTAACGGACTTTGTTATTCTTGAGATGCCCGAGGACGACAACATGTCGATTATCCTTGGTAGACCCTTTTTGAATACTGCAGGGGCTGTTATTGATTGCAATAAAAGCAAAGTCACTTTTCATATCAATGGCAATGAGCATACGGTGCACTTTCCGAAGAAACAATTCCAAGTGAATGGTATAAATGTTATTGAAGAATCTCCGACCATCACCATTGGAAGTTTTCAATTACCTCTACCTACTGCCAAAAAGAAATATGATATACTTATTGTTGGGGATATGCGCATCCCCATTGAGGTAACTTAGTATTTTACGAAAGTTCTTCGGTTTCATGCTAATCGGAAGTGGTTGTTAATAAGACTTGATCAACCTTATTAATGAATCATTTTTGAGAGGTATGACGTCGATGAATCTAGTAAGCACAACTCTCTGTTCCCACCTTTTATTTTCTGTTTTAGTTAGTCAAATAAAATAAAATGCCATGTTTATCCTGTTTTCTGTTTTCTCCGTGCAATAAAAAATGACCCAAAAATAAAAATTCTCATAATGCCCTAAAAATTTAACACGATTTTTTTCCGAATATTTATGAATTTTTGGTGCAAATAACACCAGAGGGGGTGCACCTGGTGCCCACAAGACACCAGGGCGCGCCAGCAGCCCCAGGCGCGCCCTGGTGGGTTGTGGCCCCCACGTGGGCCCCCTCACTTATCTCTTTAGCCCACATCATCACCTACCTCCAGCAAAAAATCATCACAGCCACCATTTTCGTGTTCTTGCTCTCAAACCCGTGGATTTCGATCTCTTTACTCGAAGCTCCGTTTCTGAAACTTTTTGGAGGGATTGCTACTTGGTATGTGACTCCTCCATTGCTCCAATTAGTTTTTGTTTTAGTGGGTTATTTTTTAGAGTAATTAGCTACTCTTGGTGCTGCTGTAGATGAGCTTGCATGTTGAATTCTTAGAGTTCTAAGTAGTTTGAATGCTCAATATGGCCTCTATGCATGCTCAGGAGTAGTTGCTAACAATCTTACAAAGTTTTAAAGTTTTGTTGACAAAATTTTTGTAGACTAAATTTTTTTAAGAATTTTGTTAGGAATAAAAATCTTTAGGAAGTTCTCCTCCAAGAAAAATGCCAAGGGAATCATTGGGGAATCATCAGACAATGACCTTCACACTCCAAGAAAGGTGGAGGTGCGGCCGTGTGAATGGCCGCATGATGCCTTCATGGAGGAGGCCGGGTTCCATCAAGAGTTTGCTCAGCCTGTTGCCAACGCCGGGTTAACCGAGTTCCTCGCAGCTAAGTGTGACCAATATCACATCCTTACAAATTCCTTTGTGCAAAGCTTTAATTATCTAGGGAGAAACAACCCTCCTGAAGTGCAGTTTAATCTTTATGCTAAAACTTACACAATGTCGCTAACTGACTTCTGTAACATATGCTTGATCCCTTCTGATGGGGACTTGAGAAAACCTAGGCCATCTGAGTTTGAGGATTTTTCTCCTCGCGTTAACCGTGGGTGAAGATAGAGGCGTGTCAAGCGCCACTGCTACTAGCTTGCAGTTTCCCTCATTACATTATTTCGCCTTGGTCAACACTAAGTGTTTAACCGCTAGGGAGAAGGTCGGCGCACTCAGTGCTCCTGACCTTGCTATTTTACGTCGTGCACTTTATGATGATCACACCTTTAGTATGGGGGCTATTATTGCTCGACGCTTACATCTTAACAAAACTAAGGGAAAGATACATGGTAGTATTTATGCTACTCGTTTAGCGAACCACTTTAGAATCCTATTTTGCCCACATGATTATCTCTTAACCTGAGTTTACCTTGATCATAAGTCACTGCAGGCTCACCAATTCCTTGATGTAACTGACTCTCCACGTGATATTCATTATAACCTAGTATTTAGCAAGGAAACACATGATGTTATTCCGTTGCCTGCACCTGCTTTGTTTGATCCTATTGCCAGGAACGGATACAGGATTATGCCAGATGACATTATAGCTTACCGGAACAACCTAGCAGCTGCTGAGGAGGAGCTCCAGGGGTGGGATGCTCAGGTGCCGCCTCTGCCTCACTACGACTTGGGACCGGACGGCTACTACGGATGGTGATTACCAAGCTAGGCCAAAAGCCTAAGCTTGGGGGAGTACGTATTTCCACCGACATTACATTCATGTTCACACATTTCATTCCAGTTGTCGGTGTTCACACTCTTTCATTGTAATATCCATGCTAGATTTGTTTTCTCGCTTTCTTCTTGTGTGTTTGAAAAGCTTTGAGAAAATCCAAAAATATTTCCTACTTCTTTTTAGTTTTTATTTCTAGCTTAGTTTAATTGTTGCATCAAAAGAAAACTCAAAAAGATTTCTCGCTTCGTCTTTTATTTGTTGGGAGCTTTCCCGTGTAAATAGTTTTTCTCGTTTTTGTTTTTCTTCTTTAATTTGCTTTCTTCAAGAAAAAACAAAAACTCCAAAAATATTTCAGTGTGTTTCTCTGAAATTCTTTTCTTTTTACTCGAGTCGTACCTAGGAGAAGACCACGATGAAATTGTTGAGTGGTTCTCATCTGTATTATCGTTTATCTAACAAAGAGCCCATATTACTTTGTCTTCCCCTCTTGAATAAAATGTTTGCAGATTCCAGCTTAGTCCACGGCATTCTTGCACTATTATTATTTTCTTATCATTCGATCGTGCAAGTGAAAGGCAATAATGACGACATTTGATGAATTGACTGTGGCAGAGAAAGGCGGGTATGAACTCAACTTGTTTTTATTTTTGTAAATATGTTTAACCTAGTATCCCTTGATTCAGCTCATTATGATCAAATATGTTTGCAATGACCATTAGAGATTATAGTTGTTCATGCCATGCTTAAGTAGCTAGGAGTGGATAATGATTTATCTTGGGTGTCAACATGCATTAAAATGGTTGTGATGCGGTATGATGATATGGTATCCTCCTCTGAATGTTTTAAGTGGCTTGACTTGGCACATGTTCACGCATGTAGTTGAATCAAAACCAACATAGCCTTCATGATACTTATGTTCATGGTGTCCATATCCTACTCATGCTAGTATTCAATGTTGATTATATGTAATGCATGTTCATGACCGTTTTCGCTCTCTAGCTGGCCGCTTCTCAATCTACTTACTAGCCTTCGCCTGTACTAAGCGGGAATACTGCTTGTGCATCAAAAACCTTAAACCAAGTTATGCCAGATGAGTCCACTATATCTACCTATATGCGGTATTACCCTGCCGTTCCAAAGTAAATTTGCATGTGCCACCTCTAAAAATTCAAATGAACATCTGTTTTGTGTGCCTGGACCGCTCATGAAGCGACAGGGGGCGGTCAGTATCTTCCATGCTAAGCGGGTTATTCTCATGATAGGTGTTTATTCACTTGTCCTTACACGAGAGGGGCGGTAATAGGGATTCCCAGTCCCGAAATCAAAAATCAAAAATAATTAAACAAAACTCCCCCAGGAATGTTGTTGGTTTGGACGGTACCCATGGATGCGCCTCGCCATGGAGTGTGATTATTGGTGGAGGGGGAGTAAACCTTTACTTTTATCGCTTGGGAATCGTCGCTAATTTGTTTAGCATGAAAGATATTGATAACTCTTGGTCGTGACGTTGATAGGAAGGGCGTACCTCCCAAAATTATACTTATCTCTGTTTTAAACTTTGAGCTCTGGCACCGCTGCAAATCCATGCTTCCCTCTGCGAAGGGACTATCTATTTACTTTTATGTTGAGTCATCACCTTCTCAAATAAGCGCCAGACCTGAGAGCACTATTGTCATCCTCATGCATTGTGTATAGTTGATGTTGGGTGCATCATGACTGGATCTTTTCTACCATGAATTACAATGTCTAGTCGTTGCTTGAACTTTGGAGGTGCTCTGCATTTATGTTTTGCGGTCTCACAAAGGGCTAGCGAGATACCACTATTGTCATATTGTATCATGATTGTTTTGACGAAGTGTTGGCGCTTGAGATATCTTATTATTGCTCGCTAGTTCCTTATGTTATTGTTATGAGTAAATATAATTTCTAAGAGTTATTGTTGACATAGTTAGTCATAATATTTGTTGAAAACCTGGGTGCTACTTAAGCATATATATATGTAAACAAGAACAAAAGAGTTCATAAAAGTTTTTCTTTATCACTTTCAGTTTGTCAACTGAATTGCTTGAGGACAAGCAAAGGTTTAAGCTTGGGGGAGTTGATACGTCTCCAACGTATCTACTTCTCCTCACTCTTTTGCCCTTGTTTTGGACTCTAATTTGCATGATTTGAATGGAACTAACTCGTACTGACGTTGTTTTCAGCAGAACTACCATGGTGTTGTTTTTGTGCAGAAATAAAAGTTCTCGGAATGGAACAAAACTTTTTGGAGAATTATTTCGGAATAAATGAGAATTATTGGAGCCAAAATCCATTGAAGAGGGGGGCCAGGGTGAGCATCACCCACCAGGGCGCGTTAGGCCCACCGGGCGCGCCCTGGTGGGTTGTGCCCACCTCGTGGCCCCACTTGCCCTAACTCCGCCACTATAAATTCCTATTTTCAGAGAAAAAAATCAGGGAGAAAGTTTCATCGTGTTTTACAATACGGAGCCGCCGCCACCTCTTGTTCTTCATCGGGAGGCCAGATCTGGAGCCCGTTTGGGGCTCCGGAGAGGGGAATCTTCGGTCTTCGTCATCGCCAACCTTTCTCCATCGCCAATTCCATGATGCTCCCCACCGGGAGTGAGTAATTCCTTCATAGGCTTGCTGGTCGGTGAGGAGTTGGATGAGATTCATCATGTAATCGAGTTAGTTTTGTTAGGGCTTGATCCCTAGTATCCACTATGTTCTGAGATTGATGTTGCTATGACTTTGCTATGCCTAATGCTTGTCACTAGGGCCCGAGTGCCATGATTTCAGATCTGAACCGTGTATGTTATCACCTCTATATCTATGTTCTTGATCCGATCTTGCCTAGTCATATGCACCTATTACGTGTTATGATCCGTCAACCCCATAGTGACAATATTTGGGATACTTCGCGGTGATGACCGTAGTTTGAGGAGTTCATGTATTCACCATGTGTTAATGCTTTGTTTCGGTTCTCTATTAAAAGGAGGCCTTAATATCCCTTAGTTTCCTGATGGACCCCGCTGCCACGGGAGGGTAGGACAAAAGATGTCATGCAAGTTCTTTTCCATAAGCACGTATGACTATTTACGGAATACATGCCTATATTACATTGATGAACTGGAGCTAGTTCTGTATCGCCCTAGGTTATGACTGTTATATGACGAATATCATCCAACGAGTTACCGATCCAGTGCCTATGACCTTTCCACTTATTGTTCTTGCTAAGTTACTATTACTGTTGTTGTTGTTCCAACTGCTATAAAACTACTGCTACTACTGTTACTGTCACTACTGCTGTCAAACTATCATATTACTGTGCTATTGATCACTCGTCTACAGATATTTAATCTCCAGGTGTGGTTGAATTGACAACTCAACTGCTAAAACTCTCAAGTATTCTTTGGCTCCCCTTATGTCGAATCTATAAATTTGGGTTGAATACTCTACCCTCGAAAACTCCTGCGATCGCCTATACTTGTGGGTTATCAAGTAGGATAGTTAGAGAGTTCTTCCTCAGTTATCATTGAGAAAAGATTGGATGCATGTGATTCTTTCTCAGTCTTCATTGAGGAAAGATTGAGCAAAGGTTTAATGTTTGATCTGTATGTTATTGACCTAAGAGAAAATGCGTTTTGCATCTCTGATGTGATGTATTTCTTACAAACAGTGACAAAATCAATACCTTGCACGGGCAATTACTCTTATATAGTTTGATGCTTGAAAAATTGTAGAGTCAGCGCCTCTCTTTAAAGTGTACATGATGTGATAAGAACAAAAAATAAAGAAGCATCTTGAGTACCATGCCATGGTACATATTTTGTTCCATTAGAAAATACAATTGTATTTTGTTACATTCAGGGAATGTTATATCCAGCACGTGTGTTACAGGTGTTTCTCTCTACTTTGTGCTCCAGATTTTTTTTCCTATAATATGGCGCATTAATGTATATTCTTCTGAAGTCATAGTACATTCATGGTCTGTATATCTATTTGTATGCTGCAAACCTGAGCCGGGCAGGCAGCAATTGATTTCTTTATTTGCTATATTTATATTCTTCAAAGCAATTAGATTTCTCATCTTGCACTTGAGATAAACCTACAATCTAGAGCAGAAGGAAACTATAGATCATTTTTTCTATTTCTTTTGTAAACATCATGTCTTTATATGTCTTTTTTTTTCTTTTTTTCTCTTGTCTTTCCTCATTTTGTGTTTTCCTCCATTTTTTTCAGGCTCCAAAGTTTGGCCGCAGCTAGCTTGATTTGGAGACATTTCCTGTTAGGAGCATTGAGCTTTGGCTGTAACTAGTTTTGTTACTTGGTATACCTCTGTCAGCGTTCAGGTAAACACCATCTACCACATTGTTTAATCTGGGGTTTACTCCGGTGCCAAGTGTACTATATTGCTAGATTTAAGTTTAATCTATGAGGTGCTCTGTATCTATTTTGGCATAAATGGTTCGTCATACTAGGATTTAATTAGTGACCTTACTTCTGTTGCTTCTTGGTGAATATGCAATATATTGCGTTTTCATGGAAGCAAGAGCCGGGTAGTTGTGGAGCGGGTTGTGGGAGAGGCGGTCGGCGAGCGCGGGCTGGACGGGAAGGTGATGCATGCGATGGTGCCAAGTGCCGGCGGGCAGGACAGGGTCGACCGTGGCCATCATGATGTTTCCGAGGGAGAGCGAGGCATCCGCCATCGTGCATCTGAAGAAGTCAAAGCCCGGGGCGAGGTTGGTCATCGTGGCCGGCGTGAAAGCTGACGGGACTAAAGGCCGGTGAGAGGTTCGCCGCCGTCGCAGCGTCTCTGAACTTGGTGGAGACCCGGAAGGAGAGCAGTGGCGCCGTGAAGACCTCGACGCCTGCTGCTGTGACCACGACTATGACCATTGTGTTGGTTATAAAGATACTAATTGTATACATAACCCCAGCTTCAGAAACATTAGATAAATATCCAACTTATTATTGAAAATTTTGATTCAAGATAAATTGAACCTTTCCTATATACAATGAGCTTCGGAAACATTAGATAAATATCCAACTTATTATTGAAAAATCTTGATTCAAGATAAATGGAACCTTTGCTATATACAATGAGCTTATTATTGAAGGTTGCATCTATTGTGCTATTATTGCTGAAATAAGAGGCTTATGAATTTGTCAATCTTTGCGTACCTTGTAATAGTGACTGTCAATCTTTGTGTACCTTGTAATAATGACTGTTAATCTCTGTGTACCTTGTAATAGTGACACGTGGATGCGTGAAGTTGAGTGATACTCCTTCCCTAAAGAAATATAAGAGCGATTAGATCACTAAAAGTTCTTGGGTGACGAGCGATTTGGCTGGTTAAGGAGATAGGAAGATTGTCGAGAAGGAAAAAAAGTGGAGAGAATTTATATTCGTCGTTGCATGATGAAAACTGGATGTAACCATGCTTAACCTGTATTTCTAAATGGGTATTCGTCTTTTGCCCGTAGCAACGCACGGGCGTTCTACTAGTATATTACCTTTCACTGGAAAAATGTCTACAAGGCGCCACCTAATATTTTGCGTTTCTAGAATTATGACATTATCGCTAAAATTAAAGTTGAACGATGTTGAGCATCCTTTACTTGGCCTGGCCCGTCGAAAAGGTTGAGCCAACCATTCGTCGTGATGCTTTGCTGCTTCCTTTATGAAAGCACCACCCTTCATGATTTAGACTTAAGTTTTTGACATACCTCTATCAAAAATTGTTTTCGTTATACATACTTTAGTTTGGATAGTATTTTTGCAATTTCGGTAGTGTTGATTGTTCATAGAAAATTCCTATGACAACCCCCATTTTGTAATGTGTTTAGTCTATATTTGTAATATAAAGTTATACTAAAGCAGCATCAATTAATATGGGTTGAAGGGATTAGATATTTTATTTGTTTCTGAATTGCTTGCAAAATAGACTTTTACGGTCAGTTTGTCTGAGATTAACAACTAGGTCAATAATTTTGAGGGTTAGGTGTGGCGATTGACTAAGCACGGCGTCATGGCACGATTGTACTCTGAGACCTCATCATCATCTTCCAGTTCACAGCAAAAGATCCGATTCCCTGTATTATTATTATTTTTGAAAGATCCAGCATCGCTGGCATTCATTGATAATAGCACAGAGCAACGGAAAACAATAAGGTGATGAAGGTCCTAGGACCAGAAGATCCGAAGATCAAAGAAAAAGAAAAACAGCAGCCCTAGTAGCTGCAACACAACACTCCATACAATCCACACAAGACAACGCAGCTCCGACTCCGACGATGAACTACGGAGAAACTAGGCAAGGTTGGCGTCACGAAGGATCACCGAACGAACCACCTGTCACGCGTCATCGTATACCGCCTGGCCCCGCCACCGCGGCTTCGACTTCACAGCAGCAAGCAGTCGAGGCAACCCCACAGACATGTCGGAGAAGAAGAGCCGACTACCACGACCAATACCATGCCTCTGATATTGCTCATCATCGTCATCGTTGCCACAAAAGCCACCGTGCACGACCACTCATAGGAAGCACCAGAGGGCTCAAGAGCTTCAAGACGGCGCCCTAAAGAGGGGAACGACGTTGAAGACGACGTCACCGCCCGACCCTGCAGCAGGATCTGGGCTTTCACCCGAAGAACTTGATCCGGGAGTATAGGCTGTGAAGAATCCCGACGACGCCTCCAAAGAGGATAGCGACGCCCACGGGTGCCGTCGCCGCCGGCCGGCCAGCACCGGCCAGGCTTTCACCCGGTGCAGCCACTCCCACGCAGTAGGCCGAGGTCGACCCGTACCTCCACTGGACCGTGCACATCCCCCACCCAGCGAGTACGCCACCGCTGTGCAGGGCCACCAGCTAGCCTCCTCGACGACGGGCCTGCAGAGACCAGATCGGGTCCTGCACCCCGCATCCAACCGCGGACGGAGCCTCCCTGCTCCATCAAGCGACAACCGAGCACCACCGCCAGCCGGCAGTGCCCCTCCCGGGCGCCGGCCAAGGCCGACAAGTACAAGTCATGGCCCGCCGGCAACTACCGCAGCCACAGCCGCAGCCTCGGACCTCTCCCACTACGCGCCGCAACCAGCCTCCGGCTTGGACAGGCCCAGATCTGGCCGGCCCGTCAGCAACAGCGCGTCGTCGCCTCCCCAGAACGAGCCCCAGCATGCTCGCCGGATCTGCAGCCATCCGCAGCACTCTAGGCTATCAGCTAGCCGGATCCGCCACACCGGCGCGAAGGACGCTCGCTGCAGCAACAGGCCGCGCGCGCAGCCCCACGCCTCCGCTCCGCCTCGCGTACCGGCGACTGCGCCAAATCCGCGCAGCCCCGAGTCATCCCCACGCGCCCAAGCCAGATCCGCGTAGCCCCGCTCCTGTAGCGCGCCATGACGCTAGCACCTCGCGAGCGCGCCCCACTCGCGCTCCTCCGCGCACCTCGCCTCGCCGAGCTCCAGTCCCCGCCAGATCGGGACGCCCGCGCGCCGCTCGCCTCGCCGAGCTCCAGTCCCCGCCAGATCGGGACGCCCGCGCGCCGTTCGATCCTGTGCGGAAGTGACCGACGGCCCCGCCGCCGCCTACACTGCACGGGCTTTGCCCTGCTGCGTACACTGGCGGTGGCGAGGGGAGCAGCTTCGGTGGGTGGCCTCCTGCGGCGGGCTGGATTTTGCTCTCCCGAGCCGCCCGCGGGAGCGGCGCGAGAGAGCCTCCTCTTTGGCCGTGTGTCGTCGCGATATTCCCTGTATTATCACATCCAAAGACCAAATAGATGCCAAACTTTCCTTACGGTAACCTTTTTCCTGAGAGGAATGTGAAGAAAACTTTTTAGGCTAAGTTTGGCAGCAAAGTTTCTACAAAACTGTGGTAATTGAAAACCAAAGTATTCCCATGGGTGGGCAAGTAATACCGCAGTTTCTTAATACCAATGTTTTCTCAGTTTTACGTGTGTTTGGCTGGTGTTGTTTTATCTAAGTTTTGACCAGAGCATTTCCGTCGATGACCGAGTAATTAGCAGCTGCCGTTAGCAGCCGGCTGCATGCAGCCGCCATGCACACGTTAGGATCTGTAGAATAGGTCTATCCTAGCTGCACCTACATGCACGTCACTTAACCTACAATAATGCTATCCTGGAATCACGTATGGCCTTTGCATGGGTTGCTGGCATTGAAGGCTTCAACTAATCAACCTATATATGCCCCTCTTCAAACGAACACATAATCTAGTCTTCACGCAACAAGTTTCTCCTGGTTTGCGAATGTGATTTACGGCAAGTTATCAGATACGTTCTATTATCAATCATGTTTTTGGGGATCTAGGAAAAGTGTATACCTGAGATGTCATATGCATATTTTTGTAGGTGTGTTATATTGCCAATCAGAATGTTGGGCAATTTTTTGACGCGCAAACGTAGAGAAGATGATGAATTGGCTATCATCGAAGCTTTGTATGGTAATGACAGAAGCTCGGCCAACCACACACGTATTCATACATCAATCCTTACAGGAGATCGGTACGTGCGAGAAGTTCTAGAAGGTCATGAATTAAGATGCAAGCGAGATTTTCGAATGGAGCCGTATATTTTTCGTAACTTGGTCCAGTGCCTTCGAGAGAGATGCCATCTAAGAGATACAGATTTTGTCTCGGTGGAAGAACAAGTAGGCATATTTTTATATGCTGTTTCAAAGAATGCAACCAATCGTACACTCCAAGGGCAATTTCAGCATAGTGGTGAGACAACAAGTCGCTATTTCAATATTGTGTTGAACGCCCTCATGATATTGTCTGGAAGTGTAATATAATTGCCTCCAATTAACGTTCCTTTCAAAGTTGCAAGCAATACAAAATTTATGCCATATTTCAAGGTATTATTCAAATTTTAACCCTTCAATGCTATAGCCAAATATAAATACAAAAAATTCATTGTATGTAATTTTTTATAGGATTGTATTGGAGCAATAGATGGAACGCATATTCCGATTAGCATATCTCCGAAAGACCAAGATCCATATCGTAACAGAAAGGGAACATTGTCACAAAATGTCATGGTTGCATGTGATTTTGATAATCGTTTCGTCCATGTCAGCAGCGGATGGGAAGGTTCAGCTTCTGACGCTCGAGTTCTACAAGAAGCTCTTGAAAATAACTTCTATGTCCCCGAAGGAAAGTTTTATTTGGTGGATGCGGGTTATGCGAATACACCTAATTTCATTGCACCTTATCGCAATGTAAGGTACCATTTGGTGGAGCAAGCTAAATGCAATCAGCGGCCGCAAAACCCTCGAGAGCTATTCAATCTGAGGCATGCACAACTTCGTAATCATATTGAGCGTATAATTGGAGTTCTGAAGAAGCGTTTCCCCATACTGAAGTGTGCGTCGCAATACCCCATCG
This sequence comes from Elymus sibiricus, assembly GCA_039707655.1. Taxonomy (NCBI): domain Eukaryota; kingdom Viridiplantae; phylum Streptophyta; class Magnoliopsida; order Poales; family Poaceae; genus Elymus; species Elymus sibiricus. Next base: position 343,602,371 of record CM077663.1, read on the forward strand.
ACTCACAAGCAGAAATTGCGATTGCATGTTGTGCTCTTCATAATTTTATTTGTAGTAATGAGGGCGGCGAACAATGGTTGGACCAAGTTGAATCAAGATAGATCCAATAAAAATAATTGATGTTCCAAGTGGAGATATGAAGTATATAAATGATATACATTCTCTCAATGAGCGGCGAGCACTAGGTATCACAAAAAGGGATGAAATAGCCGATGCCATGTGGAAAGACTATCAAGACTATCTCAGACGGACTAGAAGAAATACTGCATGACTTTCATTTGTTCTCATTATATATGTTTTTGTTTAGAAGTGTCCTGAATAAAATAAATTCATTTATTTTAGCGTATGTTGGATGTGTCATGAGTACAATAAAATAAAATATTAATATTGTATACGAGGAATTATTAAACAGAATCAATAGGGTTTGTGCTTCCTTTATTCAGAATAGAAAGAACACATGGTACTACTTAATTGACAACGATTCATGGGACTGAACTGATGTATAAATGAAATGCTAACATGATTAAATAAAATGTCTCCTACTTCGGTATCCTTCAGACATGCGGGGCCACCACTTCTTGGATAATCATAGAAAGAACATCATCGTCCACTTCCATGAATGTTTGACGGTTTAACATATCTTCTTTCAGATGTTTGATCATCTTGTGTTGTTCACTTGGTGTGAGTCCCAATGTTTTAAGTTTCTGAATACAGTTTGGCATGCCATAAGGATCATTTTTTGGGTCATTCCTTTCCATTTGGGCCATCTTGATTTCCTTGTAGCTCTCAATTTGCTTTGTCTTCATTTCTTTATAAGTCTGCATTTCTTCTTCCCTCACAGAAACCAAGTTGGCCAACGCAATGTCCTTACCTCTTTTTCCCTTAGTTTTCTCACTTCCATCATCAGATCCTTTTGAATTCCGAAGCCTCTTCCTTCGAGGTGAATCCACACTTGTTAAATCTTCTACTGCTGAAACATGATTTTCATTACCCCCTAGAGGTTCTGAATATCCGGCATATGATAAATCAACATCATCGCCATACATATCTCCGCCCCAGTCATAGTCTGGCATTACTGATCCCGGAGCAGATAGTGTTGCCTCAGGAGAATCCATACTAGCAGCCCTCATAACATCATCAGTATTGCTTCCATGTTCAGGAAGATGAGACACATTCTTGGACCTCTCTTTAGTACCATCAGTTGTCCTTTTGCAATGCTTGCCTTCTGCCATTTTACCTGCGTACAAGTTACGTGACTAATAAGTGACATGATAGGAGTAGCTTCTTATTTTTTTAATCATTGTCAAAAACAAACCTTCATGAATTTCATATAGAATATCATAGTAGGGGAATGGTTTGTGCCTCCACTTGCGTTGTTCGCTTGATAGCTCCTCCCATTTTTCATCTAAAGCCGTTGGAACTTTGTTCTTGGGATCCCAACCAAATCCACTCTTCTATACAATAGACTTGACGACATTCAATTCCTTCTTCAGCCTTTGCTCCCTATCTTTCAGTTGTTGAACAGTAAAATTAGCTCCAGGAGGCCTCGCATTTAATCGGTTTTTCATAGAATGCCATCCTTCCTTGGTCCACCCATTATGGCCACGGTACTTCCCTACATCTGAGTACTCTTTCATCATTGACACTAGAAAAGCTAAGCGACCATTAGTCCATGCTGCTCTATCCTTTTTTGTCACTGCAAGTGTTTTTAAATTGTTAGTTCAAGATGGACCTATAATTACATCAGCCAAGTAAAAGATGATGTAGTCCTCAACATGACTATAGCTAGATGCTGAGCTAACTAGACAAGTGCAAAAATAGAAGGATCGGTCGGCCTTTAATGGCACGATCAATTGAACGAGGACGTACATGATTGATCAAGAGCACATTGCATCTTAAGTTCATATAAATCAACTAGATTAAACTAATGCAATCTTAGGAGTGTTGCCATTATATTATTTCTATACGTTCATGTACTTCCAGCCGGGCCAAAAATCTATGTGCCTGTACATGCGCCGTTTGTACTGCATCGGCTAGCTGCATAGCCTTGTGCGCACGAGGGTTCTCCAGAAAGATCAGTCCATCTACTCCATGAACTAATGAAGACATGTGCTACTCGCCGGAAACTAATCAGTGCCCTCGTCCCATCCAACTTTCACATCTATAATCAATATGCCGCCCCATGCGGCAGTATTACGATCACCGGACTGGGAAAATAATTAAAGATAGGACATAGATGAGCGCATACCTTTTTTGCCTGGTGGTGAGCTCGATTGACTCATGGCCGAGAGAAGAGATGGGATACTCCCAGGTGACGCCGGCTGAAAGAAGAAGCACCCAAGAGACAAACGTACGCGAATCAAACAGAATCAGCTAATTAGCAGGAGATATAACAGTCGGGGGGGGGAGGAGAAGTAGGAGGCGATCCGTCAAGTGCGCCGTTCGGTTTAGAAAAAAGAGGTTCGGGCCTCTTTTTCCGATACAGCAACAATACCTTGGTTTCTCGGATACCGTGGTTTGCAAAACTTCAGTTTTTTGCTGCAGCCAAACACATCAAAGTATTGAAAACCATGGTCTTTTTCAGAAACCTCAGTATGCTCTGAAAACTTTAAAAAAACCTTGCTGCCAAACGCAGCCTTAACTTTTTTTCTTGAGGGAAGAAAACGTTTTTACTTTGTCGGGGGAATGTCAGGAACACCTCTTTTTGAGCATCTGGCAGGAACGCAGAGAACCGCTCTTTCGTCCAAAAGCAAAGCCATGGCGGCTCTTGTGGGCCTTTTGCGTACGTGATGATATCGAAAAGTCAAAAGTATCACATGCCCACTCAGCAATATACGCTCTGGGCCGGGCTGTAACGTATAACATGTAACATTGAAAAGATGGAAATCACTGGTTAGTTAAGGATTAACTCTGCAAAGCTCACTCTCCACCTTCCCTGTGTGCCATTTGAAGAAACCTGAGAGTTTTACTTTTTTTTTCTCATAGATTATTTATTTAAAATATTTTATCTCTTGAACTGTGCGTCCAAATACTGCATGTGCATGTTTGCTAGTATTATTGCCCTTTTTTGTGAGAAGGCCAGAGACCATATATTAAGTAGCAAATACCCTTAGAGAACACTCTTATAAAAATTAAAAATACTACACATCTAAATTTATTTTACACAAACTATTTGTCCAAGTTAGATAATATTGGGCGCAGCCTTTCCAGACATTGTTGATTTTGAATAGAGAAGTAATGCCGAACACAATTATCAGGCTAGCTTTACACTAATCGTTGCAGATAGGAAATTTTTGGCATACACTGATGTAAATAAATGGGAATACGGGTAAAAATCCTATAAATAAATTTACACTATGCCCATGCATGAAATCGTGTTCTCCTAGATATTGTTTCTGCTCTTCTTTTTTTAGTGCAAACCAACACCATTGTGTCTTTATATTTTACATTAATCTGAAAAATATCAACGAGTCTAAAATATTCATCAACAATAAAGATACTTTTCTCTTCTTTTTTGATACGGTAGATATCTTTCTCTCAATAAACATATTGTATCTAAGAATTTACCATGTCATATTTTATACATTTGTCAGTCAGTCCCCATCTTTGATTCGATGTCGGTGTAGCTCGAAGTTGATAACCAACCCATTCTAGTAATGTTTCAAGGTGTCAATCGCTTTCTATCTCTAACCCTTTAGAACAGTGATTCCATCTCTAGTTCTGGTACAACTGTTATGAGAAATTGCAAGATGCTCTGGCTTAGCTTCTAACCATTGAATTTCTCATGTTGAGGTTTCTAAAACTAGATCCCATGTTCGACAAAATTTTCTCCCATAGAGAAATCGGAAAAAACGAAAAAGAAAATAGGATTCCAAAAAACGAATACCCAAAAAACAGGAACAAGAAAAAAATGAATACGAGAGAAAAACCCGAAACACGGGAGCACGGTTGAGGTTTTCACTTTTTTGGGGGAAGCACGTGTTGTGTTTTTCTCATTTTTCGGGAAAACACAGCTCTGCTTCTCATAGAAGCACATGTTGTATTTTTCTCTTTTCGAGAAGCGTATGTTATGCTTCTGACGAAAGTGTTATGATTCTCGCGGAAACAGAAACACAAATTTGCTTCTTGTGAAAACACAGTTATGCTTCTGGCAGAAGCATGTGTTGTACTTCCCCCGAAAGCAAATATGCGCTTCAACAACAAACGCAAATGTGCTTCTCGTGCAAGCATATGTTTGCTTTCCATAAGCACAGTTGCGCTTCAAAAAAATCATTATTTTTCAAAACCTAGGGAAAACCATGCAAAAATCGAAAAGCTGATAAACAGTTGAAAGACATCTAAAACTCGAAAAATTGTACTGAAAAATAAAAAATAAAATGCATAGGAAGCGCTCGGCACGTGACGTGCGCTTCAGCGCGCACCACTTAATGCGCTCACATGGCAAAAAATGACTCTTGCAGGAGCCCCTAAGAGAAAACCGTTGGCTAGTTGCTGCCAAATGTTGGGATGCATACGGGGACGGTAGGATTTCTTTTGCAGTAATAAT